>VYXF01008673.1:9323-25295 GCA_013397295.1 Polioptila caerulea
GCTGCCTTTGTTCCAGACAAGGGAGCAGATGCATGTCAGTGTACAGCCTGCTGGGGCTGCACACACGCAGCACAAACACATGTGCACACAAGCACATGCGCACACTCCCGGCCAAGAACATGTGGTGCAAAGCAGACCCTCTTTTCAGCTATCCCACTTCCCGCTGGACGAGTCCCCCTAGGCACAGACCTTCTCCCAGCCCACCCTCTGCTGGCCTCCCCTTTCCAGCAGCTTGTGAAGAGGGGTACCTCATTCTTGCAGTTTCTCTAGTGAAAAATGGATGGGCCCCCCAGGCTGGCACTGGTGTAGTGTGGTAATGGTAGGTGAAGTTATGGCTGCTGTCTCGAGTCCTGCTCTCCCTTGTGGCAAAGAAGTGGCTGTCTCTCTGCTGCTGGGGGTCCCGNAAGTGGCTGTCTCTCTGCTGCTGGGGCTCCAGAAAATTCCTGAAAATTGACCTGTCAGGCAGCTGGTCAGGGGGAGGTGGCCCCTACCTGTGCTGTGGGCTTGCAGGAATCATCTTTCAGACATGGGGCTGTGCACAGGCACACACCTCCATGGACGTGGGTTCGCACGCCTCCACTCTGCCGTGCATGCAGACAGCACCCACGTGTGCATATGTGCACACATATGTGCACCGTTCCTCCTCCACAAACCATGGGAGAGCTGGGAGGCAGGGCAGGAAGTGCTCTGCTTGCTCCTTATTCTTGTGGCTCTCAGGTGAAACTCTGCACTTTATGATGGGCTCAGTGCCGAGCCTCCCCAGCAGGCAGATGAGGGGGAATGTGTTTTCCTGTGGGAGCTGACCTGCTAGGGCGTAGCTGAAGCCATGAAAAATGTCCCTTTACTTATTACAGGTAAAATGGAGGGAGCAGAGCATGAGCAGCCAGGGCCATGGGCTCCTTAGGCTACAGGCCATCAGCTCCCAGAGCTCAGTGAACTGGACTTGAGGCAGTGCTGAACTAGGAACAATGCAGAACGTGCCAGGGCTGGGAGACACAGCTGAGGACAGCTGACATCAGCCCTGGGGATTCATGGAAATGGCACTGTCCCAGCCCCTCCTGCCTCCAGGCTGCTGGATGCTTGTGACATATTCAGAGCCTGGGTGGTGGGCCTGGTCTGGGGGGAGTGCTCCACAACCCCCTCCGCAGTCCTTTGCCCTACTGAGAGCCCCTTGTATCTCCTTTGCAGATGGGCTCTTTGTGACCGACTACTTCACCCGCACACCACGCAAGCTCAGCCCCTTCCGCTCCTTTGCCAGCATCGAGCTCTTCCACTTCCACATTCCCGAGGACACAGTCATTGCCGTCTGGAACCTCATCACCTTCAAGGAGCAAGGTGGCACCTTTGGGGATCAATGCCCAGACCGTAGCATCACCGTGTGAGTAAGCAGCCTGGCCTGCCTGTATGCTTCCTGCCTGCCTCTGCTGCTCCTGCCTGGATTTGCCCCACAGCTTGCCTGCTCTTGCCTGCTTGCTTCCACAAGCACGTGTACATATCGAGTCAAAGAATCATAGAACCACAGAATGCTTTGGGTTGGAAAGGACATTAAAGATCATCTTGTTCCAACCCGCTACCATGGGACACGTTCCACTAGAGCAGGTTGCCAACTGAGTACCACGCAGCTGCTCGCTCAGCCCCCACTGCTCCCCCGGTGGGGAGGAGAATCATGGAAAAAAAAGTAAAACTCGTGGGTTGAGATAAAAACAGTTAACTAATCAAAATAAATATGCCAATAACACTAATGATAAAACAGCTACAACAATAATAATAATAAAAACAGTAACAAAAAGGAGAGAGAGAAATAAAACCCAAGAACGATGAGTGATTCATCACACAGTTGCTCACCACATGCTGACGGGTGCCCAACCTGTCCCCCAGCAGTAGCTGGTGGCTCCACGCCAACTCTCCCAAGTTTATACACTGGGCAGAGGCTGTGTATGGAACAGAATATGTTCTGTATGGCATGGAATATCCCTTTGGTCAGTTTGGGTCAGCTCTCCAGGCCATGCTCCTTTCTGGCGTCTTGTGCACCCACTCTCTGGTGGAGCATGGGACACTGAAAAGTGCTTTAGGGTAAGCACTGCTGAGCAACAACTGAAGCATCAGTGTGTTATCAACATTATTATCATACTAAATCCAAAACACAGCACTGTACCAGCCACTAAGAAGAAAATGAACCCTATCCCAGCCAAAACCCAGACAACATGTACGCTCCCTCTCCATGATTCATCTTCCCAGGACCAATGCAGGCTCCACTCTTTCGTGCATCTCATAGATGAACTGTTTTGCTTAAACACCCACTCAGGAAAGCTCAGTCTCCAGAAAGGTCCCAGCTTACAGATGGCTTCCATGATGTCTTTAAGCATAGAGGAAGACGCCCACATATAGGACATACTGGCCCTGCCACGATGCCCAGCTTACACTCTGCTGACTGCTGTCTCTCCTGCAGGTATTTCCGCTCAGGGGCTCCCTCTGTCATTAACCCGCTGCACACGCACTTCCCCAGGGACACGGCCGTCCCTGGCTCCTTCGCACTGACCCTCACCTGGACCCTGCCCAACCGCACCACGGGAGTGTTCAATGTCACCAGCCCGCTGCCCGGGGACTGGTTCCTGGCTGCCCACCTGCCCAAAGATGAGGGCAAGATCTCCGTTAAGGTGAAGGGCCTGGAGGGACCATGGGGGGGCAGGGCTTGGGTCTGACTGCTCTGGGCTGGCAGTGCCCAGGGCAGGTGTCCCAAGTGGGGGCAGTGCCCTGTGTCCCTAGCCCTGTGCTGACTCTCCTCTGGTGCAGGGACTCTACGAGGAGTGCCAGTATCTCTTCCAGCCACAGCTCATCGTGCAGCGCCTGGTGAACATCGCTGTGCTGTACCCCGGTCACGTCACCGAGCAGAGCATGGCCCCCCACAACCGCTCCTGCCTCTACAAGTGAGTGCAAGAAGGTCTCCTAAGGAGAAGACATCCTCAGCGTGGGGAGACCAGGGTGTCCCATCCCTCTGGCTTCCCTCCCCAGCCCTGTGAGTTCGTAGTGATAGGCACAACCTGGTACTGCTGTCCCACAGGGTCTTTGTGCCCAGCTACACGTCGCGAGTGCTTGTGGAGGTGCTGCGGTGCCGTGGGGCCGAGGGCTGCCCACTCTGGCTGCGTGTGCGGGCCAAGGCTCCCCCCCTGCACAACTCCACAACACTGGACTGCCGGGAACATACTCCCTGCCAGCTGGCACAGGACCTGCCCTTCTGGCAGCACTGGTACTACGTGCTGGTGGAGAAACACCCTGGGGTGCCAGGCACTGTCTCATTCCAGGTCACTGTGCAGCTCACAGGTGAGGGTGCATGTGGAGGTGTGGGTGGAGGCATGGTCTTGACTATGCTTTGCTGTGGGGATTAAAGGATACCCACAGGATCTCTCTGCAGCTGGGCACAGGGTTATACCTGGCTGGGAGGGGAATGCTGTGAGGTGCTGGGGCTGGATTGCAAATGGAGATGAATGGCAGGCAAGAAGGGGAGGTGGGAACTGAGAGGAAGCTGGAGCTGTGTGGTACCCAGGCTGATGGCTCTGTCCCTCCAGACTGTTCCCGACCCAGCCTGGCCCGGCCACCCTTCCTGCCCTCCAGCGCCTCCATGAACATGCCCCACTCCTTTGGCTCTGCGGGTGGGCTGGCGCTGGGGGACAGCCCTCCACCCACCAGCCCCAACGACACGAAGCACCCGGTCCCCATCCCTGTCACCTCACACGCTGGAGAGCGGTGCTGGCCTGTCCGACCCACGCTGCGCAACGAGCTGGACACCTTCTCCGTCCACTTCTACATCTTCTTCGGGCCCAATGTGTCAGTGCCGCCTGACCGCCCTGCTGTCTTCGTCATCAACCTCCTGCCAGTGCTGGACAGTGGTGGGGTGCTCAACCTGGAGCTGCGGCTCAACGTGGTGAGGTGGCCACATACACCCTGAATGGGGCAGGGTAGCTTGGGACGGGGCAGGATGGGAGACAGATGATGTCAAGGTTGCAGCAGGGGAGGGAACAAGATTTGGGATCATAGGCAGTGGTTGTGAAGCTTTTGGGTGATGGAGAATGGATTATGGTGATCCAAGGGCCAGGTTCAGGGTGTTCTTGGGTGAAGGGCAGTGGGTTAGAGCACTGCTAGTTGGTGTGCTGGGATCCAAGTGTTGTCAGAGCAGGGGACATCCCTGGCACTGGTTTAAGGCCATCTCCTCTGCCGTCAGAGCTCCCTGTGTGGTGAGAATGTGACAGTGTTTGGGTGTCTAAACCATGAAGTCCCACTGACATCTGGTGACAACACCTCAGTCACCTGTGAGACAGGTAGGCGGGCTGTGCATGTCCATCCTGCCATGTCCATGGGGTTACACCTCCCTGTGCCTGGCAAGAGGTTGGGTGGGGCGAGGCTGCAGACACCATGGGGGCATGTGGCCCTGGAGCCTGGCACAGGGTACTCTGTCCTGTTCCAGCTCCAAGGCAGAGGGCTGCACCTTGCTGTGCTCACCCAGACCTCTTCTGGCCCACAGAGTCTCTGGCAGGCTTCCTGCTCTCCGTTAATGCCACAGCCAGCCTCAGCCGCCTGCGGATCCCCTACCCACAGACAGGCAGCTGGTACCTGAGCCTGCGCTCTCTCTGTGCCACAGAGCACGGGTAAGAGCCCCAGCACATCCTCTCCCCGTGTCCCGAGGGGCATGCGCTCACCGTGACCTGTGCCTGTGCGTGCCGTGGGCCTGTGGGTGCGCCTGTCCCCTGCGCTGCGTGTCTCCTCTCATGTGTGTGCACGTGGCTTTGCGGGCTCTGTGTCACCGTGAGAGTGCTGCGTGGGCACGGATGGCTCCATCTCACGTCTGCCTGACCATCTGTGGGTCCCCGCGGCTCTTCCCTCTGTCTCGCGGTTAGGAAGTGCCTGTCAGCTCGCGAACGCCGGGCATCTGTCAGTGCCTCTCCGCCTCCGCAGCGGGGCCCATCTGTGCCCGTGCCTGAGAGGGGACTGGGCTATCGCTGGGAGGACAGGGCTCTGCTCTGCGCATGAGGGGGCATCTCTAGTCAGGCTGGGGCTCTGCTCAGCATCTCCAGGTCCTGTGCTGCAGCTCTGCTCCTGGCCTCTGTGTCTGCCTGGAGCCCCGTGGAAGAGTGAGGCTGGGGAGTGCGTGTGTCTGCATGCGGATGGTGCTGGATGCACATTTGGTGCAAGCATGCATGCAGCACTGCATGCACGTTTGGGTGCATATGTGCAGCCAGCTCTATGTGCATATTCTGGTTTGCACAAGCAGGCAGGGCTTTGCTCAAGAAGTCAGGGCTTTGTTCAAGCAGTCAGGGCTGTGTATGTTTCGCATACGTGCATGTGCAGATTTAACTGTGTGAGGACACAGTCAGTGGACAGCGCATGCAGCTGGCACTGTGTGCATATTTGTGGGTGTTGGGGTGCCCAGCCAGCAGCTGGTAGGTGCTGTTGTTTTGGGGGGCTGCCTGTGCTTCTGGTGTGCTGGAACTGAGGAGGTGCTAGTACTGCCCAGAGTCTTGTACGTGGGTGGTGCAGGGCAGTGGGGTTGGTGTGCCTGCTCTGGCTCCTCTGCTGCATTTCTAGTTCATGCTGAGTTGCCAGTCCAGTCAGTCCTGCCCTGATGGGTTCCCACATGGGCATTGCAGGGCAGGGCGCAGTGTTTGCACAGCAAAACCCAGATGAAATAGGAACCAGCTGAGTGTGCTGCTAAAGGCAGAGGGGCTTTAAGCATGGCCATGTTCCTCCTGCTCACTCAGGCTGGCACAAACAATTGAAGCACACAGGATCCTTGGGGACCAGCTCTCATCTACCATACACAGCACCAAAGAGGCTCATTTTCAAGCTTGCCCAGTTGCTGGGTCTCTCATCATCTGCCAAGTCGGGGTACGACAGGTGGCTCTGGTAGAGGCAGGAACTGCTCAAGGGCAGGGGGTGAGGCCTGACCCCCTTCTCCCACCCCGCAGGTTTGAGCCCTGCATCAACGTGACAGCTGAGGTGTACCTGCGCGCCTACCTCTCACCCTGCATCAATGACTGCGGCATCTACGGCCAGTGCAAGCTGCTGCGCACCAACAACTACCTGTACGCTGCCTGCGAGTGCAAGGCTGGTGAGAGCTGACCCAGGCACCCACAGACCCCCAGCATTCTCCCCTTCTCCTTGCGGGTCTGGTATCCCAGCAGTCCATTCATGCCGGGTCTCTGCAGGGTGCTGGAAAGGGGGTTCCCTGCTCCACCCCCCAGCCCCTGCGAGTGCTGCAGTGGTGACCGCAGCTCTCCCCGGTCACAGGCTGGAACGGCTGGGGCTGCACGGACAACGCTGAGGCTTTCTCCTATGGCTTCCAGCTCCTCTCCACGCTGCTGTTGTGCCTCAGCAATGTCATGTTTGTGCCTCCCGTGGCCATTGCTGTCCGCAGCCACTACCTCCTAGAAGCTGCTGTCTACATCTTCACCATGTTCTTCTCCACTGTGAGTGTGGCATGGGGCAGCTGAGGGGAAGGTGAGGGGCTAGGGCTGTGCGGGGCAGCTCTCATACCCTTTCCCTGTTGCCCCAGTTTTACCATGCCTGCGACCAGCCGGGCATTGTGGTGTTCTGCATCATGGAGTACGATGTGCTGCAGTTTTGTGACTTCTTGGGCTCTCTCATGTCTGTCTGGGTCACCGTCATCGCTATGGCCCGGCTCCAGCCCATAGTCAAGCAGGCAAGTGTGGGGAGGGACACAGAGGGCAGGCATGGAAGAGATTTATCCTGATGGGTGCCCCACTACCCCACAGGTGCTGTACCTGCTGGGAGCCATGCTGCTCTCCATGGCTCTGCAAATGGACCGTCACGGGCTCTGGAACCTGCTGGGGCCCAGCCTTTTCGCTTTGGGGATCATGGCCGTCGCCTGGGTAAGATGGTAACCCTTACGTCTCCATCCTGGCTGCGCTCAGCATCCTCCCCCTGCCAGCATCTGCCTTCACCCTTCCCCATGAACCCCTCTCCCTGGCTCCTGAGGGATGTGTCCACCATCGCACAGAGGTTGTGCCTTCCCTGCTGTGGGTCCCCCCTCCAGCCTGTCCTTTCCCCACCACAGACGGCTCGCACCATCCGTCGCCGCCACTGCTACCCGCCCACCTGGAAGCGCTGGGCTTTCTACCTGTGCCCGGGGGCGCTGATCGCAGCGGCGGCCGTGCTGCTCTACGCCTTCGTGGAGACAGAGGAGAACTACTTCTACATCCACAGCATCTGGCACCTGCTCATCGCCGGCAGCGTCGGTTTCCTGCTGCCGCCCCGTGCCAAGCCCAGCAGGCGCCTGGGGCCGCTGCCCCGGCGCAAGGGATGTGGGTACCAGCTCTGCGTCAATGAGCAGGAGGAGCTGGGGCTCGTCGACCCCGCTGTGGCCTCCATCAACAGTATTTGTACCAGCTAATGCTGATGTCAGCTCAGACTCCTCTGTCATGGACGGCAGCCCTGTGGGGCTTGGCACCCACACTCTTTGCTGGCCACCCATCTCTGGGAGTGCCAGGACTCCTCTGGGCAGGCACACAGCCATCTGTGCCACCCTGTTCTTCCAATTACAGCCTGATTGAACTTGTCTCTAGGGGTTGCTGTGGCTCAGTTTGGGGCAGAGCTGTGGGGTCTCAAGGCTGAGCTGGGTCACATTCCTCTCTTTGCCAGGCCATGGAGTTGCTGAGGGGATGTGGCTGGGTGTGGAGGGGAGGAATGGCAACAGTATCTGGCTCTGCTACTCTGTGGTGGCTGTTCTGGAGCTGATGCAGCTCTGACGGAGCAAAGTGGCTAGCAAGAGGTAGGGAGCAGAGGCTGCAGTGTTTTGGCCTGAGCAGAGGCTCAGTGTTTTGGCATGACAGGTTGAAAGGCTGGGATGTCGTCGTTGGGCACTGTTCTGTCACAGGATGGCTGTAATGTCTGAGCCACGAGCAGCTGTGCTGTACCAGGGCATCCAGGATTCTCTCCAAGCCGGCAGGACTGTGGTGAGCCCATAGCTGTGAGGGAATGATGCTGTGGAACGATGCTGGTGCTGCCTGCTGTGGCAAGGCACAGGTCTGAGAGGGCTCTGCCTGCAAGGGCCACATCCCCAGGAGCCCGCAGCCTGCTGGTCACCCCACTGCCTGGGGCAGCCGGCCTCAGCACCCCACATGTCGCTACACCCAAGGAGCAGTGCACTAGTGACCCTGTGTCCCTGCAGTTGCCACCAGCCCTATCTCTGGTGTTCCAGTGGGAAGGGCATTGCAAGGACTGTACCCTGTGATCCAGTGGGGACAGCCCTTTCTCAGCCACTCCTTGTCTGGCACATGGTCAGATCTGTGGGCTCAGCACCCACTGCAGCCAGTGGTGACCATGGTGTGGTGACAGACACCTGGGCTGTGTGTGTGCCTCAAGGACAGGAGGTTTTCACTCTGCTTCAGCAGCTCAGAGGGGTCACAGTGGACCAGGGAGGACAGGGAAAGTTTCACTGACACTTCTCACCCTACTGGGGACTTCCCCAATCTCCTGAGAATTTCTCAGCCCTGCAGGGGTCTTCACGGTGGAATCCCGAGGCAAAGCTTTGCATCCTAGCAGCCACATCCTAGCTCAGAAGAGCCCACCCGCCAGCAGCCCCCCTCCCTGTACCCCTGGGGACAGAGCCCGGCACAGGGAGATTTACTGGATGCTTAACAGGATTAGCAACTGCAGGCAGGCAGGCAGCTATGTAATAGGATTGCAATCTAATTAAAACTGTTGCTTGGGAGCTGGGCCCCAGCTGGTCCAAGTGGGGTGGGCTTGGGTGTCTGTGGGGGCAGCTGGAGAGGACTGTGGGGATGGGATTGGCGGAACAGGAGGAGGGATGAGCTGGCGAGGACCGTGGCAGTGCTAGTGGGTTCAGGAGTTTGCTGCCTCTGTCTCTGGGCCTTGGTGTGGGACATGCCCATTGGGAGCCAGCCTGGTATGGAGGTGTGCTGGGCAGCCTGGGCAGGCGCCTCAGCCATTGTACAAGGACTGGGGAACCTGCATCTGCCACTCTCCTTCCCCTCTGAGCTCATCCTCCAGTCCTCTCTCTGTCATACAGAATGTTCTGTCTGGTCTGGCCAGGTGGCAGATTAAGGATTAATTTTTTAATTAAGCCCAATTGCACCCCACTGGCAGTTGCAGCCCCCCGAGGAGGAGGAGCTCAGCTTTAGATTTAACATCAGCAAGAGGGTGGAGTGGAGTGCACACTGGGAACAAGCTTGTCCTACACCAATGCACCCCTGTTTCATGGGGGTGTTGGGGCTGCGTGCAGCATCCTTACCCATCCCTCACCCCCTGTCTCACTGCTGTAGGGCTGAAGCGCAAACCTGCTGCTTGTCAAATCTACAATAACAGAGCCAGTGGTGGGATGAGCTGTCCCCTTGCAAGCAGCTGCACAGCCCCTGGCTGCCCCACAGCAGATACCACGGGGGTGACACATGTGGGATTGGACCCTTGAGGGGTCCTGGAAGAGGTGGGCAGGGGTTTTAGCTGGGAGAGCTACCCAGGGAAGCCTGGAGGAGCCACACACCAGCTCTGCTAGACTCTGGTTTTCTGGGCTGCTGGTGCAGCTCAGAGCTCCCTCTCCTTTTAATTAAACCTGCAACTGCATTTCTCATCTCAAGGACAGGCCACGCATCCAACCGCACTGCCCGGGAGCAAGCTCGGCCAAGCATCACTGGAGGGGATCCAAGCATTCCCTGCCAGCCCAGCTCGTCCCTGTGAGCCCATGGGCTGCCTGCTGAGAGTTCGGAATCCCCATTCTCACTTCATCTCCCAGTCCCAGGGTGGGCAGAAACCCATTCCCCTGCCCAGGAGGCTGGCACAGCTCGGGGCACAGCTCAGTATGTTGCAAGTGCAGAACACACAGTACTGCAGGACAGAAAGGTTTTTTGCTCACTGCTCCAGGCACCAAGCATGGAGAAGCAGGTCTCTCCTGTGGGACACCCAGCACAGGGCGTGTGTGGGCCTCTCCCCCCAAGCCTGTCTGGGAGTGTGCTGGGACACACCATGGGAGACTCTAATTCCCCTCAGTCACCTCTCCTTTGTTGCAAGGTCAGGAGCACCAGCATGTCCATCCCTATGGGCCTAGTGAGCTTTTCTGTCATGGCTCCCCATAGCCTCCAGCTTCTGTCCCATGAGGATGCACTTGGGGGGAAGGATGGACTCTCCTGTCTCTCTCTCCTGCTCTGATTGTTGGGGTCTCTGTGACTCCCACACTCCCAGTGTAAACAGCTTTCCCGATGTTCCATCCCTGCCTCTATGAGGCACAGCAACCACATAACCATGGCAACAGTATCCCTATAACAGCCAGGTACATCTGACATCCCCATGGCAACCAACTCCCGGAACAGCCGATGAAGAGCTTTGCTTCCTCGATGCTGGAGAGGGATGGGGGAGATTCGAGCCGTACCAGGTCAGGTGGTGGCAGGGACGTGGGGACAGACACAGCTGGGTAGGGTTTTTGCCTTGGTGTGTGAGGCAGCATAAGCCTTCATAGCCTCTGTCCTGACAGGTAGAATGCAGGGGACACAGGGGATGCATGAGAAGGCAGCAGCCCTGGGAACAGTATCACCCTGATTCAGCCTCCTGCATCCCAGCTCCATCCTGCCTGCTGGGCTGTCAGTGCCATTGGGCCAGCACTCCTTGCTCCAACACAAGTTTCTTGCAAATGTGCATCCCAAACACTGGTATTGTGCTTCCTGCCACAACCTCTCCTGCCCCAGTTCCCACTAAAGAGGTGCTCTGACTGTTGGCCTCACTCTGCCCTCCTCGGGGGCCACCAGACCCTCCACCACTGCCCGGCCAATGTCTGCTGTCCAAACTCATCACCCAGCAGCCCTGACGCAGTCTGTCGTTGCAGATGGCAATTGCATGCCATGCAACTTTAATGTGTCAGGCCTGAATTATTGAGCCTTGCAGCAGGCTGCGTGCACGCAGGCAGGATTCAGCATCCCTCCTCCTCTCCCTGCCCATGAGTGCCTGACCAGGCAGCAGCGGGTGGGGGCTGGAGAGAGGTCCAAGGTTTTGGGGTCTCTCTGGGTGCACAAGGGCGCTGTGTTCCTTGCTAACCGCCGTGGCTGGGAGGTGTGGGGTGGCTGGTGGTGTCACCAGATGGTGGCCTGGGGGTTAGTGAGTCCCCAGGCAGGCGTGTAGGGAAGGATATGTAACCCTGCTGTCCCCGTGTCAGCGTTTTCTCCTTGTATCCTCATGAGACCCCGAGTCTAGAGGCAGCAGATCCCCTATAGCTGCCCTGGCTCCTGCTCACTGTGCTGCCAGAACCCAGGGAGGCAAAGCCTTTCCACCCCAGTAAATGTAAATCCCATGGTGGATGATACAGACAGAGCCTGCTGCCTGGCCGGACATGGCTGTCACTGCACCGCTCTGGGGATGATGAAGGGCTCAGAGAATGCCCTGGCCACTCTCTTATTTTTGCAGTTTGCCTGAAGCACCCTGCAGCCACTCGATGATTTTCTCATCAGAGTAGCAAGGCTTGGCTGCCCTCCCCACGCAGACACATCCGTCACCCACAGCTGGCACCACCGTACAGCTCACAGGCACTGGACTTGCCGGCCTGCTTGGTCCCCGGCTGTCCCTCAGCCCTGCGGGCAGTGCCTGCACCACGGGCAGCCTGAGGGAGCAGCTCTGTCCATGCAAAGGGACCCTATTTTCTCTGGGGAAACCCACGAACAGCCTGCTTGCCACTCCTCCTTCTCCCCCAAGCCCTAGCTCCAGGTCTCATCCTCCCTGCTCCCATCCCCAACCTCCAGGGGATGGGATCAGGGACCCCTCAAAGCTTCAGCCCCAGTCTGCTGCATGGTGGGTGAGGACCAGGTGGGAGCCGGGCACTCACAAGGGGGAAATAGAGCTACAGATGGAGAAAGCCCAGCTCCAGTGCCGTGGGGCAGCTCTCCAGGGCCCTCTTCCTGGGAAACACCCTGCCATGGGTACCTGTCCCACAGAACTGAGACAGAGCTGAGCACGACAAAGTCAGCCCAAAGCAGGGACAAGGGGTTCTTCAGAGGGACCCAGGGCACTGAGAGCCAGCATTGTCCCAGCAGCACATCATGTCACAACACCTGGAGAAGTGAGGAAACAGAAAGGTGACAGGGGACGCCTGGTTAGCATGAGGGTAGGGGTGCAGGGGGTGTGGAGATGAGGGACAGAAGACTTGGCTGTACCCACAGGGACCAGAGTATTTCAGAGGGAATGTGTCAAGGGACAAACAGCAGCTGCCATGGTCACATGGCTGTAAGAGAGCAGCAGACAGAAACAGGGGACACTGAGACATGGGAAATCAGGAAAATGTGGTGGCAATGCAAAGCATCATGATTTTCAGCTGCTGTTAATTGAGTTTCTTGGAGAGGTTGGTGGGGAAATCTGCGGGGGGCCTGGACTCAAGACTTTATCCCTGGCAATTTAGAAGAGGGCTGTTGAAGACCTGCTTTGTCAAGCGGAAAAACCACTTGAGTCGTGCTTAACTTCATCAAGGGAACTGCATAAAAATCAGGGAGCTTGCTAAGAGAAATTAATAGAGCAGCCAGGGGGGCAGACTGCCTGCAGACAGCATGAGAACTGCTCAGATCCGCATGCTGGAGACTTCCAGTAAATGAACATGTCCTTTAACAAGATTTGCAAGGCCAGCATGGCCAAGGAGCGGAGTGAGTAAATGGGTGGGAAAGGTCATTCCTCAGGGAAGGGAGCCGTGCCAAAACAAAGAGCACAGGAAAGGGGGAGAAGGTTGCATGAAAAACCAGAGCAAAACAACCCCCAAAGAGCTTTTGAGGAAGATCCTGGCAACAGCTTAAAATTGCAAATAATTTTGCAGTGCTAAATTTGCTAAATTGTTGCCATAGCAATAAGAGTTTGGGGATGTCCAGGGGTGCATCAGAGTGCTGCAGCTCAGATCTACCCCTTTGGATGAATCTTGGGGTAGGATCTGTGAGTCCTGCCAGCTATTTCTGTTAGAACAAGGAAGTCGAGTGTTTCTATACTCGAGGCACACATCTACAGCCCACAGAGGGGTTGAAGGAGCAGCCTTGGCACATCCTGGCTGGTGAGCAGAGGAAGGGCTGCGATTGCAAGGACAAAGTCTACAAGTACAAAATGCAGCTGCACTTGCTGTCAACTGGTAGGAAATTAAGGCAGTTGCTCTTGTGAGAAATCAGCCTTGCACCAACAGAAATCAAGCTGTTACACCAAATGCAATCCTGGATAAATTTATCTTAAGAAGCAAACCTGCAGAGGAAGATAAAATCATGTTAGCAGAGGCTGAGAATGTTGTCCATAGGATGCAAAGCCACTGTTCCCTTTATGGCTTGCAGATTAAAGTTTTCCCTTAAAAATAATTTCCCCCCACTCAAACACCACCACTAAAATTTCCCTTGAGTCCCAAATGCTAAGCAATATGTTGTTATGTATGAACAGAGCTCTCAATGGAGACTGCATTAAAGAAATCATATTGAAGCTTCCTGTTGGACTGCGAGAGGTGCCTACAATGAGAGGAATATTACAGATTATTCTTACTTTACATAAATATGCTTCATCACCTCCTCAGCTAAAACACAAGGCTCTGCATTTTGAAGAGGAATGTTTTTGGCTAAAATTAAATGGGTTTGGAACAAGTGCAATCCAGAGGCTCCTGGCTCAGCAGGAAGGGAGGTAAGTCCCTGAGGGCTCTGTGTGCCAAGTCCTCCTGAGAAGCTTTGCCCCAGGGCTTGCCTGCAGTCAGCAAATCTCCTGCCAGCACAACTACAAATCCCAGATGAGCCCATGAGGATTGTTGTTCTAATTAACTAATGAAATCGTCTCCTGTTGGGAAGATGGATAATCTGAGCTGGAGGCTTCCTCCCTGATGTGGGGGAGGACCTGAAGCAACACCCACCTCCTCTCAAGGGACCTCATAAATGTTTGTACACCTCGAGGCTGTACTTGCTGCAGGGAGTGCTCCCAGACACAGCATCTCCCTGCACCCTGCCTTCAACCTGCCTCCAAAAACCCATCTGACCCCATCCTCTGTCTGGCAGATCCAAAGACAGCTTGGCTGCTCTCATCTCTGGGTTTTCACTTTGGTCTCATAATTTCCAGGCAAATCACAAGAGAAAAATTAACGTTTGAGGAGGGTGAGGTCTGTGCAGGATCTCCCTGAGCTGCAGCCATGCATAGCACAGGAGGATCCACTTCAAAGGGAGGAGCCACTTCATTAAAAAAAGAACTAGGGCTTTTGATATCAAGATAAACATCCTGATACACATCAAAGCAGCTTCCTCTCCTTGTCCTTAGACACCCTCTCCTGCTTCACTTAAATTCTGGATTTTGGAATTATACCTCTGCCTAGTCCATGCTGTACTGCATCCCATCTGGATGGTTGTTTAGCCAGGGAGACTCTGGGTGCTGTTTTGTGCTGTGTGAGACCTTCAGGTCATGTCCAGGAGCCTAAACACTCTGTCATTGCTTTCTGTTCCACATATGAAGAACTAAGAGCTGCTGGTGAAAGTGATTCTATTTCAATTGAAAAACATCATGTTTTAAAAAGAAAGTGCAATAGAGAAGGGGCCAAAGGCCAGCCAAGTTGCCTAAGAGCCCAGTGGCATCCATCCATCCCTCCTGACACCCTGCCCGACTGGCTGCAGGCCCACCTCTGGCACCACATTGGGCATCCAGTAGCCTGGGGGAGAGGACTGAGGTGTGAGCAGTGACCACTGGCGCAGGGAGAGGCGTGAGGACACAGGGGCAGTGTGGCACAGGGTGCTGGTGGGAGTCACATCCACCATGCTAAACCCCTCCTTCAATATTTGGGGATAATGAGAAGGATTTCACACGGCTCAAGAGCCATGTCCTGTTTCTAATGCCAATACCTCGTGCTTTTGCTGTGGCCAGAGGCTCCATCAGGGTGTCCATTAGAGCTGCTGGGTTAGCCGGGGGGTCTGTGTACACCTCACCAGGTCACCCCAGGCCTTGGGGCACTCTTTGGGACAGGAAAGAGAAGGGGAGTGGCTGATGCAGAGGGGAAGACACAGGACTGGGCATTCAACTATTAGCAGCCAACTACAGACATAGCCCAAAGCTCTCAGGGCAGTAATTTGCATCACACTGCCTGTACCTCAGGTTTGCGAGATGGGACTGGGCTCAAGTGGGCACAGGGCATCACCTCCAGGTCACAGCGTGCTGGCTGGGAGCGAGGTATAGGGGCAAAAAGCTTGCTACTACTGGCAGGTAACAGCTTTATAATTTCAGTTCTTCTAGATATTAAGCATAGGTTCTGGACCAGGGCAGGCCATGCAGGTGGGAGAGGATCAGGAGAGTGGTACAGCTTTGACTTGTTCCAGAACAGCTTAAAAACAGGGAAAAATGCTCCTCCCAAGCCTCCACTACCCCAGGGATCCATTCTACCCGGCCTGGAAGCTAGCTGTTGTGTTTCAGCTGTCCTCTTGCAAGCTGTTGTGTGTGACAGAGGCGGAAGGAGTTGTGTAGCATCCTCAACGTCCCTGGGCCACCAGAGAGCAACACTGAAATCCTGCTGAGAGACACGCTGGTGCTTTCACTTCTGGCCTGGAGAAGATCTTGCACGCCCCAGAAGCAGCCCACCCTTTCCCCCACAGTGTCACTCCAGCCCTGCAAGGGCAGACACATTGTGTCTGGAGAGGAAGGGTCGCACCAGGCAGGGCTGGCGATGGATGCCCCCAGGAAAGGCCACGGCTGTGTCGCACTCAGACCCTTCCACACCCGCACCGCCGTGTGCCAGCCCCTTACGCTTGCTGGACTCGGGGCTCGCTGGGAAAAGGCTGGGGCCCAGCCCTGGCTCCGGCACGGCCCTGAGCCCAGGCTGGAGGGAGGCAGGGGGCACGGGGAGCCCGGGCCATGGGACGCTTTGCGGGCCGAGGCTGGAGCACGGGGAGCCGTGCGAGTGCCGCGGCCTGGCCCTGGCAGGACACGCCTCGCCTGCCCAGCAGGAGGCGGTGAGCGAAGCAGAGCCCCCAGGGGCGTGGC
>VYXF01008673.1:30816-51225 GCA_013397295.1 Polioptila caerulea
AGGCGTCGGGAGCCGCATCGAGCATGTGCAGCCCCGGGAGGAGCCGCTGGGAAACGTAGTCCTGGACGAGATATCCTCCCCCAGCGAAAGCCGCCAGCTCGGAGTGCGGTCGTTGTCTGCCCGCAGGCTCCCGGGGTTCGCTGGAACTCTGCCGCTCCCCCATACGGCAGGGCATACGAGGGCACGGCAGGGATAGCCATCACAGCAGTCTTGGAGGCTGGGGCAGGCGAAGGAGCACCCCAGCCCCCAGTTTTCCAGGGCTGAGATGCAGCTGCATCTCTGCAGCTGCATGGAAAAAGAGGGGCTTGTAAGCAAACACCTCGTGGCCTTGCTCCTTTGACAGAGGGGCATGAGAATGTGTCTTGTGCCCCAGTCTTCCCTTGCAGTCCCTAGGGCAGATCAGACCGAGAGAGCCACACTTATTCAACCTGGAGAAGAGAAGGTTCTGGGGAGACCGTAAGCAGCTTTCCAGTATCAGGACTACAAGAGAGCTGGAGTGGGACTTTTTACAAGGACGTGTAGTGATAGGAGGAGAAGGAATGGCTTCAGACTGTCAACAAGTATGTTTAGGTCAGATATTCATCACAGAATCACAGAATATCCTGAGTTGGAAGTGACCCACTGGGATCATCAAAGTCCAGTTCCTGGACTTGCACAGGACACCCCCAACAATCCCCCAAATGCCTGAGAACATTGTCCAAATGCTTCCTGAACTCTGTCAGTCTTGGTGCTGTGATCACTTCCCTGGGGAGCCTATTCTGGTGACCAACCACCCTGTGGGTGAAAAACCTTTCCCTAATATTCAACCTAAACCTTCCTTGACACTGTCCCTCAGGTCACCAGAGAGAAGATCAGTGTCTGCCCGTCTGCTTCCTCTTGTAGACTGTGATGAGGTCTCCCCTCAGCCTCGAACCAACAAAGTGACCTCAGCTGCTTATATGGCTTTTCCTGTTTTAGGAAGAACTTATTGTGAAGGTGGTGAGGCACTGCCACAGGCTGCCCGGGGAATCTGTGGATACCCCATCCCTGGCAGTGTTCAAAGCCAGGTTGGATGGGGCTCTGAACAGCCTGATCTAGTGGAGGGTGTCCCTGTCCTTGGCAGGGAGCTTGGAACCAGATGACCTTTAAGGTCCTTTACAACTCCATGACATGGCTGCCCAGCCCAGCCCTGGCTGCATGTTTGAGCCAGAGGCCATTCCCACTGCTTGCTGCCCCAAAGCCAGCAGTCTGTGGTTCCCTCCTGCTGGGACTCTGGCCTCAACAGGGCTGCCCCTTGCCCCAAGTGTTTGGCGGTCCCACAACTCCCCCGGGCTTTTGTCCCAGGTGGTGCCTCTGGGGACCCCACCGGGAAGTGACACTCTTCATTTTGCATCACACCCGTCTGAGAAGCTGCGCTAGGAAAGGGTTGCCACTGCCCCTGCAGGCTGCAGAGCAGGAGGCCAAAGAAGGGATGGAAGAGGGTGTCATGTATGCTGACCTGCGTTTTCCCCCCACACCAGGTAATGCCTCCCCAGCTCTTCCAGTAGGTTCCCTGCGCTCCTGCAGCCCCTTGCCTTCCCCAGAAATTTCCTCCCAGACCTGCTCCCCCCACTCCCTCTTTTTGGGTGTCCTCTCTCAAACAGCCCCCCTCCAGCCCTGTTGCAGACTGCCTTCTCTCGAGGTGGGGGCAGGAGGGGCTCAAGGGCAAGGAATGCCCACTGCACCCCCATGCCACAGCACAGACGTTTCCCCTCTCTGCTCTCCCTGCCAAGCATTGCGTGCAGAGAGATAATTTCTAGGACAACCAAGCTACTGCAAACGGGCTCTCCCCTACTTTTCCCAGGCTCCCCCACTGCCTCCTGATATCCCACCTGGGATTCACAGACATTTCCTGGCTCAAGGTTCCCCACTGCTCCCCCTAAGCCTTTCCTCCCCCCAGTCTATCTTAACTCCTTTTCTCAGCTCCTCAGCAGCGAGTGCGCCTGCCCTGGTGCTGGGCAGCCCTCAGCCTGGGTCTCCTCGCCCTGATGCTCCTGTTGGCCCAAATCATCCTTGTCAGCCTGAGTTTCCACTGTAAGTACCAGCCATCCAGTGTCCAGAGGGGGTCCTGGGGACAGGGCTGGCACCACAGCACTTGTGTACTAACAGGCTGAGCTGTAGCTTCCCCATGGAGCTGGACCCTTCTGCTTGGGCCTTAGGGCATTGAGGGTTCTGGGGCAAGCCGGAAAATTGGTGAGGCAAGACACCACCTACGTGGCTGGAAAGGGAAGCTGGGGCGACAGTGTGGGCTTGGGGAAAGCGACTCCGTCACATGACAACGAAAGAAAGGCAGGAGGGAGAGCACTTACACTGAAACTGAAAGAAAGCAGCACTTTTCCTGAAAGCCTGTTGCGTGGAGTGCTCCCAAGCACAGCAAAATCCGCAAGGACCTCGGCAGGCTTGGTGTAGCTAAAGCAGGGGACCCCTCACACACGGCCATGAGGCTGTCCTGTGGGAGAGGACACTGTGTGCTACTGGGAGCAGCAGCCCAGAGTTGCTGGGACAAACCTGTGCTCTTCTGCTGTAGATTTAGTGCAACAACAAACAAGCTGCACACACGGTCACTGGAGTATAGACGAGAGCCCCAGCTATGGGAAACAGACACTGGAAGGTAAGAAAGCCTGGCGGTCTCCTGGATAAGGTTTGGAGAGGGCCTTACTGCTTCTTTCAAGCAGCAGGATCTGTCCATGCTCGAGGATGTTTCTCTGAGGTCTATCCCTACATATTCCTTCACCTTTACTGCCTGTCCCCTGGCTTGTGGTGTGGAGAGCTGTCCCAATGCTGCTGAACAGGCTGAACTGCTGGGACCCCTTTAGAAGGGATGACCCCAGATGGCTCAGTGTTACCTGGGCACACCACCAGCACCAGGCTCACAGATGCCACCAGCATTCCTGTGCCGGAAGACATCAGCTTCTGGTGCAGCTTAAACCTTAACTGAGTTCCCAGAACTTTGGAAATTGTGTTTGTATCACCTCCCCAAACCTGCAGCTCCCTGCCCTGCTCAATGCCAGCATGTTCCTGTAACTGGCCCCTCTTCCCAGGGCTCCGGGACTGGGCCCCCAAGTGAGGGCAAGTGCGGGGTGGTCTCTGTGGGGCAGACATGCAAACACAATGGGTTGGTTGGTGCCCTGACTGCCCTCTGTCACTCTCCTGGTCCCTTGGGCTAGGGGCTGGTGGCAGCCCCTGCCAGCTGCCCTATCCCATCTGCTGTGTTTCTGGTGTGCAGGGCGATGCCAGTTCTGCCCGGTTGGCTGGCTCTGGGATGCGGGGCAGTGCTACTACTTCTCCTCTGCCAAAAAGAGCTGGGAGCAGAGCAGAGAGGACTGCTGCTCCAGAGGGGCACAGCTGGTCACCATCCAAGCCAACACCACCCTGGTGAGTGCACCCAGCCTGGCCTGTCCAACTGCCTGCGAGCATTGGGCTGTCCTGGTGACCACCTCGCGGTCCCTCAGCAGTCACCCACACACAGCATTGTCTCAGCTTCCTGGCCCATGTGCCCAAAGCCTTAGCAAAGCCTCCAGGCAGGGAGCTGGCAATGCTGTGCCCATACTGCACAGCCCCCATCATTTATGGTGTGGCTGGATGTCCCCCCAGGGGGCTCATGTGTGTCCTCCCCTGTGCTAGGCTTTCCTGGTGCGCACAGCTAACATGGATGCCTTTCATGTGGGCCTGAAGCAGGATGGCTTCAGGTCTGACTGGAAGTGGCTGGATGGCACCACGCTGGAAGGGTGAGGCTATCCACTTTTTCCCAGCTAGGTGTGCTGGGGGTCCAGCATCAGGGCTCGGGGTGGTGATGGGGACAGGCATGCAGGGATGTGATCCATATTTTGGCCACCTATTTTCTTCATAGGACTGCATTGGGGCATTTTAGGGAAGGGCTTTTTAGCAGGGGCCTGAGCCTGGAGCTCACAGTCTGCCTGGGTGAGGGGCTGCAGGGGATCCCGCAGAAGCAGGGTCCCAGTTTGGTTCATGCTGAGCCTTGCTAGGATTGACCTGGGGGTACTTCGTGAGTGATGGGTCTGGGGGCATCAGGGCATGTGGCAGGAGACTGTGCTCCATGGAGAGGGTGAATTTTGCCCGCCCAGCTTCCCTGTGCAGTGTGTGGTCCCTGTCTGCAGGAATTGCTGGTGGGACAGCCTCAGTTCTTCCATCCCATCCCATCTCAGCCCACTCTCTTCCTTGCAGGATCTTCCCAGTCCAGCGCTACACCAGGTCTTTCCAGGCCTGTGGCAGGGTGTCAGGCTTGGGACTTTTAGGTGGTGCATGCACGGAAGCCCTCAGATGGGTCTGCAAGCAGAGTGCAGCCACCCTGCAGTGGCTCCAGTCCTCACCTCCTGCCTTCCTCTGGGGAAACACCACCTACAGCTGTGTGAGGCCCTGATGGCCCTGGTGACCTGTGCCACCACCCTGTTCCCTGTCTGACCTCAGTGCATGGGCATTCCCAGGCTCTGCTGCCTCCTCTTTGTCCTTCAGAACTCTGAACTTTGCCAATAAATTCTGCCAATAACTGCAGCTGGCTTTGGGGTGTGGTGGTGGTAGGATGGAGGTGCGTCCTCCAGCTCTCAGACTCAGTTGCATCACTGACAAGTGGGAAATTTCATCTGCTGCTCTGTGGCCAGGAGCCAGCATTGAACCAGCAGCAATCCAAGCATCCTTGTGGCCCAACGGCAGCGTGAAATAGCTCCTGTGCAGGCTGGCACAGGTACTATGGAAGCTCTGGGCTTTCTGATCGTGGTGGTTACCTGGGGCTTTTGGTTCTTGGGGCATGCTACTGAGAGGTGACACTTTGCCTCTGCAGTCCCATGGAGGACTTGGGCTGGGCAGCAGCTTGTTTGCTGGTGCCTGCCCAGTCTGAGGAGGTTCCAGCAAACACCCTCACTTTGTTTTGAGGCTAAGTGAAGTGTGACAGCCTAAAAAGCCTGCTAGGGCTTGATTTGGAGTTGTTTGGTCCCAGAGGCTGTTCTGGTTTCAGTACAGAGCACAGGGTTGTTCCAGCAGCCTGCAGCTTGGGCACAGACCTCACTGGGGCTCCCTCCCAGCACATGCAAAAGACCAAGCCCCACAGCCAGTGCACCCTGTCAGCCAGAGCAGGACTGGGAGGTGGAAGGTGATGCATGGGGAAGTATAGCCCTGCTGTGGCCTGTACCCATGGTCTTGGGCTCTTCACAGCCTGGGGACCTGAACGCAGAAATGCTGAGCAGGAGGGGGCTCATTCTCCCCCTACCCTCTAAAGTGAGAGCATACGCAGGAAAAAAACCAACACCTTTTGCAAATAAAGCAACTACTTCTGCTTTTCTGCACATGAAGACACGTCTCCACGCAGTATGGTCTTAGCCACAGTCTGGCTGCCTGGGCACAAGGGAGAAGGACAGGACTGGGTTCCTGGGCTGCTGCTGCCCAACTGCCTGCATGGCCCAGAGCGTGGTCTCCGCTGACCTGCAGATTGCTGAGGCCCCTGCTCACTGCCCCCACGTGCCCTGCAGACCCCAATGCGGATGGCTTTCACTACAAGAACTTGCTGCTGGAGCTGGTGCTGGCAGTGGCCAGCCTGGGTGAGAACCCAGCTGTGTTCACTGCCACAGGGACACCCCAGCCCAGGGGAGTGCTGGGTGAGGGCAGTGGGACCATGGGTTGATGCCCATGGGCACTCATCTTGTCGCAGGTTTCCCATGGAAGAGTCTCAGATGTCTTGTTCCACAAAGCCATTTATTCACAGCATAGTAACACAGAAACAGCTCGAGATGGTTCCACTGAGGAGGGATGCTCAGCAAAGGAACCTCTGGGCTTTTATCCCCTCAATGTCTGCTTGTGCTCAAGCCTTGTTCCTCCTCTTCTCCTGCCCCCTCTTTGTGTCCATCCACCTTGCTTTCATCGCTCCTCTCCTTTCTTATCCAAATAGTCAGCAATTCCTAGCTCCTGCTGTGTCTCTCAGTGTCCATATATCTGTCTGGCACCCCTCATCTTCCTGCCCTTTGCTATGCCAAAAGTTGGCAGTTCACAGCCTCTCGCCTCAGGCTCACCCAGAGCTCAATCTGCACTTCCATCTGCATCTCTGACTGCACCTTGCAAGCCCTGGACCAGAGGTATTCCTCAACAAGGGATGTCTGTACCAGCCTTCCAGCTCACCTCTGCTGCCTTCCACTGAGGGTGGTGTGGTGAAGGTAGGTGAGATGCTGTCATTGGTGTCCCTTTGAGGACTCTGCTAGTCTTCCTGGCTGCCCCTTGCCCTGCCACTATTTGCTGCTGGCTCCTGTCTTGCCCTTTCTTATCCCTACATCACCTGTCCAGAGCTGACCTTTGTTCTCCTGCCTTGATACCAGGAAGGAGTTGTAGCACACCTCCTGGGCATGCAACCATCCAGTATGGATGGGGAAAGCCAGGCAGGATTTAGCAAGGGCAGGTGATGCCTGTCTGACCTGCCTGCTGCTGTGTGAACAATGGGCTCTGGATAAGGGGAGAGCAATGGGGGACGTTTATCATGAACCTTTGAGGTTTGAGACATGGTTTTCCATGGTCTCCTCACTGGCAAAGTGGGGATATATGAGGCCAGGAGAAGATGAGAAGAGGGTGGGTGGAAAACCTGAATGGTGTGAGGGCTGCAGTGGGTGTCAGTAACACCCTTGTTCCTTTGGCAGACACTGATGGGTTGATCCTGGGGTTTATGCTCCTTGGAGCCTTCATCAGTGCTCTGGATGATGGGTAGGGGGTGGCCACAGGTGGGGCAATACCAAACCAGTAGTGTGTATACTGGAGGGCAGGACTGGGGTACAGAGAGGCCTGGAGAAATGGTTTTGTGGGAGCCTGCTGATACTGGAGTGGGTAAAAGTGTAAATCTTGCAGCTGAGAAGAAAGGAGAAAATACATCAACACAGGCAAGTAAGCAGACATGTTGAACCAGCCTGGGGAAACCATGAACCAGAGGCTGGGTGGGGTCTGCAGTGTGTCCTTGTAGTGGCAACTATGACATTGTGGGGGCTGGAGTTCAGAGCTTTAGGAGCAGCGAGGATGTCTGGACTCTTCAGGACAAGCCAGGCACAGCATGTCTTTGTTTTGCATGATAGCTGATTCTGCAGGGAACCTGCAATCCTGTCCCAGCCTTGCCATGCCATTGGGCTGGCTCCACCAGCCTCCTTCTAGGAGCTCCCTCCTAGGAGCTGTTCTCTCAGTCTGAAGCCATTTTCCCTTGTGCTTTTGCCTTGTGTAAAGTCTCTGTCCAGTTTTCTTGTTGCCCCTTTTGGTACTCGAAGGCCACAGTAAATTTTCTCTGAAGCCTTCTCTTCTCCAGGCTGAACAATCCCGATTCTTCTCACAGCAGAGGTGCTCCTTCCCCTTGTGTCTCTCCTCTGGGCTCACTCCAGCAGGTCCCTGTCCCTCCTGTGCTGGCCCCAGCTCTGGGTGCAGAGCTCCAGGTGGGTCTCAGCAGAGCAGAGCAGAGGGGCAGAATCCCCTCCCTGCCCTGCTGCCCACGGGGCTCTGGATGCAGCCCAGGACACGTTTGGCTCTCTGGGCTGGCAGTGCCATGGCTGGGGCATGTCCAGCCTCTCACCCCCAGCACCCCCAGGTCCTTCTGGGCAGGGCTGCTCTGGGTCTGTTCATGCCCAGCCTGTGCTGATACCTGGGGTTGTTCCTACCCAGGTGCAGCACCAGCACTTGGCCTTGTTAAACCTCATGATGTCCTCATGGGCCACTCCTCAGGCTTGTCCAGGTCCCTCTGGATGGCATCCTGTCCTTCCTGTGTATCCTCACACCTCAGCCTGGTGTCATCTGCAAACTTGGTGAGGGTGCAGTTGATCTCACTGTTCACATTGTTGACAAAAGTAATAAACAACATTGTAGATGTGTCCATGGTAGATCCCTGAGGGCCAACGTTATCACCATTGTCCACATCAGGACACTGAACCATCTTCTGATGGACACTGACCACTATCTTCTGGATGCAGCTGTCCAGCCTTACACAGTTCACCCGTTGAATCCATTTCTCAAAGATTTAGAGGGGGACTGGGTTGAAGGCTTTACAGAAGTCCAGGTAGAAGACATCTATTGCATCTTCCCTTGTTCAGTGATGCAATCTCTCCATTGCAGAAGGCCACTGGGTTAGTTGGGCGGGACTTGTGGTGAAGTGACAGTGCTGGCTGTCTCCAGTCCAGCTTAGCAAAATCATTGCCAACACATTCTCCTCTCTGCAGAAACACTGAGTGAGACAGGGAGGGTCAGCACTGCTTTTGGACTCCCCCCCACCCCCCAGCTGGGTCCTGGACAGGGGTCTCTCATCACCTCCCTTCGGCAGATAAGGTCCCACATCATTCTTAGGGATCTTTCCCCCTTGGTGGCAGGGGTTTTCCCTTTCCCCCATGTTCTCAAGTGTCCCCAGTGCTCCTTCCTCTCTCTCTTATCAGTCTTATCAGTGCACCTCCATTTTTTCAGGACCACCCTCATTTGCAGTTCCACTGCACTCCCTTTCTTTCTATGGTCTCAGGATTCCCACATTCACCTCCCATGGTCTTAGGGCTCTTTGTTGCCCTTGTTTTCCTCCCATGGTTTCAGTTACTTCGTTTATCTACCATCTTCTCAAAACTCCCCAGCACTCCCCCCTTTCCTATGTGGTCTCAGGGCCTCCCAGCATTTTCTCATGCTGATGGCAGCATGGTCAGCACCCTTTCCAGGCAGGACCCATCCCAAAGCCCTGGGCAGGTGATGAAGGCAGAAGAAAGGGCGGGACAAGAGCTGTCAATGCTGAGAGAAGGGACAGGCTGTAAATCCACAGATTTCCCCAAAGTGGACAGGTTGAGGACATCAGTGTATCATCCCCCAGCTCCAAAAGATGCAAATGGCAGATCCTGCACCAATGGTAGCTTTGGGGTGACAAAGAAGGTGGGAGCTGGGCTCTGCACTGGAGACCTGGGTCGGAGCTGCACTGGCCAGGTCACACAGGGACATGCAGTGGCACTGTAAAAAGCAGTATAGTATGTGAAAGCATGAGTGTGGGAGAGGGTAAAAAGGTCTATTTTCCATAATCTTTGCTTTAAAATAGAGACACTTGTCCCCAGCAGTTTTGCAATGCAATTGAGGCAAAGTGTGCACAGGGGACAGGATCTCAGGGTGCGTCCCCTGGTCCTGCTCCTGAGTCCAGTGATGGAGGGGGGTGGCAGCAGTCAGTCCAGAAAAGGAGGCTGGGTCTCAGATGCGCTGCTCAGCTTTGGGGGTTTCTCACAGATCCACTGGAAGCGACTCCCACATGACTTACTCCATATTTCCCCTTTAACTACTGACCAGCAGTCTGAATTATGGCGTCTCCTAGGAAAGAGGACACATCTCAGGGCAGCAATGACAACCTCCACATTGTGGACACTACTTCCCATAGATCCCAGCGCTGCTGTGGCAGGCAAGGCACCTGGCACAGAGATCAGCCTGAGGAAGTGTCACATTCCTCCTCCTACTGTTCTTCTCTGCCACTTGGATATTTGGCACTGCACCCCACAGCTTGGCTCTACCCTCACTCCCCTCCCTTGTGGCACTGCTCATGGGGCCATCAACCCTTTTATTGAGGGGTGCCACAGAGGAAAACCAGCACATTTCTAGTATGGCAAAAGGGCAGGTTATTGTGCCAAGGACTCTTGCACTTACAAGGGGTATTTGCGGTCCGTCCACACAAGAGATCTCCCGGTCCCATAGGAAATCCTTTCTCCAACCCAGTAGTACGCGTTAGACTCACGCACAAAATGCTAGGGGGGAGAGAAGCTGTCAACCACCTGCTGCATGACCAGCACTTGCCAGGTGCCCAGGAGCCCCAGGGTTGGCTGTGCTTCTCCCCTCAGACTACCAGGATGGGTACCTGGGGCTCATGGTGCACAGCTACTGCTGCAGGTGGCCCCGCGGGGCTCTGCCCAGCCCCACCCTCCTGGGGTACCACAACCCCCCTGCTCTGTACCGGCACTGGAAGTAATGACGAGTCATCCGGGACCAGTAGTTGAGCAGATTTCCCTGTGCAGTCTTTCTGGCTCTCCTGCCAGGTCTTGTTAGTCACTGAGATGTACAGACACCTGCTCTTGAAGAGTACCCAGTCCCTGGGGCAGCAATCTGGGGGAAGGGGCACAGCTCAGGTGCTCATCCTTCTATGGATGCTTGGGGAGCTCAGCCTGGCTGAGTTCAGGCCCTGCATCTTCGCAGCAGCGACCTCACCAGAGCCCAACCCCGTCAGGCTCTACCTGTGTTCACGCAGGCATGCAGGCTCCTCACAGTGCTCTCGCTGGTGTTCAGCTTCCCCTGCACCACCTGCACCTCCTCCTGCAACACAGCCAGCTCCTGCTGGGTGTGCCCCAGCTCAGCATTCCTCCTTTCTAGCTCCAGCTGGCTGATGTTGCCCTCACGCCAAGCTCGCTGCAGCTCTTCCCTGGCCCATGCCAGCTCCAGTTGTGTCAGCTCCAGGCTCTGCTCCCGTGCCCTCAGCTCCTGTGACAGGCGGCCCTGCTCGGCCGTGAGCTCACGGGAGGTGTCCTGCAGGCTGCGGGAAACCTGCCAGTCTGGGAACAGGGGGGGTGAGCTGGACATGGGTGTGGGGCCCTGCCTGGGGTATGGCTCTTGCAAGGGACAGTAGTTTACGGGTATCTGGCTGTGGGTGGAGATTGTCCTGGGGGTGCCAGTGGGAAGGGAATGGAAGTCCCAATGGTGGCAAGTGGAGGGGAGACACTGGAAGGCAGTGGGAGACAGTGGGAAGACAAGGAGAGTCAATGAGAGGGCTGTGGAAGGCAGTGGGAGGCAATGGGAAGGCAGTAGGAGGCAATGGGAAGGCAGCAGGAGGCAGTGGGGAAAAAATTGTGAGGCAATGCAAGGCATTGGGAGGAAGCAGGAGGCATTATAAGACAGTGGGAAGTCAGTGGGACGGAATGGGAGGTAGTGATGGGGAGGCAGTCAGAGTGATTAGGAGGCAATGGGAGGGAGTAGAAGGCAGTGGGAGGAAATGGGAGGCAATGGGAGGCAGTGGGAAGACAGTGGGAGGAAATGTGAGGCAGGGATAGAGAATGGGAGACAGTGGGAAGGATTGGGAAGCAGTGGAAGGCAGCGAGATTGCAGTGGGAGGGCAGTGAGAAGACATGGGGGACAGTGAGAGGCAGTGAGAGAGAGTGGGGGGCAGTGGGAGGGATTAGCAGGTAGTGGGAAGACAGGGGCAAGACCATGGGAAGGGGTAGGAGGCAGTGGGAAGGTAATGGAAAGACAATGGAAAAGACAAGGGGAGACAAGGGGAGATAGTGGTAAGCTGTAGTAGGCAGTGGGAAAGGCAGAGTGAGGCAGCTCGTGATGGCCTTGCAAGAGCCCCGGACCCCAGCCCTAGGCACCCTCCAGCCCCCCGCAGCCAGTCCCTCGACCAGCCCGACTCCCGCTCCCGGTGCCGCCCTCCCGGCTGCCCCACTCGCGGCAGTCACCGACTCACAGCAAGCCCCCAGGGCCACGATGGTCACCAGCAGCAGCAGCAGCAGGAGCAGGCTGGCTGCCAGCAGCGCCGTGGGGACGCGCCATGGCCGGGTCCAGCGCCCTGCAGGAGAGAAGCACCCGCAGGTGTCACCCCGTGGTCCCCGCCGCCACCCCGCGCCGCGGCGGCTGCTGCCGGGGTCCCACCTGGGCTGGGCTCTGCTGTCACTGGCTCCAGCGGCACGTTCTCGTAGGGACTGTCATCCTCATCGGGGACGGTGGATGGGGGGCCCGCGGTAAACTTCAGGTCGGCATAGACCACACTCTGGGCCATGCCCCGGGCGGCCCCGATGGCCCTGCGGGGTCTGCTCCGCTTCAAAGGGAAAACGCAGCTAGTTACTGCAAAAGCAGAACTGTGCTGTGGTGCACCGGAGGGGAAAATACGGGCACGGCAACCGCGCCCTGCCATTGGCTGGGCACCACAATCTTTTTCCCCTCCACACCTCGAAACTGCTCAGTGTCCCCTGGGATGGCATTGGGGCGGTGCAGCTCGGGGCTGGAGCATGGGGCAGAGCTGTAGGGCTCAGCCTACATAGAATTGCATCAAATTCCCGAGGGCAGGGGAGAGCAGGTCTGGCTTCCAGTTGGGAACAGGTAGCTCTGCTGCTGACTCCATCCAGGATGGAGTTTCCCTCCTCTTGGTGCTCTGCTCCAGGATCTCAGCATCACTGCTCTAATGCCTAAAAGAGACTTCCACATTGCAGCATGAGCTTTCACTTCTCCTCTCATCATGGCCACATCTCTCCACTCTGCCAGCAAGTGCACCACGGCAAACCACATCCCAGACACAGAAGGGTGATGATAAATGGCCCTGTTGCTCTCCCCTCGTCCCCAGGCTAAGGCTTCCAAGCAGTAGGAGGTACATTGGGCAATGGCCCAAGAAATCCCACTGGCCTTTCCCTTGCATGTCCTCCCTGGGTCTGGGCCCCTGCATGCCCAGGCAGACATGCTTCATTTTCTTCCAGGAGGTTGAGTAGAGGCTGCCCAGCCTTTAGCTTTTTAAACCTCCTTCCTATTCCCTTTGAAGCTGGCTTTGATTTTTGCATTTCTCAGCTGATAAAGAACTTCCTTTGCTCTTGCAGAGATGGACAGTGGCTTTGTAACACCGTGGTCTGTCAGCACCACTGTGTACCTCCCATGCTGTCCCAGGGACTGGCTGTGTCCAGATGTGCCCATCTGGTCATCTGGAAGGCAGTGGGAGGCAATGGCACAGCACTGGAATGGAATGGGAGGCAGGAGCAGGCAATGGGAAGCAGTGGGAGGGTTTGGGAGTATCCTTTCTGCAACCTGCCCTTCTCAGGATGCAGTTCAGTAGAGGCCTCCAAGATGTTGACGGCCTGGAGGGGCCAAGAAGGTGGTGTTGTCAATGCTGGGATTGTGGTCTTAGGAAGGGGAGGCAAAGGGGATGTCACTGATTTTTGTAACTCTCCAGGGCTGTTTTGGAGCAATGCCGAAGCTGGGGTCTTCTTTGGAGGGGACCAGGGAGGAGATGAGAGGTAGTGGAACAAAATACATCATGGGGAAATTCCCATTCTCAGAGGCCGTCAGGGGAAATCTCTGTCTCTGAAGACCTCCAGCCCCCCACAGAGCTGTCCACACAGCAATTTGCTCCCGTATTCAGGACTGCCCTGCCCTGCTCTGCCCCGTCTCTCCCGTAGCCCACTGATTTGGGTCTATCCTTTGCTCTGCCACTGCTGTGACATCTGACTGTGCTGCCCTTACCTTGCCCTGTGCCGAGGGGGACCATGAGCACTTTCAGGGTGTGGGAGGGGACGGGCCGGTGTTTCTGGGACCAATGAGAGGTTGCTGGTCCCCACAGCCGTGCCTCACTCGTCCCATCTGCAGAGCAAACTTCTGCTTCTGCAGATGCTGGCTGCACTTCTCCTCTGCATCTCCGAGAGACGGCGCAATCACTGGGAGCAGGGACATCCCTTCAGAAAGGCATCCCGAGGGCAGAGCGGGAGCCAGCAAGGCTCAGGGCTTGCCCAGTGCTCGCCCACATGGCGCAGCTTTATGCTGACCTGAGGTTTGCCAAAGTGATGGGGGGCCGGAGCATGGCCAGCCAGGCGCTGGAGGGAGGTGAGAGCCCACTGGCCCCGCCACGCCGTCCCTGCCATGCCCAACCCCACGGCCTCAGCTGCTCTCCACTGCTTTCCTCCAACAGCCTTCGGCATGAATGAGGCAGAGAGCCCCTATGAGAACTCGCAGCCGGCACTGGCAGGGCAGGATGGCGACGGAGCAGAGCCCAGCTCAGGTGAGTATCCAGCTGGATTCCAGCAGACCCGGGGTGCTTCTGGTGTGGGTCGTGAAGGGTGTTTTGGGATCCTCCCCCTCCCATCACCCCCACCATGCCACCTGTGCTGTCATACCATCACTCTCCCGCTCTACCTCGGAAGGAGGTCTGGGGTCTGTCAGGGGTTTTCCTTCTCTTCAGGTGATGTCTGTTGTCTGTTGTGTCGTGCAGGGCACTGGTACCGTCGGTGGTGCATCCCTGTCGGTCTGCTGGCAACTTGCCTGCTGCTGGTGGCCACTGTGGCCCTGGGGGTTTGCTGTGAGTCAGGGGACTGTGAACATCTGGGGCAGGGAGTGGTTGGGTCAGGGAGGCATCTGGCTGGGGTGGGCACTGTGGGTGAATAGAGGCATGCTCATGCACAGTCACTGCTGAGTCCCTGTGCCCTGTCTGTCCTGGCACAAGCTGGCCTACACCCCTTGCACATCCCTCGCACCTCCTTTGCCTTCTATCGTCCATCTTCTTCACCCTGCTCTCTGTTTCTGCTCCTTTTCTTTCCCATCTTGGTATTGCCTAGACTCATATTGCTGCACCCTTCCTGCCCTTAACCGGCTGTGTCTGCTCCTATACCCCATCCTGCCTTGCCCTGCTCTCCCCTGCCAGATCCTGTCCAACCCTTAACTGTTCACTTCCCTGCTGTGTCTTTCCCTCCCATCCTTGTCCTTTCATCATGGATAGTTGCTTGCCTTGCCCTGCCCATCCCACCTGCCTTAAGCAGCCCCATATCCGAACTGTCCCACTCCCATGTCTCAGCTCACCCACTTTTCTCCAGACTGGCAGGTCACCAGCAGCCTGCGGGACACCTCCCGTGAGCTCACGGCCGAGCAGGGCCGCCTGTCACAGGAGCTGAGGGCACGGGAGCAGAGCCTGGAGCTGACACAACTGGAGCTGGCATGGGCCAGGGAAGAGCTGCAGCGAGCTTGGCGTGAGGGCAACATCAGCCAGCTGGAGCTGGACAGATTGAACATGGAGCTGCGTCGCGTCACGGGGGTCCTGGGCAAGACAGAGAGGGAGGTGCAGGAGGTGCAGGGGAGGCTCAACACCAGCGAGAGCACCGTGGCCCTCCTGCGCTCCTGCACAGCTATAGGTAGGGTGGATGGAGCAGGGAAGGGGTGCTCCAGGTGACTGGCACCCCTCAGCAGGTGCCAAGGGGCAAGTACTGGCTTTATTGACCACGTGGTGGGGACAGGGTGGTCGAATGGCTGAAGCTATGCCTGGAGCAGACACTGAGGCTGTGATGTCTGCTGGGAAGGTGTGGGGCTGTTCCTTGTTACCCCCCAGGGCATCTGTGTCTGAGCAAGCCCCTGAGCTGTGTCCCTCCGCACAGACTGCTGCCCTTCGGGCTGGCTGCTGTACAGGGGCAAGTGCCTCTTCATCTCCTCGGAGAAGAAGACATGGGAAGACAGCAGAGATGAGTGTGAGAAGATGTATTCTCAGCTCCTGGTCACCAAATCCTGGAGTCGTTGGACTGTGCCGGTAGGGTGCTGGGGGAGCTGAGGGCAGTGGATGGTGTATCCAGCCATGGGGTCCCCAGATGGGCTAGCACGGTTCTGAGGGCCCCCCGTCCTGCCAAAGAATTGGAGGGTGCAAGGCTGTTCTCCAGAGCACGTGGCTGGTGGTTGACATGGGATAGAAAGGCTCTGGCACCCCATGTTGTTTCCCAAGCTGGAGCAGGGCACGAGGGCTGCTCAGCTGTCCTGCCTCCAGAGGCTCCTTGGGAAGATGATCTCCCTGCTGTGAAGTACCTAGTACTGCAGCACATAGCTGCCATGGAATAAAATATGGAAAAGCACTTTTTTTTTCTTCTCCAGACCTTCCTGAAGAATGCAGATGTCCCATACTGGATTGGACTGCAGAAGGGCAATTTTCCCTGGTACGACTATGGCTGGCTGGAGGAAGAGGACCCAGAGAGCGAGGGGGGCTCAGAGGCCTGGTTCTGGGTGGATGGCTCCCTTTATGAAAGGTGTGTCAGCACTGCCTCTTGCCAAAACTCCCCTCCTCTGGCATGGCTTTAGGAAGCATTTTAAATCCCACCAGTACCAGTTCTAGGTACAGGCCCTGGGAAACAAGGAGCATCAGGGCAGCAGGGACTGAGGGAAGGTGGGCGCAGTGGTGGAATGAGAGGACATGCAAATGGAAAGCCAAGACTCAGGGGGCTGGGTAAAATGCAGGGCACGTGAAGCAGGAGGCAGCAAGAGTGGACAGAAGGACCCCCAGATTTTATTTGGGGCCTAGGCAAAGTGTTTGAGCTCCACCTCTGCCCCCCACATGCCTTCTTGATTCCTCTCCAAAGGGAGATCAAGCCTTCCTGCCCGTGGAGACTCCTGGGCTCCTCCCTGCCATGTGCACCACCTCCTCAGCTCACTGCTGCTTCCTCTTGCAGTGTCTGAGAGCACTGGGGAGGAACAAACCTGTCTGGCCAGGTTCTGGGTACCTGGCCCTCCATCCTCAGCCCTGCCACAGGAGCTGTGCCCAAAGTAGACCCATGGCTCAGGCCAGCTCCTCTGGTCACCTCCCTGCCTTCAGGGAGGACCTGGCTCTCCATCCTGCAGTCATGGGACAATCCTCAGTCGTGAGACTGATAGAGGGGAGGCTAGAAGGGTGTCACAAGCACGGCAAACCTTTTACAGTGTTTCGCAGCCTGCCCGGGGAAGTGTAGGGATGCACCAGCTGAGTGTTCAGCCTGTGAAGTCAGTAAGGGAGGACTGGGGGATCCCTCTCTGTCGGCAACATCCAACCCCTCCTCTGCCAGTGTACAAAAGGCACTTGTCAGCAGCCGCCGCTGCCTCAGCAGGGTTTGTAGAAAGAACATGTCAGTGCCTAATGTGTTGTTTCCCCATTCAGGCCATGGCAGTCAAGATCGAATGGAACCTGTGCCATAATAAGCCGTGGGAGCATCAAACCCGCCCAGTGCACTGGTCCCAGTGACCTGCACCTCTGGATCTGTGAGAAGAGAGCAGGGCCAAGTCTGCCTTTCATTTGATGATGGCTGCTATCCCCAGCACTGCTGTGGTGAGTCCTGCTGAGTCAGGGACACACGGGCCCTGTGGGTAGTGCCTGGAGGAAAGCAGGGAGCCTGGCAGCTCCACCTGGGGCATGCTGACCCCCTCCCTTGGAAAGGGAGAGGAATGCAGTCACCTCCCTGTGCTGGATGGAGCCTGCCTCCATCCCTTTGCTGCCATGTGTTCTGGCTCTGAGGTAGCTCAAGAGCTGAAGCCATGGCTCAGCAAAGGGCCAAGATGGGGGGAAAACCCTTGGCAAGGTGCTTTCCAAGTCCTGTTGCACGTGGTGGAGGCTGGGCAGCATCTCACCTTCACCTTCACCCTCACTCTCTGCTTTCTCTTGCAGCACCTGCACCCTGCACCGCCTCTGCTTCAGCCTTGCTGTGTCCCTGCCCAGGATGTCCCATCCATTCCAGCCAACCACTTCCCTCGCACAGGCCGCTGCCCCTGGGCCACCCAGGTCCTTCCCACTGATGCCCGGTNCCAGCTGACGTGCTTTGGCTGAGTGGCAGAGGCTCCGCAGCCGACCCCACACCTGCATGGGACAGTTTGCGTCTCCCTGAGCACAAGGGCTGGTGGGCAGTGGGGAGCTCGGAACCGGCTGCAGAATGGACCAAGCACTGGTACTCAGTGCTAGAGCCATGCCACATCCCCAGCACGGACACAGCTTCCGTGCTGGCATGCCAGGAGCAGGAGCTGGGGACAGCACAGCCCCACCCCCGCCCATCCCATCCCCACAGCAGGAATTTTCTGCTTGCCCCCATGGCAGGAGCAGCTTGGCCATGGCTTTCAGACAACCCAGCACTCAACGGCCTCGGCAAAGCCTCAGCACCTAAGGAGGGAAGCTGAGCCTGAACTGGCTGGCGCCTGTGCTGACGTATGGGGATTTTTTTTTTGCGCTGATTAGAAAGTAGAGCAATGACCTTTAGGGTCCCATGGTGTGATTGTGCCTTTCAAAAGCAAAAGTTAACTCGGGCACTTGTAGCAGGCTGACGCTTTGCGAGACAACTCATCGGGACTTTAAATAGCTGCTACACACGTGCACATGTGAAGATTAGGCAAAGTAGCCCTGATGTAACACTGCGGCCAGGTGAGAGCAGAGGAAGTTATGTTCAACCAGGCAGAAATGCTCTCGGTTTATGATGAGGTTGTGTGTGCCATATATAGCTGATGAACTGCTATGTGATTGAGCTTGCATGAAGAGCAAAAGGGTGTTAAAGGCAGGCTTTTTGGAGGGGGCATGTGTCACTCGCCTGTCTTGTCTGCTGGCTAGACCCACTTAACAGCAATAAAGTGACCCAGCTCATCTGCTCTTTGTTTCTTGTATACCACAGCAAACATGGACTCAAGGGCATGAACCCAAAGAATCTAAATAATGAAAGGGAATTTGTCTAAAGCCATCTCAAGATGGGTGCTTTAGGGGAGTTGAGATCTTGGGCTGAGCCAGGCTGGTTTGCAGTCCTGGAGGAGTTCCCCAGAATGCCCAGGCAAGACCATGCAACCTTCTGGGCCCCCATCTGATGTGCATCCAAGAGACAGAAACAGCAGTCTGAATTGCTGGGACATTCAGTTTTTAATGAACACTTTAAATAAGCTGGGTATATATTACTAGCAATTATTATTAATAATAATAAAAAACACAAAGAGTTCTGCATTCACCAGTGCATTGTGCAGGAGGGAGGAAAGCCGGCTCCCACCCTTGCCGGGGCCAGGCAGCCTAGCTGTGCTGCCCACTGGCCCCATCCCCATGATGCCAGGATGGCATCCTGGCCCCTCTGCCAGCATCCTGCTCCCAAACCTGCGTGCCAGGGGAATGTGAGGCGCTGTGCTGACTCAGCACCCGACCCTCAGCATCAGTCAGGCAGGGACAACCCCAGTGCTGGCAATCCTCCCTGTGCACTGCCCATGGGCATTGCCCCTCTACGGTCCCCTGCCCTCTTCTCCCCATGTCAGGGACTGGCTGTGCTCCCCACGCTTGTGGACACACATGGGTTCACCCACCAGCCCCCCAGGATCCCCAAAAACACACATACACACGCTGACCTCTCTACCCCAGCCCAGTCCCTCTCACCCGCCTAGGTGCAGGGAACTCCCAGTTCTCCCAAGGTAGCAGGCTCATGGTACACCCCTCTGCAAGAGCCTGCAGAGGGGTGAGCCCTGGGGGAAAGGGGGTCCTGGATCCAGGGCTTGAGGCCCGTGGCCCCCGCGGGGGACCAGCCCTGCCGCTTGGGGCAGTGCTCAGGGCAGCGGTGTTATTGCACTTTGGTCCCCAGCAGAGACCCAGCCCATCTCCAGGGTTCCCTGCAGATCCCCAAGGCTGATCCTGGTGGGGTGAGTGCCCGAGTGCCTGGGCAGCGCTGCGGCAGCCACAGCACTTGGCACCATGGCCACTGGTGGCCACCACGTGCTGAGTGATGACAGACCGTGGGGATGTGCCAGGCTCCTGCACTACCCAGTGCTGTGGCTGCAGAGGGGTGCAAGGGGCAGCTGGATTCAGCCCCACTCCCCAGGGTCCCCATCACTAGGACTGTGCCTCCGGCAGCTTCAGGCTGGGCTCAGCCAGCACAGGCCCCGGGGCTTTCTGGTGTTGGCCCCGATCATGGCAGATGAGGCTTTTGGCCTCACAGTTGAGGTTCTGGTAGCGGGGCGGGCTGGGCGCTGGCCGGTGGCAGATGGAGGCAAAGCTGAAGCTGAAGGGACTCAGGCAGCAGCCAGGGCAGGGCAGCACTTCATCCTGCTCCAGCATGGCACCAGAGCTGTGCCCAGGCAGCATGGCCGAGCGCTCCGTCCGCTCCAGCGCTGCTGCACAGGAGATGCTGAGCTCAGAGAAGCCGTGCTCCAGCCCACTGCCCCAGGCCAGAGGTTTGCTGACCATCACGTGGTTGTTGTTGAGGAGAAGCCCCTTGGGGGCTCGCATGTCTGGCTGCCAGGGCCGTGTGCCCGAGGATGCGGTGCGGATGAAGTTGCTGTTGAGGGGCAGCGGGGTGGGCTGCGGCGGCTCAGAGCTGTCTGGGCCGCAGTCCATCTGCTCCTCTGCCCTGGAGCTGGGGGTGGAGGCTCCTCCCCATGCTGGGGGAGGAAGGCGGGTGGAGGGCTGGGGGTCGTCAGTGGGATGACAGGACCCCACACCCAGCTCCAGGCCCCCCCGGTGGGGCAGCTCAGGAGAGGAGGGCAGAGAGTGGCACTTGCGGGGGCTGGTGGTGGGTGCTGAGAAGTCACACTGCACCTCCACGGCGGGCTCAGGCGTCACAGGGCTGCTGAGCTGCAGCGGGGCGGGGGGCGGCAGGTCGAAGGTGAGCGAGATGACCGACTTGCTCGGTGTATCAAAGAGCTTGATCTTCCCCCCCTTCAGGTCCTCACGCTGGGAGAAGGGGTTGACACGGGGGGACGTCTCCTTGGACTTGGCCCCGCTGTAAGGCTCCAGCGGCCACAGCAGGGCAGGTGACTTGGAAGGGAACATGTCAGACTGGCTGCGGGACAGGCGCTGGTCTGGCTGCAGGTGCTGTGTCCCCAGCTCACGCAGGGGCGACTGCTCCGTGTGGCTGGCTGACCTCTTGGCCACTCCTGGGCATGGGCACAGGAGAGTGTCACCAGCAGCCAGCAGCTGCCTGTGTGGGGTGCTATGGGGTATTG
>VYXF01008673.1:71846-87067 GCA_013397295.1 Polioptila caerulea
CTCTCAGGCCAACAAAGCTCCCTGCAGACCTCTCAGATATTTTATTTGGTCCGAGGCAGACCATGATAACTGATCATGTCCGGGCTGGAAACTGTCATGATCAGGGCTGATCCCTCTGCACCCCAGCAATTCTGGGGCTCCCCTTACCCTCCTTCTGCCCATAGGTCTGGGGTTCCACCCCCAGATCTGTAGATGAGATGTGGGGGGTTAGGAATCTGTGTTCTATCCTTATTTTGGGAAAGAGGCTGGAGGGTTCCTAACTTCAGGGTGGCATGAAGCATGGGACATTGTCTCATTGATGGCCCTGCAAGACCCCTGTGTGGAAGGAGGTGTGGGCCTGGTGGGGTTGGGAAAGTCACTGGAGGGGTGACGAAGAGCCCACAGCAGGGTTCAAGACTGGGTTCTGGCTGGATCCTGTAGACATTTTCCAGTTCTCCCTGCCAGAATATGCTCTAGGTTCTGGCAGCACAGGCTGCAACCCTGACTGAGTCAGACTCTTAATCTTGGAGATGAACCAGCACCATGTGGGGACCCAGACCCCCAGATCACACAGGGTCATGTGCTTGTGCTGTGCAGGGAATAGACTCCTTCCTGGCTTTCCCAGGGATGGATCCAACCAGGCTACTCTCCTCAGGCCTGAGCCTGACCCAGCTATGGGTTGACATCCCAGCCTGGCTGTAGCACACTCCCATCACCTGAGCACCATCTGACACCACCACCTATAGGTACAACCCACACTGGGCTCCCTTGGGACAGGTGTGAGGTAGGGAGGAGGATAGACCCTAATATACTGCTGTTGTTTGGAGTTCTGACACAGTAGTAGACTTAACTGCAGGGGTACATGGTGGCTGTGTTGGCAGTGCTTTCCACAAAGCCTGATTCTCAAAAGCCACAGCTACTTCTCCTTTTCCTTGTAGTTTTGGGGATGGTTTTGAGCCCTCGATGTTCTTCTCTATCCAAAGTAAATCTGATTGTAAATTTCAGGTGATTTGAGTTTTTCTATCTTCAGTCCAAAAGTCCTGGTAGTTCTTCGACAACCAAATGGACCTTCAGGAAACAGCCCATCAATCATCTTTGCAATTATACTGAATTAAATGCATATGGCTGAGTGTGCTGGCTTTCAGTATTTCTTCAGCATTTTTCTGGTGGATGCTATACACACAGAAAACAACAAATCTCAAAACAACCTTAAGTTTCTAAGGAGGGAAAGGCCAAACACAGATTTCCAGGCCTCAGGGTAAAAGAAATAATCTCATCAACAGGGCAGTAGGAAACCTGTTGTACCCCTCGTGTTTGCTTCTTTCACATACCAAAGAGAGCCAGTGAGAGTGTCTGTGTCTAACTCTGGGATTTTACCAGGACATGACCCAGTGAGTGCTGGCTGTGGCCATTCTCCTGTGTGCTTGCACCCTTGTTGACTGCACAGGAACAAGAAAAGCCTGGTTCCCAAAGGACAGGGATCCACCAAGGAAACAAAAAGGACATGACTTAGTGCTGCTGTTCCTCTTGCTGAAAGCTTTCTAGATTTCACCCGTTAACCTCACAACAGCTGCATGTGACACAGCTGGACTTGATGTAATTATGTCCCCAAATGGACCTTAGGAGACATCTAGTTTACAGGAACCAGTGTTGCTGGTTTACTGGGATAATACAGATAGATACACCAAGCACTGAGCTGAGGATGGTGGTTTCTGGGTAAGGATCTGCCAGGGAACTCTGGGCCAATGAGTTCCAGCTGAGTGGTGAAAAACGTACTGGGTGGCAGCACCCATTCCCAGAACACTGATAGTGTTGCACTAAAAAGCAATTGTGCTTGTCTCTCAAGGATATCACAGAGAGAGACTGTAAAGCACAGAGCTGAAAGAGGAATGGCCCAGGAGAGCTGCAACTGTGCTGGGAGTCAGGACTCGTGGAAGCTTGAAGTTGTGCATGAGTTTGTGAGCTGAAAAGGGGCTTAGAGAAGAGTTTGGTGGTGACATCTGCAGGGAGTGTGAGCCTGCCCCAAGTGGAGAGCACTTAGGGAATTCTCTCCCATACCCAGAGACCCTACCTGAGCTCAAAAGGAACAAGATATCTCCATCCATCTCCAGGAAGACCCTCTTACCTCCATACTGTCCACACTGTTCTTGTGGAGTGCTTCCCATCCTAAAAGGCACTGACAAAGAGCAGCTCAGAGCAGGAAAGATTTGGAGAAGAAAGGAAAAGAGAACGCTTCCAGGTTCAGAAGCTCGTCTGGTCTGGAAACTCTACCAGTGGGATTCAACAGCAAGAATGCTGCAGCCAGGTCAGTTCAAGGTAATAAGAAGAGAGATTTTTGGAAGTATTTAAAAGATAAGTAGATTTGGTACTTAGGGATGTGTTTTAGTGCTGGGTTTATGGTACTGGCTTAGTGGTTAGACTTGATGATCATAGAAGTGTTTTCCAACACAAATGATTCCATAATTTGAAAGAGAAAGTGACACATGATGAGAGCAACCTAGGGTGGCCTTGAGCACATTAATCAGGGGTGTGTTCCTCGACATCCTCCACTGGAACTGGAAGGAGAGAGGAGAGAAAGAGATGTGAGAAGGTTTTGGAGGTGCTTGTGGGAGCAGGTCTATGGGAGCCTGATGTAGCCAGGGAGAAGGCTGGACCAGGACACCTGGGAGACTGCATGGAGCTTGTACCCACTGTCTGTGGGAAGATGTGTGAGAATCAACACTGAGGCTGGTGGGACGCTCTCTTTCCAAAGAGGAAGCTTCTTGCACCACATGTGATTCCCCTGTGGGGTTGTCTCACTTCTGTGTGAGCGCCTCTCCTGTGTGGGGTGGCACTGACACCTTTTCTGGGTGGCTCAATCTGAGTCCTGCCCGGGGACTTGGTGCCAGCATGGCCCTGCCAGCACTGGCTCTGACATTCCTGGCCCTTGCCCCTCTGCTGCTTGTGCAGGGACAGATGCACTACGGTCCTGTGACTCTGGGCATACATAAGGAAGCAGGTAAGAGCAGATTGTGCCTCTCTCTTTCAAAAATGGTCTTGCTGCTCCTCTACCTGCGTATTTGCTACATGGCCTTACCCTGCTCAGCCCACAGCTGAGGCTATGGGAGGGCTGAAGCTGGTATGTGCATATGCCAGGCACTCTTCAGGTTGTGGTGGGACAGAGCTCTATTTGGGATGGAGAGCGTCAAGCCTCGGTGCGCTGGAAAACTTCCATGAGAGTGGGACTTGCAGTGCCCCTCTAGGAAGTGGGTAGTGTTGCTTGGAGCAGGAGGTGGCCAGATCTTGCTGTGCAGCAGACAGATGAATCCAGAGCAATCAGAGCAGTGATGGCCTTTCTGGGCAGTTCAAGCAGCACCCCTGTCACAGACAATGATGGTGATCATCAAAGATGTGGGGAGCTGTGAGCTCTGCTAGCATGCTCTCTCCCATAGTCACTGGGGTTGAGGGAACTGCAGTTTGGTGGGATTGTTCACATCAAGAGGCTTGTTCTGTTTTTTCTCCATGCCAGGAGGGTTAGGGGCAGCTCCTGGATCTCTGGTAGGCTCTTCCTACAAAGAATGTGGGCTTTCCTGTGGTGATTATGTGCTGTGCTCTGGGCTTGTTGGTACCTGTTGAGGTCCCCATGGGGCACAGAATGGCTAGGGGACCTGAGCTCTGAGTATTCTCTCTGTAGGGAAATGGGAGCAGAAGTGACTAGCTAAATCATCAGATGGGTCATGAGTCATGCTGCCCATCACTGGTGGCTCGAGGGATGCTGCCCTTCCAGCAGTGGGCAGCTCTCAGCTATCCAGGGCAGGATGGAATTTCTCTCCTAGTCTGTATTCACGTCTGAGACTGATCCAAAAGGATCCTGGATGTCAATCTTGGGCAGGGTGCGTGTTACTTCAGGGTGTTTAATGGCAGGAGGGGGTAAGGTGTGTGAGGGAGATGCCTGACAAGGCTGGGACCGTGTCAAGGTTTCGTGTCTGTCAGGCAGTTTATTTTGTCAGTGAAGTGTGTGCTCTGAGAGCACTGGGAGAGACACCGCTGAGGGGGAAGAAGTTTCATGTCTGCACCATGTGGTCCAAAAGGATGGGGTTGGTGACCACTGTCCTTTGGAGTGGAGAGCTGGGAAGAGAGTTGCAAGGATGGCGTGTAAACCCGCTGCAAGAAAAGGGAAGTGGTGAGTGCTGGCTGGCAGGAAGTGGGCACTTGTAGCTGAAGAGAGGTGTTCCATCCTCATTCAGGGAAGGCCACCTCCGTGCCCACTGCCTCCTCACAGACTTGTTTTGCACTGAGTGAGCAAGTCTAGGTGGCATGTCCACCAGGGCAGGACAAGGCAGACTCATTTTGTGCGAAGTGCAGCGGCTAGGCTGAGCACGTTGGGCAGTGTGTGAGCTTTGTGGCCACTGGTGTGAACACAGGTGGTCTGAGGGGCAGGCTATAGTTGAAAGCTTCTTTCACCCAGTGTGGAAAAAACTAATTAACACACAGAGTCAGGGCATTTGATTTATTTACAGTTTTGCACTGAAAGGTGTACTAGGGGGCAAATCCACACAGCCAGCACACCGAGGCAGAAAAAAGCAGGTATACTGGCACAGACACAATCTTTGGCTATTAGTATATCTTACTGAAGTCACTGCTTGCCTGCGTTACTGTGACTCATCCTTTCCCTTCTTCACTATAAAAGCACAGAGTTCCAAGAAATCATGGTACATGCTAGGAGAGTGGTGGTCTTTTTGAGAGAAGGAGGCAAATGAACTGAGAACGTGGGTTGTTTACTACAATTAAGAGCAAGGATTTGTCACTAGGGTGATGAATAACGTAACAAAACTCGTCAAAACTGGGTGTTTTCTAGCTCATGGGTAAACATCCTGGATGAGAAGAGTGTTGTGTTTTTTTGTTTTTTCACTTTCAAGGACTTAGACGATTCATTTTCTGCCTGCCTCATTCCTGTAGTTATTGCTTCCACTGCAGAATTACTTTGGTCTTTCTCTTGTTATCTGCAACTTTACTCCTGTTATTCACCATTGCTGCTGGCAGTCACCTCATGGGACCTGGCTGTGGAGTCTGGAATGGCAGCAGAGACTCCCCGGGTCTGGTGCACTCCCATAGCCCCCGTGTTTGTGGGAGAGAGCAGCATCCCCCAGGCTGCTGGATCCCTCCCGCTGGGGTGTCTTTGCAGCAGCAGCTGGGCAGGAGGGTCTGTGGATCACCCTCCTGCACTGCCCCTGAGGGCGTGAGCAGGGATAAAGCATCGGCGGGATGGGGCTCATCCTGGGAGGGGCCATCCCTGCCACCACTCTGAAGAGAGCGGGACTGGCACCCCTCTGGATGCAACAGCCTCATCCTCAAGGATGCTGCTGGAGCCAAGTGACCCTCAGCCTCTGCCCCCTGGCCTTTGCACACAGGAAAATGTAAACTTCCCTCTGACTGGGACCCCAAACTGCAGTTTAACCCAGAGAAGAAGAATGGCTATGCCATGAACGAAGTGGTGCAGCTCAGCTGTGCTGGGGAGTTTGCACCATCCATCCCAGTGATCCAATGCATTTCCAGAGGGGACCAGATGCTGTGGAATGAGACTGCCACCTGCAAAGGTAAGCACAGTCCTGCACTGCCCTGACCCAGGGTCCTGAGCTGGTGACAGACCCTCCATGACCTGGTCACACATGTGGCAGTCCAGGCATGAGAGACATGGATGCCTTGGCTTTCCCCCATGTCCTGGCAGTGACAAAGCTCTTTTTGTCTCTCTACCTTGCTTTAGGCACCTGCTGGGGTCTGTGCTCCTGGGGAGAGGAATCATTCCCAGCCAGTATCTCCTGCCTCAGCATGGAGCAGGAGTTCTGCTTGTTTGCCTGGCAAGCTTCTCTAGGCTTTGGGTTGTCTTGGGTGTGGGAGGCTGTTACTGCAGCACGGCACACCTGCACATGAAGGAGACAAGAAAATGGGGACTCAAACACCCCCTGGAGGGGCTGGAGTCCAAGGGAGGCTTTGAGTTCTGGAGATGGGGTGACAAGGAGCCCTGTGTGCTTGGAGAGTGCCGAGGCTCATGACACTCATATGCGTCAGGGTGAATAGTCAGAGTTGTGAGACACCTGTCCCAGGTCTCCTCTCATAACCTCCTGAAAGTACTCCTCACCCAATTTTACCTCTGACAGAAAAATGCCAAAGGCCTGCTCGGTGGGACCCCAGACTCCAGCTGGCACCAGCCCGTGACAGTTACACAGAGAATGAAGAAGTGACTCTGAGCTGCAACAATGGTTTCCAGCCATCCTTCACCCATGTCAAATGTGCAAACAGGGTTCAGCCACTGAATTATTCCATATCTCTTAAGGGAGACGTGTGGATGGGGAGAAAGAGCAATGGTGTATGGATTCAAGTTCAGGGGAACGTAGTGTGCATTGGTAAGCAGGGTGTCAGGAAGCGCTTCTTACTGAGCTCTCTTGTCAATTTCTGCCCCATCCATCCATCTCCGAGCTTCCATCATCAGTGTGGCCACGGATGCAATTCTGATGCCATGTCAGGGCTGCTTGGATCTCAGGCATTTGGTACCTTAGACCATTCCCCTACTGAATTCTGGCACATCCTTGTCCAGCATCTGGCTGGACAGACCCCAGTCCCAGCTGACACTCACCCACAAGGAAAGCCCCATCCCAACCAGCCTTGCCAAGGTGTCCCATTGTAGCAGATGTGTCACCTTCCCTCTCCTTTCAGGGGCTAGAGGGACTGCTGGGGGTTGCTGAGGCCCCACCACATGCCCTACTCCTCCTCAAACCTCCAAGCCCAACTAACACCCACTTTCACCTCTGCCAGAAACATGCCAAAAACCCAACTGGGACTTCAGACCCCAGCTGGCACCAGACCAGGAAAATTACAAATGGAATGAAGAAGTGATGCTGAACTGTCCCAAGGGTTTCCAGCCACCCTTCACCCATGTCAAATGTACAGGAAAAGTTCTGTCTGTTATCAATGGAAAGCCTTTATATAGAGAAGCTTGGAATGGAAGGGACAGCAGAGGCAGCTGGATCAACGTTCAGCCCAAGTTGAGGGTACAGTGCCTTGGTAAGGAGGCATCAGGAGCATTCCTGACTGCCCTGCTCTGCCCTTCCTGAACAGGGAAGGCAGGCTGTGAGGGGCACAGGAAGCTTCTGGCTCTGTGCTGCTTGGGGAAATGGCAGGTGCTGCTGAGGGCAGTGCCAAGGCAGCTCCTGAGTCTGCCCTGTGCCTGCGCTGCAGTTCCAGGGGCGCCCTGGCAGGGAAATGGTGATGCCAGCTTTGGTTCCTGAGGGTCCTGGCAGGAGGGATTTTTGGTACAAAGGTCCCTACCTTGATACCAAAGTAGCCATTTTGGCAGCAACCAGCACTGCCCATGGCACAGGAGGTCAGGGACCATGCAGGGCTTCAGGCTGTGTTCACAGGGGGCTGGGTAGTGTGTGGGAGGCACAGGTCTCCCTAAGGGCCTCTGGCAAGAGCATGTGCCCAAAAGTCAGGGCTGCAGTGTTGCAGGTCTGACAGGTGTTTCTGGCACAGGTGACAAGGGTAAAGGCTTGGCCCTCCTCGTGTGCTTGTCCCCGCTCCCTGTCCCTGCTGCATGCTGTCACTGCAGAGCCAGCTTTGGGGCTCAGGCTTCATGCCTTCTCAGGAGGAATCACGGTGTTGTCCTGCCTGAGGGACAAACGGCACCAGATTCTCTGGGCAGGCTTTGTGCACAGTACAAACCCCTTATGGGTTCCCCTCAGTCCCTGACTCCTCCTGGCCCTTCCCAGGAGACCTGAGGGAAGAAGTTTGGAGTCCTTGTCCTCATCCTCTTGCCAAGAATTTATGTGGAAGGACTGGTCTGCAGTGACCTGGAGTTCATCTCTTGACCTGATGGGGCAGGGAAGGGGGTGCCCTGCTCCATCCCCTGGCATTTTCTGCAGAGCCACACTGCCCAGCTAACATCTTCCCATCTTGTTGGTGCAGAGAAATGCCAGAAGCCCCAGTGGGACCCCAGGTTTATCTTTGACCAAGAACAGCGAACCTTCAACCCAAATGAAGTGGTGAAGATGAGGTGCCCTGAGGGGTACTGGCCTCCACCCATGGAGATCAAATGTGTGACACTGAAGCCAAGGGAAGGTTCCATGATTCCTCGTAGTGGCTGGATAGTGAGGAATGGCACAGACACCTGGCACCTTATGAGGGAGAATTTGACCTGTGTGGGTAAGTGAGCAAGCCAGACACTCACCCAGTGCTCTCAGTTTGTCCTCCCCAGGCACGGAGAGCAATTCTGCATATGTGGCACAGGGTCAGCGCTCAGGGTGGTCAGGGTTTGGAGGAGAAATCCAGAGAAAATTCTGGCTGCATCTCAGGTTTATGTCTGTGCTGTTGGCAACATAAGCCAATATAAGCCAGGTGTGTGTAGTCTGTGAGAAGGCAGGATGTCCTTGTCCACTCTGTGCTGGGGACAGGCAAGGGAATGGTGGGGTTGATGGAGTTTGATGTCAAGGATTGGAGGGGAAGGGAGGGAGTGATCCTCTTGGAACGTTCCCTTCACAGATGTCCTCCAGGTTGTCCCTGAGACCCTGAAGGTTTCCAGCACCAGCATCAAACTGAACTGGACCTGCATGCTCCCTGACATGTGCCAGCATATTCGGGCTAGGTGCCGGCTGGAGCAGCATTCCTCCTCAAAGTGTGAAGCTGAGGAGGTGAAGGGAGAGGAGATGCTACAAGGCCAGGAGGGAACTTTCACCTGCTCCCCTCTGCAGCCCTTCACTGTCTACAGTGTTACCATCTCCCTGCTGCCTAGCACAATCCTGTACACACGGCTTCTCAGGACAAAGGAAGTGGGTATGTTTACAGGGAATGTCAGGATGCCCTTCACCCTGAAGCTCAGCCAGAGCATCCCATTGTGGTGTTCCTGGGATCAGAGCTTCTTGCAGCCATCGGGGATCTGGGGAAGGGGCTGTGCAGGGCCCTACAGCAGTGTGTTCCCCCTCCTCACCACGCTGTGCAGAGGCACAAGGAGCCTTTCTGGGGGACAAATAATTGCTATCCATGCATGATCCTGTTCTCCTGTGCTTCCAGTGCCAGACAAACCAGAGAAGCTGTGGGTGGATCGCAGCACAGGGCTCCTCAGGTGGGAAGCGCTGCCCTCCTGCAAAGGGGAGATCATTGGATACAAGGTACCAGGAGTCCATGGAATGCCCGTGGTCCCCTTCACCTTGCCTGGACCTCTGTGCAGGCGGCCTGAGGGGAGGTGTGAGCCTTCCCTGGCCAGGGCCCACAGGCTGCACACTGCTGGTGTTCCTGGTAGGGCCAGATCCCTTCTTGTGCCCAGCCAGCAGTAGCAGCCCCTCTCCAAAGAGCAGCCCAGTGCAAAAGCAGGATGTTGGTGCTACTGTGTAACTACTGTTGATGCTCCCTGTCTTTCTTCCAGCTGAACATCACCATCGTGAGAGCAGAGGATGGTAGCTTCCTCGAATTCAGTCAGGTGTTGGTGAACCAGTCTGTCTCTGAGTACGTGCCACCTCATCAGACAGCTGGCAACAAATACCTGGTGACAGTGCAGGGCCTGACAGCAGCTGGGGCTGGGGCTGCATCACGGCTGGAATTCCAAACCACTGTCCTGGGTAATGGTTCTTCTGCCCTGTGTCTGGTTGGGGTGGCCTGTCAGGGGGTGAGTGCTGAGTCTGGAGCAGCTTCCAGACCTGTGTCCCAGCTCAGATGGAGGCAGGGAATGTGGGCACCTGGCTCAGCAGTGGGCATGAAGCTGGGTGAGTCCTCCCTTGGGGGCTTTCATCGGCAGGTCTGCAGAGGAGCTGCACCACTTCAGCCACTGTTTGTGCCTTTGATACCAGACCTGCCCCCTCTACTCTTGCACTGAAGAAGGTGACAGCCATCCCTGCATTTGGGTGGCTCCAGGTCAGAGAGCACTAGGGCTGCTGAGCCTGGGTCTGTGTTCTCCTGCTGTGTGCAGGATGGCTGAGCAGGCTGCCAGACTGCCCAGCTGGGGCTGTGGGACGAGGCTCTGTGCTCCAGAGCCTCCCTCTGCCCTGCCCAAGCAGATGTGCAGGCAGGGGAAGACTGCCTTGCTGCCTGTCCCTGCAGCAGCCAGGGCAGCAGGGTCTGCACACGCATTTCTACACACGCAGACACCCAGCAGCAAGGCTGGGGCCACTGCTGGTGCACGGCCCAGCCTGTGACACCCACTCCTCTGTGTGTTAGTTTCAGGGCAGTCTCTGGGCCCTTGGCCTTTGTCAGCAGTCATTGTAGTGGTGGTGGTGGTGCTGTTGGTCCCCTTGTCTGCTGGGATCCTCTGGTTTGTGCTCTGCAGGTGAGTGGCAGGAGATTTGGAGTCTCTGCTCTGTCTCAGGCCATGCTGTGCTGTGGGGTGGGTGGGGATAGAGGGTTCCCCAGCTGCTCCCACCCTTCTCTGGGTGCAGAGGATGCAGCTGGCTGGTCCTAACAGAAATTGGCTCTGGGGCTCCTGGCTAGGGCTCTAAGTATCTTCTTCAGTGCTGGGACAGGGCCATGTGTGCTGAGAGACCCTCTCCCCTTATTGCTGTTGCAGCCACCACTGCTGTCCCCTGGCGTGTAGGTGGGCAATGCCTGCTGGGCAGAGGGAGGGGGTGCAGAACCCTCCATGCCACTGCTGCTGGGTTCAGAATCTGTCCCAGGTCAGCTTCTTCCTGACTCAAGACTGTCCTTTGCCTTCCCAGAAAAAAGAAGGCCTTGCCCAGCAAAGCTGAGGAGGATCACTACACAGGTAGGATCCCCAGCACAGGGGGGACTGTAGGGCTGGAGCTGGGAGGGGAGCAGGTATATTTAAGTAGGGCCTGGTGGCATTCTGAGGTAGCTCCAGGCAGCCCAGCTGGCTTTGGCTGACCTGTCAGATCAACATGTCCCACATCTATTCCCAGCTGAGACCGTGCTCAGTAGCCTCTTCCAGCAGCTCCTGGCCCTGAGGTGCCAGTGAGGGTTGGGAACTGCTCCTCCTTTTCACTCTCTCTGGGGTAGGCAGCAGCTCTTCTCAGCCCTGCTGTCCTGATGGTGTGCATCCCAGGATGGTCTGCAGCCCTCAGTGATGCTGCCTGCCTGGGGCTGCCCTGCTCCTTCTCCCACAGACCCCTGGTCCCTCAGGCTCTTTCTGTCCTCTTGTCCCCACCAGAGCTCCAGCCCTATGAGAATGTGCATGAGGATACTTACTGCATGATCAAGACTTTCCTTGAGAAAGATGCAGGTAGGAAATGGGTTGTCCTGCCTGTGACCCCCACACGGCACAGAGAGAGTGGGGACTGCCAGCTGTGATGCTGTGTCTGAGCTCTTCATGCTGCCGAGGGCATGCAGCAACCTCTGCCCTGGATTCTCTTGTTCTTCTCAGGTAAATGTGGCCAGACTGGAGAGCCATTTCCCAAGCCCCTGCCTGTTCTGGAATCCTCAGGAGGATTAGAGCAGTGAGGAAGAAGAGCAGCTGGAGTGGAGATCTGAGGGATGTGATGAATGGTGATAGTGCTTCCCTTCTCAAGGCTTGGTCCACCACCACTGGAAGCAGTGAATCATCTCATGGGTTATTGCTTCCTCCCAATTTGTTTTCTTCATCAAGCTCCAGAATCCTCTGTCACAGCACAGGAGCAGCTCAAGGCATGGGATGACCTGCTTGTACCAGCAAGGATATGACCTGGTAGTTCTCCAATGCTCTGGCATAGCCATCCCACCAGCATCTTGGTGCTTGCAAATGTCCCCTGAGAATGGAGGAGCTCACAACTCCTCTTTCCACCCTGTGTCCTTTTATCCATCTAGACCCTGTCCTCTGCTTGAGTTTGGCCTAGCTGTGCTGCCCTGGCCACTGTGCTGCTGTGTCTGAAACAACCAATAAATTGTTCTGGTTTGCAGGGGCTGCCTGGCCCACAAAAGCTCCCACCTTGTCACGGGTCCTCCTTGTTTTGTGGGTGAAAGCCTCGACCCCATGAATCTCCATGGAGGAGCTTGAAGTAGGTTTTTCCAGCCCCTGGCAGCTCCAAGGAAGCACACCTGAGGTGCTGCATGCTCCCAGTGCAATGCTTTGGGTGGCTGATTTCCCTCCTCCCCATCCTGAAGGTGACGCTGGACCTGTGTTGGTCTGTGTTGGGTGATTGGAGCTCGTCTCCCATTTTGTGAGGTGCAGTGGGCACTGGCCCTCTTGTGATATCTGTGTCCTGCAGCCTTTGGGATCTGCTGGCTCTTGGCTGCTGCTGCCCCATCACCTCCAACAGCCGCTGTCTCCAACCTTGTGGGATGCTGAGGCACAGTCCGAAGGCTCTCCTTGGTGAGGGGTGCACTGCTGGCAAATGGGGCGATCAGCCTCTCTTTTCTCCAGCTCTTTGTGTTGCCTGTGGTGTTTCCATCTCCATCTCCTGGCCTTGGTCACACAGGCTCTCCTGAGTTCCCTGGACTCAGGTGATACAAGCTGGTTCCAGTTGTGCTTTTTACAGCCCTGAACACAGAGCTGTCATGGTTTTTTGCTTCAGTGTAATCTCACTTTCCTGTCAAACCTGACAATACCCAGTGCAGCCTGGAGGCTGAGGGGCAGCCTGGAGGCTCTCCTTGTTGAAGAGTACACTGCCAGAACATAGAGCAATTGACCTCTCTGTTATCCAGCTTTTTTTTTAGCCTGGCATGACTTACATGTTCTGGTAAAGACACTTGTCCTGGGTTGATGCCAAATTGTATCCCCATTCATCTCTTAAGATCAGAAATAAGTTTTGCACCTTGAAAACTGGTCTGAGAGTGAAGGGGGGAGGAGAAGAAGCTGTGGAATGGTGGCTGTTTTCAAAACATAAAGATAAGAGTTTTCAGCTTTCCTTCACACACAGCCTGTGTTGTCTGCAGTGTGGACGGCAAGAGAGAGCTCTCCTTTGCTTTTGGTTAGTTTTTGGCTAGCTGAGGCAGAGAAGTTCTTCATATTGTAGGGTTTTTTTCCTTTTTCTTAGAACAGTTCAAACCTTTTCGAGGCTAGAAAGAGCTCACACCTGCAGCCCACCAGGCCTGGCCTGAGCCAGGCATTTCCCAGTGTCAGAGGGACTGATAACAACTGAGTGAGCCGAGCTACAACCTAGAGAAGGGACTTTCTGAATTTGTCATTGCTTTGGAGTGGTGAGAGGTTTTATTGTTGAGTATTGTTCAGTTTTTGTGCTGGGAAGTGCTTTGCCTGTTAAATAAACAGCTTTTTCCACTTCTCTCTGAGGAAATATTTTTTCCCAAACCAATTAAGGGAGGCACTGCTTAAATTTGTTTTCTAGAGGAACCCCTTTAGTGGTTTTCTCCCAAATTTACCCTAAACCAAGAGAACACATTTTGATAGTTCTTTATACAAGCTGTCTGCCCATCAACTCAGTATCTGCAACTGGCCCCTAGGACCAAAGCATCTCCTTCCTGTGAGCTGTTGCTGGTGTAATGTGTGTGCCTGATGGAGCAGCTCTTTGTGAGTATTGGGCAGAGAGGAGAAGAGAAACTCAAGTCTGTTTGGCTGCTGCTGGTTGAGAAAGGGGAATGAGCAGGCTTGGGATAGGGGAGAACAGTTGCCACCTCCTTGGCTACCCTGCTTCCCACTCCATCAGCCCTTAACCATTCGTATCCCAGGCTGTCAGCCTCATGACTCCACGTGCTCTGTCCAAAGAGTCAGTAAAGTCTTGTAAAGTAAAGTAAAGGTTGTAAAGTATAGTCAGTAAAGGCTGCCCTCAGCTCCAGTCTAGTCACCTCATTGCCCTTGTGAGGTGCTGTTCCCTGTGGGTGCTGAGCTAACTGCACCTTGTTAGGGGAGCCATGAGCAGGGCACTCTTTGCCCTGGGCAGGAGCGTGTCCTGTGCTTGTGGCACAGGCAAGCTGAGAGACGAGAATGGTCTCTGTGCCTCTGCAGCCCCTCCCATTCAGCCAGGTTTCTGGAATCTGAGACGTCCAAAGTGGATGGGAGGCTCTGGAGGAAGAGAAAAGTGGCGGCTGCTGATGAACAAGGGACGTGGTTTGGTAGTGTGAGTGTTTTCTCAAGCACACAGCTGGCACTGTAGGGCAGCGTAGTCTGCTCACTTGGAGACAGAGAAGAGTGCTGCCAGGCTGAGAGGGAGCAAGAGGAGGAGGCAGCTGAGGATAGAGAAGTGGGAAAGATGATGGGGGGTTGGGTTGAGTGTTTCTTTCAGAAGGGCCACAGACTGTTCCAGGCACTGAAGTACTCCTTGTAGTTCATGTCCCCATTCCTATCCGTGCTTCTGACCAGGTCTTTGTGTGATTTCTCAAAGGTCCTCCATCTCCTGTGATCATTGAGGGGAAGTGACTCATCACCACTCTAAAACCCACGCAGTGTCAGGAAGCACTTGGATATTACCTCAGAAACAAGAGAAACACTTCTTGAATGCCCCGGTAACTAGGAGGGTTTTGGGAGGAAACTCTGGGATCTTGGTGACAAGGTTCCTTCTGTTGAGTCTCAGAGCCTGGATACTCCTGGGGCAAAAAAATATCTAAAGGCAGAAGTGCTGACAGTGATGGGAGGTTCCCTGCCCAAAGAGGAAGCATCCTGCATCTCATGAGGAGATGTGTCTGTTTCCTTCCTGTGGTTGCAAGCCTTGCAGTAAGATACAGATGTCTAGGCTCAGAAGAAGCAAGTGGGGCTGAGATTTCAGTCCTACCTTGGGACTTCACACTAGGATGGCTCTGCAGCCACTGGCTCTGAGGTTTCTCCTGGCCCTTGCATCTCTACTGTCAGCACATAGCAAGGAAGACTTTTTCAACATCCAAATAGTGCCCCCTGGAACAGGTAAGAAGTTGTTCTTCTTCTTGGAAGCTTTTGCTGCCTTTCCTCCTGTGTGTTGGATGTTCATCTTCACTTCCTGGTCTGGAGCCCAGACAGTCCCCTGAGGATTGTGTCAGCTGGGGCAGCCTCTGTCTGCCCCAGGGACAATGCAGTGTACACTGGGGTTCTGTGGGAGAGACAGGACTGGGCTGGATGTTCAGTGGTGCGTCATCCCTCCAGAAAACCAGTTTGCCAATCATTTCCCCGGAAACAGAGGGCATGAATTAGGCATCAGTTCACACACTATGAATCAGGGGAAGGGTCTTCATGGAGGTGTCACTTTCTGTACACATCCTATGCCCAGGTGTGCCTGAGGGATACTGTGCCTGCTGAGAGCAGTGCAAGAGGAGCTTGCCGCTGCTTTACCAGACAGATGGATGGGGGCAAGATCAGTGGCTGGGTGCCTGGGGATGGGGTGGGTCAAGGCTGTGTGCAAAAGAACAAAGCTGCTGGTTGTGGTGGT
>VYXF01008674.1:7673-20602 GCA_013397295.1 Polioptila caerulea
CTGCTCCCATTTCTGCTCCCATTTCTCTCCCATTCCTGCTCCCATTTCTCTCCCATTCCTGCTCCCATTTCTGCTCCCATTTCCTCTGGCAGCCACTCCTCTGATTTATCCCTGCACTGCTCAGCCCCAGCCAGCCCCAGCCCTCCTGAGAGGGCTTTCCCACGTCTGTGCTCGATGCCAGGCCCTCATTTTTCAAACTAACACCTTTTTTTCTCGGGGTGGAGATGATTTCAGGTCTTTTCCCTGGCCTGGGTCCCCCCTCTGGTCCCACGAGTCCCGGTGCTGGTGGGAGGCACAAGGGGAAATGTGTGCCCACATTTGGGATGTGGGGAGGGCACTGAGCAGAGCCAGGCCCTACATCTGCCCAAGACACATCTGTCTTGGGAGAAAACTCCCAAAATTTCTGCTCAGAACCGTGGAATTCTCCCGCAGCCATTCCCAGGCTCCTGTGCTGGGCTGGGTGGGGAGCAGCTCTCAGGGGTCAGAGGGAAGAAGCTGCTTTAAATCAAGGGAAAGGTTCTGCTTAATCCTGCTCAGGCAGGAGATCAGCCAGGGCAGCTCCATAAACGGGTTCCTGGATTTCCAGGCCAGAAGGAGCTTTTATCCCACGGCTTTTAATTCCCTGACCTGGATTTCTGGGGGGCCGTGCTCCCACTGCCCCCTGCGCTGCCCACGGTGCAGGGAGTGCTGGAAAGTTCTGGAATTGCTGCTTTGGGATAGACCAGGGTCACCAGCACCATCCTGCAGCCCCCGTGTCACACACAGGGCAGGACCCGTGGGGTTTCTTGGCTGTCAGAGGACAAAATCCACGGAAATCCATCTGAATTGCCAGGCAGACATTTCCCAGCAATCCTGCTGTGCCTCCAGCAGCCCAGGCCCAATCCCAGTGGACATTTCCCTGCTTCAAAAGGGGACAAACTTGCCCGTGTGTCCCCTTGAGGTGTCCCCAGGTCAGGAGGGCTGTGCAGTGAGCTGTGTGCAGTGCAGGAGCTGCTCTGTCACCCCTTGGCCTCAGCGTGTCCCTGCCAGAGGTGGCTGCTGTGCCCTCCCAATTCCCCTGGGCAGGGCTCCTGGAGAGCCCCGTTCCTTCCTGCATGAAGGCTGTTCTGCAGCTGGGGCTCTGTGCTGGCACATTTGTGCTTGGAGGCTCCCAGGGCGTGGGGCTGGCGCAGGGCAGCTGGAGCAGGGGAGCACCACAGCGCGGTGCAATGGCCTGGGTGCCACCTGTGCCAGGTGAGGCCACAAAGGCCCTGCCTAAAGGGGCAGACACCCCTGGGCATCCTGTCCTGCACCCCAGGGATCCGTGCTGCCCTCCCCATCCCTCGTGTGGCCACCAGCAGGGGCCCTCTGAACGGGACAAGGGACAAATGTCACCTCCTGCCACAGCCCTCGTGCCCTGTGCCCCCAGCTCCTGCCGTGCTGGCACCATGGCCTGGCCTTTCAGGGTGTATTTTGTGTGGAAATCCTCATTTTCACGTGATCATTAATCTGTCCTCTCTCTCTCTCTCTTCCCCTTTCTCTTCTGCCAACATCTCCAGGAAGAAGAGCAAAAGCAGGCAGTAAGTTGACTTCACTTCGTAGGTGATCTGACTTTTTTTTTTTTTCCTTCCTGCATGAAATCCATTTTCTGTTAATTGGTTTGTATGCAAATAAGCCCTGGGAACGGGGGGGGGGCCTTTTCTGCTTGGGGGTTGGAGCAGAGCATGGTCTGTGTGTGCCCAGAGTGACTCCTCTGTCCCATCCCAGGGCACTTTATGGCCCTGGGCTGGCCTGGGGGGATTTTGTGGAATCCTGCCTGACCCTGGGAGCGGGGACCCTCAGCTGCCCTCACTCCTGATCCTGTGGGAGATCCCTGGGAGCTCTCACGTGCCAAGGAAGCTTTCCTGTCTCCTCAGGAATCCTTTAATTTGCCTCCTCGCCACATACAAGTCCATGCACGAGAACTAATTAATGCCTGAATATTCTGGGCATGGCTCCACATCCTTCGGTGCTGACAGAGGCTCCCTGGGTGAGTCCCAGAGCGCTCCTGGTGCTCAGGATGGGCAGAGGAGCAGGAGCCGAGAACGCCCGGCCCTCGGTGCCCTTGGATTCCCATTTTCCCGAATTCCGAGCTCATTCCGTGCTAATTCCGGGCTCCACTCCAGAGGGAGCCCTCCTGCTTTCCTCGGGATGTTCAGGGCCGGCTCCCGGGCACTACCGAGCGTCTGCAGCGTTTGCCAGCCGGGTTTCCTTTGTACCCAAAAGCTTTCCTGGCCACCCGGCCGTGTTTTGCCCCTCGGGGCTTCCCTGTGCTGTTTCTCGTGGGCATAACTGGATGTTGGGTGCAGTGATTGGGAATTCTGGGCTGGTTTTCATGTGGGGAAAGGGACATTTTGGGGGAGCAGCTCTTGCTGACAGCGTTTTCAGTTTTACCTGTGCTGGAAGGGGCCTCTGGTGACTCCTGGGTGGGGTTTTGTGGCTGTGGTGGTGCCAGTCTGAGGTGCTGGTGAGTGGGCACCTTGCCTTGGAGCCCAGTTCAGCCTTAGGTCATCGTGGAATCCTGGAATGGTTTGGGTGGGAAGGGACCTTAAAGGTCACCAAATGTCACCCCTGTCACACCTCTCACTGTCCCAGGGGGCTCCAGCCCCAATGTCCAGCCTGGCCTTGGGCACTGCCAGGGATCCAGGGGCAGCCACAGCTGCTCTGGGCACCCTGTGCCAGCCCTGCCCACCCTCACAGGGAACAATTCCTGCCCAAAATCCCACCCAAATCCCCTTTTCCCCTTTGAAGCCATTCCCTGGGTCCTGTCCCTCCATCCCCTGTCCCCAGTCCCTCCCCAGCTCTCCTGGAGCCCCTTTGGGCCCTGCCAGGGGCTCCAAGGTCTCCCCACAGCTCAGGTTTTTCCTTCAATCCCCTGGATCTGCATCCCACAGGATTTGTCTGCTGAGGATCAGAAGCCCAGCCCGGAGCCATCCCAGCCAGCAGCACCTTGGGATCAAAGGATCCCTGAGTGGTTTGGGCTGGAAGGGACCTCAAAACTCATCCAGTGCCCCCCCAGCCATGGCAGGGACCCCTCCCACTGTCCCAGGGGGCTCCAGCCCCAATGTCCAGCCTGGCCTTGGGCACTGCCAGGGATCCAGGGGCAGCCACAGCTGCTCTGGAAGTTCCATCCCAGCCCCTGCCCACCCTTCCAGGCAGGAATTCCTCCTGTGCCCCATCCCAGCCCTCCCTGGGCTTGCTGAGGCAGAAGGGGTTTGGTTCATTGAAGGGTCCAGGCTGCAGCTCGTGGCAGGAGCTTCAGGGAATGTCCTGGGGGCAGGGAGGCAGCCCCTGGCCATCCCTGCTCCCCAGACTGTGCCAGTGCAATGCCCCAGGGTGTCCTGCCCGACCCAGCCCCTCTCCCTGGATGGATGCTCTGAGGGGAGGGCAGAGCTTTGCGTGGCTCTTTTCCTGTGCTGTGCTTTCACCTGGATTGTGGATGTAGGAAAAGGGTAAATGGGAGGGCAGGGAAGAAGCAGAGCAGGTTTCCATCCCTTTTTTCCCTGGAACAGCGTGTCAGGAGGTGGCTAGAGAGCCAAAACTAAACCAACATCAGCACTGTGACATTCCATCCGGGCCCAATCCTCTGGAATCCAGAGTGGAGGGGCCAAAATCGATCTGGAGCTCGAGAAAGGCAGATTTTGACCAGCTGAAGGACACGGTGCTGGTCTGTAGGGATTGAAATCCTACATCCTACCTTGGCATGGCCTGGAGTGGCTCGAGCTGCTCCCCCCGGGGCTGTGAAGGTGCAGCTGGAAGGGTTGGAAATGCCAGGACAGGCTGAGAAATCCCCCCGGGCTGAGGAACACCCTCCAGTCCCCGGCTGGCTGGGGAGCATTGGGCCCATCCCTGTGCCCAGAGCAGGGGTTTGTCCTTCCCCATGGAGAGAGCTGGGTGGGATCCAGCTCAGATCCTGTCTCAGGGACCCCAGCACCCCCTCAGCACCCCCTCAGCCCAGGGGTTGGGATTTCTGCCAGGGCTGAGGGTGAACAAAGCAGGGCAGGCACAGATCAGCAGCAGCAGCACATGGAGGGCGGCCATTCCCATTGGGAATTTCTGCTCTTCCCCCACTGCTGGGGCTGCAGGTCCTGTGCTGGCTCTGCCTCAGCCAGGAGCCCGTGGTGAGGTGTCAGGGGTTTGTGCCAGGGCAGGGGCAGCGTTTCTGGTCCTGGTGCTCACAGGGAAGGGCAGCGAGCCCCGTGCCCCCTGCTCAGGGCTGATCCCCATCAGTTTGTGCTGCCCTGGGCACAGCCTGGAGGGGCAGAGCTGTCGTGGCAGGGCACAGCCTGCAGCCACGGGCTGTTCCTGGCCCACCACGCTGTGCCCCAGCACTGCTGGGGCTGTGACCCAGCCACAGAAATCCTGACTCACCCCAGGACCCCTTCCCTGCCACAGCTGGGGAGGAGCTTGGATCATCTGCTGAACACGAGACTCCCTTTGTTCTGGAGCCCAGGAGCTGCTCGGTGTCCAGAGGAACGAGTCAGGGATTCCCGAGGGTGTTTAGCCCTGTCCTGGGGGGGCCGAGCCAGGACAGACAAGTCCCCAAATCCTGCTGGAGCTTCCTGGAGCTCTGGGGTGGGGGTGGCGTCTGCAGGGGGCCTGGTGTCCATCTAAGGGACAGAGCCCCCTCTGCCCTCACTGCCAGGGCTTTAAGGAATTTCTCTGGGCTCAGGGAGCCCTGCCCAGCCCCTTCTGCCCGAGTGCCAAGCTTGGCAGGGCTGAGAGGATTTGGAGACTTTGGACAAGGCCTGGAGGGACAGGACCCAGGGAATGGCTTCAAAGGGGATTTGGGTGGGATTTGGGCAGGAATTGTTCCCTGTGAGGGTGGGCAGGCCCTGGCACAGGGTGCCCAGAGCAGCTGTGGCTGCCCCTGGATCCCTGGCAGTGCCCAGGGCCAGGCTGGACATTGGGGCTGGAGCCCCCTGGGACAGTGGGAGGGGTCCCTGCCATGGCAGGGGTGGCACTGGGGGGGCTCTAAGGTCCCTTCCAGCCCAAAGCACTCGGGGATGCTCACTGGGTTTGGGCTTTGCCCTGTGCCCGCTGTCACAGGACAGGTCAGGGCTGTCACAGGAGGGGTCAGGGCTGTCACAGGCAGGCTGTGCCCGGGGATGGCTTCGGTGCTGCCCTGCAGGGAGCTCTCCAGGCCGGGCAGGGCGGGCACAGCCTCTGCCCAGCCCAGCCTCTGCCCAGCCCCTCCATTCATGCCTTCCCTCAATCACATTCCCGGGCCCTGAATCACGCCCTGGCTGTCCCGGCTGCCCGCAGGCAGGAGTTTGTTCACTCTGCTCGTCCTCCAAGCCGTGCCTGGGCTGCCAGGTCCCGGCTCTGCAGCCCGAGGCACAGAGGGGCAGGCACAGGCTGTGCCCACCCGGGCACGGCAGCCCCTCGGGGCTCTCAGACCCAGCTCACGGGTGGGCTCCATTGCCTCGGCAGGTCCCTGCCAGGGGCTGCCTGCAAATGGGGCCACTTTTGCTCTCTGGAGGTTCCTGCTTGGTTTTGTACTTTTTTTTTATTGATTCCACGTTATTTGTGGGATGGGGATGGGAAGGGGAGCGGTGTGGGAGCCTTCCCACGGGACCTGCAGCTCCTGTGGGTACATCAGGGGTGGTTTTAGGGTTTGCTGCTGTGCCCTGAATGGATTCCCCATGCAGGGAGACCTTGCTGGGAAGGACAGACTCCCCTGGGACGCTGTGCTGGGGGAGCTGAGGGTGATGCACAGGGCAGTGCCTGTCCCGTGGGTCCCCAGGGTGCCAAACACAGGCAGGACCAGAGCCCAGGGCTGGACCCAGCCTCGTGCCAGCCCCCCTAGAGCAGCTCCCAGGCAGGCCAGGGCCTCCCTCAGCACCTTCAGAGCCACTGGCAGGGCCTGGAGGGCTCCAGGAGAGGGACTGGGGACAGGGCTGGAGGGACAGGACCCAGGGAATGGCTTCAAAGGGGAAAAGGGGATTTGGGTGGGATCTTGGGCAGGAATTGTTCCCTGTGAGGGTGGGCAGGCCCTGGCACAGGGTGCCCAGAGCAGCTGTGGCTGCCCCTGGATCCCTGGCAGTGCCCAAGGCCAGGCTGGACATTGGGGCTGGAGCCCCCTGGGACAGTGGGAGGGGTCCCTGCCATGGCAGGGGTGGCACTGGGGGAGCTCTGAGGTCCCTCCCCACCCCAACCATTCCATCCTCCTGTGATTCCACCCCGTGCCAGAGCCATCCTCAGCGTCCCAGGCCATCCTGTGTTCAGGCCTGAGCTGCCCTGGGATGTGGAGGTGCCCGAGAGCAGCTCTGGAGCCACCCCTGGGCTGGGCTGGCCCCGTGTGTGTGACCAGGGTGACCCCAGAGGCTGGGGGTACCAACAGCAGCCCCCTCGGGGGGAATTTGGGCTCCTCAGCCGTTCCAGTGCATTCCCAAAGCCCCAGCTCTGCCCGTGCAGGCTGCGAGGGGCTGGCACCAGAGCCTGGCACCAGAGCCTGGCACCAGAGCCTGGCACCAGAGCCTGGCACTGTCCTGCTCAGAGCCAGCACTGCTGGGAACGGGCTGAGCCAGGAGCTCCGGTGGCTGCAGCACCCAGACCTGGCCCAGGACTTTGGGAGGTGCTGATCCCGCCTGGAGGGGCCGGATGCACTTCCCAGGGCCGAGGGTTTCGTGTCATCACTGGAGCTCCCTGGCAGAAAGCAGAGCACTGGTGGGAGAGGGAGGGGCTGGGAGAGGGGCACAGCAGGCCCAGACCCTCTGGAGCCACGGGGAGAGGATGGTTTGTGTCAGAGGGAGCAGGGGGAATGTCCTGGAGCAGGAGGAATGTTCCAAAGGCTGCGTCCCTGCAGAGTCCCTGAGTACTCAGAGCCACGGATTCACTGCGTGGGTTTGGCTTGGAGGAATCAGCAAATCCCAGACTGGGCTGGGTTGGGTTGGGTTGGGAGGGGCCTCAAAGCCCATCCAGTGCCACCCCTGCCATGGGCAGGGACACCTTTCACTGTCCCAGGCTGCTCCCAGCCCCGGTGCCCAACCTGCCCTTGGATATTTTACTGATCCCCACTAAAGGTCTCGTTGGGATCGGGGTGGGATTCTCACTCTCCCCGTGTGTCCGTGGGTGTTCCCACCCTTGGGGCCCCGTTCCTGAGGACTTGCTGGGATGTGCTGGGGGCGTTTCTCTGCTCCCTCCCACCTTTCCTCGAGTCCTCTGTGGCCACATTTGGGGACAGGCACGGCTCAGTTGTGTTTCCCTGGTGGGGAGATTGCTGTGATGACTGCAGAGATGTTCTACAAGGCTTTGCATTTGTTTTGGCGAGATGTGATTGTCCTTGCTGTTTGTTTATCCCCTGGGGAATGTGAGGCTGCTGCTGCTGGGTTGGGCAGGGTCCCAGTATCGTCTCCCCCGACGCATTTCCTCTGGGCACGGGCTGCAAGTGGTTAAATGATGGTCCTTGTGGAGTGCAGGATGTGAAATATTTATTGCTTCCCTGCTGAATTTCATAGCCGTGCTGACTCCTCTGAAACAACGCTTTCCTCACTCTGCAGTCAGGGCCGTGTCACCGGGCTGGGGGAAGCACAGGGAGCTCCCTGCAGCCCCTGGCTCCTGCTGCCAGCCTGGCACCCACATTCCCCTCCCTGGGCCCTCGGAGAGTGCCAATCCACAGCTTTCCCCCTGCACTTGAGTCTCAGTGAGAGCCCAGAGCTGAAGGTTCTGGCGCTGCTCGGGGTGGGACTCGTCCCTTTTGGGGGCAGGAGAGCTGAGGTGTTTTTAGGTGCTCAGGAATTTCCTCCAGGATGTTGGTGACACTCAGGTGAGAGCCTTTGCTGGTGTCCTGGAGAAGGGATTGCTGAAAGAGGCACAGGATGGTTTGGGTAGGAGGCTGATCCAGTCCACACTGTCCCAGTGTGCTCCAAGCCCCAGTGTCCAGCCTGGCCTTGGACACAGCCAGGGATGGGGGGACCAAAAACTCTTCTCTTTTTGTGGACTTCACAAGAAGTTCACAAAAATCCTTCTGTCCCCAGTCACGGAAAACCCAGCAGGAGCCAACAGCTCTTCATGTCCCAGTGCTCCTTGGAGAGCACCCCTGGAGCTGCCCCAGGGCTGGGGGTCAGGGATGCCCCTCGTGCCCAGCAATCCCTGCAGGGGAATTCATCCTGGCCCTGGGTGCATCTGCAGCACTTTCCCTGGCATCATTCCCCTGCCTGGATGGGTGATCAGAGCCACGTGGAGGACATGTGCACCCACTGTTGGTTTATGTGGCACCTGGCCCTTATTAATTGTAATGAGGAAATGGCAGTTTGGGATTTCTTGACCTCACATGAAATTCATTTCGCTGGGCAAAGGTTGCTAACAGATGGCAGCAATTTGGGGCTCCGTCCATCATCTGTTGCACAGACTTTGCAGCTCTGGTCTGGCCCTTTCCTCTGCTGGGAACGAGCCCTGTTTCCACCTCAGCTCTTTCTAAGGGCTGTCTTTTTCAAAGGGGGCCCTGAAACATCTTGTTAAAGCATGTTCTGTGCAGCACCAGGCTTTAGGTATGGCCTGACACGACCAAACCATCCTGTCGAGCATAAATCACTCTTTTCCTAACTGTGCTGGAAACTTCTGTCTGTTTGAAGTCGGGGGTTTCTACGGCGCTCTTGGCCCCTCTCCAGTTTGTTCTTCACCTCCCCAGCCCACAAATCCCCTTCTGCACTGGGGCTTGGGGCAGAGGGAAGGGCTGCAGGGGGACACAGCCCCGTGGCACAAGGAGCTGAGAACGTGGGGGCTCAGCTGGAGGGGGGAGAAGGTTCTGGGGAGACCTTCCAGCACCTTCCAGGAGAGGGAGAGGGACAGTTCAGAGGGGAGTGCAAGGATAGGGCAGGGAGTGATGGCTGCAAGGTGAAAGAGGGGAAATTGGGATTCGATCTTGCAAAGGATTTGTTCTCTGGGAGGGTGGGCAGGGCTGGCGCAGCTGTGGCTGCCCCTGGATCCCTGGCAGTGCCCAAGGCCAGGCTGGACATTGGGGCTGGAGCCCCCTGGGACAGTGGGAGGGGTCCCTGCCCTGGCAGGGGGGGCACTGGGTGGGTTTGAGGTGAAGGAATTCTGTGAAGGAATTCCATGTGGGAATTGTTCCCAATTATTGTTCAATTATCCTCTGAAGACATCCCAGGTGAGGCAGAGACAGGAGATCTCTGTGCCCCTGGCTCGGGCAGGGGCTGAAGGTGTTTGGGTGTCTCCTCTCTGGCCAAGGATCTCCTTGACAAATGGGACCAACTATGGCTGTGCTGGACGGGCCAAACCTTGAACCTGTGGGGATTTTTTTCTGGTTTTTTGTCATTATAGCTGATTTGATGCAGGCTAGAAGCAAGGTAAAGAAACCCAGAAAATACAGGCACGGTGCTGATTGGCATGAGAGGAATCTGCTGGATCAGGCCCTGGGGAATGCCCAGGTTGGGTGCTGCTGGCTCAGACGTGACAGGGATCCCTTCCCCTCGTGCCTGGTGGCTGCTGCACTGCGCCAGCCAGCTCGGATTCACAGCCTGCTGGCAGCAAATCCCCCTGCAGCAGCAGCAGCCCCGTGTGAACACCTCAGTGTGCCCCAGGAAGGGCACAGCCGTACCTGGCATCCCTTTATTGCAGGGCTGACCACAACCCTGCTCCCTGCCAGCCTGGCTCTGTGGGGTATCAGTGCCAGCTGCAGCTCTGGCCTCCTGGCATGCTTTCAGCCTGAAGCCTCTTGGGTTTGGTTTGGTTTTTAATTTATCAAAGTGAAGTGGAAGTTGTTCTAGCGACCAAAATGGCCGTGTAATCCAGACTGGGTTTACAGAGGAGTGCTGGTGGTGTATCTGTGATTTTGGGATGTAGTGCTGGAAATGGCCCTGCAGTTCCACCAGCCTGGAGCAGATGTGCTGAGATCCACCAAGAATTGACAAGAAATAGAAGATTCAGTGTTTTGGCTGATGTTGTTCAGGGGAAGTGCCCAAGGCCAGGCTGGACATTGGGACTGGAGCCCCCAGGACAGTGGGAGGGGTCCCTGCCATGGCTGGGGGGGCACTGGATGAGTTTTGAGGTCCCTTCCCACCCAAACCAGTCTGGGATCCTTTGATCCCAAGGTGCTGCTGGCTGGGATGGCTCCGGGCTGGGCTTCTGATCCTCAGCAGACAAATCCTGTGGGATGCAGATCCAGGGGATTGAAGGAAAAACCTGAGCTGTGGGGAGACCTTGGAGCCCCTGGCAGGGCCCAAAGGGGCTCCAGGAGAGCTGGNGGGGCTCTGAGGCCCCTTCCAGCCCAACCCATTCCATGGGTGGATCATTCTATGCACACCCTGCTCAGCTGAACATTCGTTTTCCTTTCTCTGCCCCTTTCTCTGTTGAATTTCACCAAGTGGAGGTGAGGGAGGTGCTCTAAAAGAGCTCAGAGCTCCCGGGCCTGGGAAGGCACTGCCACCACTGCCCCTCCCCACGCGGGGCTCATTTGGAAACATCCCAGGTTTGCTTCCAGCAGCTCCTTCTCCACATCGTTGGCAGCCTAATCCTGCGTTGCTGGCAGCACTAACGAGCCCATCAGATCAACTCGAGGGCAGAATTGCAGGAGCTCTGCCTGTGCTCTGAGGATGCTCTGGGCACTCCCACGCTCGGGCTGTGGGACCAGACTGCCCAGGGTGGGGAGGGACCTTAAATCCCCCCCAGTGCCCCCCAGCCATGGCAGGGACCCCTCCCACTGTCCCAGGGGGCTCCAGCCCCAATGTCCAGACTGGCCTTGGGCACTGCCAGGGATCCAGGGGCAGCCACAGCTGCTCTGGGCACCCTGTGCCAGCCCTGCCCACCCTGCCAGCCAGGAATTCCAGCCCAGCCTCTCTCCAGGCCAGCTTCTGGTAGAAAAAGGCACAATGGCTCCATGTGGGTGTACCTGACAGGAGAGCAGGCTTGGTGTCCACAAGGTCCCTCCCAGCTCTGTGCTGCCCTAAAAAGCTGCAGGTGCCTGAAGGGTTTGGGGAGAATCCCCGAGTTTGAGAGACTCTCCAGGCGTGGCCTGGTGGGGAGGGGGGAGGGTGTGGGGATGCTCAGCCACGCTGCTGTGCTGGCCCCACATCCCCAGGGCTGGGAATGTGATCCCAGCCTCTGCCAGGGTTTAGATCCCTGTCCCAACCCCAGGGATGTGATCCCAGCCTCTGCCAGGGTTTAGATCCCTGTCCCAACCCCAGGGATGTGATCCCAGCCTCTGCCAGGGTTTAGATCCCTGTCCCAACCCCAGGGATGTGATCCCAGCCTCTGCCAGGGTTTAGATCCCTGTCCCAACCCCAGGGATGTGATCCCAGCCTCTGCCAGGGTTTAGATCCCTGTCCCAACCCCAGGGATGTGATCCCAGCCTCTGCCAGGGTTTAGATCCCTGTCCCAACCCCAGGGATGTGATCCCAGCCTCTGCCAGGGCTCAGAACCCTGTCCCAGGGTTGGAGATGTGATCCCAGCCTCTGCCAGGGCTCAGACCCTGTCCCAGCTCAGGGATGTGATCCCAGCCTCTGCCAGGGCTCAGAACCCTGTCCCAGCTCAGGGATGAGATCCCAGCCTCTGCCAGGGCTCAGAACCCTGTCCTAACCCCAGGGATGAGATCCCAGCCTCTGCCAGGGCTCAGGAGTGTTTTTGTGCTCAGAACACAGTTCCATCTGGGGGCACGGGATCTCAAATCTCAGAAGTGTCACAGTCACTGTCAGGTGCAGTTGTGTTGCCCTCGGGGTGAGGCCCTGCCCTGTCCTGAGGATGAGCTGAGGGAGAGTCCGTGACATGGGAAACGTGAGAGCGGAGTCAGAGGGTGGGCAGGGCTGGCNGTTTGCTGTGGAAGAACCGAGCATTAGGTCCCTCTGGGGTCACCTGGAGCCTGCAGGGCTCTGGGGCAGCCCAGGTCCCCNGGCCAGGCTGGACATTGGGGCTGGAGCCCCCTGGGACAGTGGGAGGGGTCCCTGCCATGGCAGGGGGGGCACTGGATGAGCTTTAAGATCCTTTTCCACCCAAACCATCCCAGGGTTCCATAGCCTGGCCCCAAACAGCAGTGCCTGTACCACAGCTTTTATTCCCAGTTGTTTTTTTCTTTCAAAGAAGGAAATCTTTATTTTTTCCCCCTGATGCTCAATCCGAGGGCGGTGTCAGCATCTCGGGACAGCGGTGCCCTGCGGCTCAGAGGTGAAGGCTCCTGTTCCCACTTTGCTGTGGAAGAACCGAGGATTAGGTCCCTCTGGGGTCACCTGGAGCCTGCAGGGCTCTGGGGCAGCCCAGGTCCCCTCCCCTGGCACTCGCCCAGCCCTGAGCGTGGGCCATGGGCAGCAGCAGCCCCTCGGCTGATCCCCGGGGGTCTCCATGGCAAACAGCCCCCAGAGGGGCAGGGCCGCCCCGGGGCTCCCTGCCAGGGGGTCTGTGCCCTCCTCGGGGGGCTCTCTGCACCCCGAGGTGCGGGGGGGCTCCAGGCTGTGTCCCGCAGCCGTGGCCGTGTGTTCTGAATTAGCTGGAGCTGCTGCTGGCGGAGATCAAAGGGGCTGTGCTGGCACACCAGGGGCTGCCTTTCCCTCACATGCCTGCGCCAGCTGTGGGGCCAGGGGGGCTCCTTGGCCCAATGTGGGGCACAGCCAGCGGGGGGGAGCAGCTCTCCCACCGCCCAGCCGTGTGCCAGCCGCTCCTTCTCCNTGCCCAGCCGCTCCTTCTCCTGCCCATCCTGTGCCGCCGGCTCCCTCGGCTCCCTCTGAGCCCTGGGAACCCTCCCAGCCCTTCCCAGAGGTGTGGTCTGGTGATTTTGGGCTGGAGAGCGAAGCTGTGCCCGTGGCATCCACACAGCCCAGGAGCTGGGGGTCCCCCTGCCCTCGCCGGGGCTGCTGAACCCCAGGAGCTCCTTCTCCAAAGCTCCAGCTGGGAAAAGGAGTGCTGGGAGTGCTGGGAGTGCTGGGAGTGCTGGGAGTGCTGGGAGTGCTGGGAGTGCTGGGAGT
>VYXF01008675.1:0-27023 GCA_013397295.1 Polioptila caerulea
TTCCTTAGCAAACACCTGTCATTTAAGCCACAACAAAGATAAAAGGTAAAATTATTACTAGCAGATCTAATTTGTACTTACAATGTTGATTAATTATTTATATCATGTAGGCCTGCTGCTGGTCCATGTAAACAATGGCTCTCATTTCTGGTGCTCCATCAGAAAAACTGCCTGATCCAGACATTGGCTATCTCCAACATGCAATGGTGACACTACAGCCATCAAGCTGGTTTGCTACTCAGCTGCCTCTGGATCATGTATTTCCTCAAGCTGTAGACTGCATCTGCTCACAGTATTTGTTTAGTATCACAACCGTCTATGGCTTTTCAAAAGTATCTCAGTTTTTAGACAACTAACAGTTTAATAACCAAACAAGATGTGTTTCTTTAATCTCTGTTGCAGAATTTTCTTCTAATTTCTGATTACTTTTTCCTTGCTCTGCTCTAAAATGTGCACAAACACTTAAAACAGGCTTCTTTGGAGAAACTGCAAGACTTGATATTTTATAGTCTCAGCTTTTAGCTTTTTTTTTTATAGTCTTAGCTTTTCACTTTTTTCAATTTTTTCATCAAGAAAGCAAGAAGTATCTGGAGCCAGAATTAAGGTTGACCAGTACATATCAGCAATTTGAGGCACAAATATTTTCAAGGAAACTCTAATAGCTCAAAAACAAGCAGTGGAATGCGGAAAATTTCTAATCAAGTTTTAACTTATGCCAAAAATCCACACTTGGCAAGATACGAAAATGCACAGTTAGAACATTAAAATAACCTTAATTCTGTGCCAATAATATATTTCAGTATTTGTAGTTGTAACTGATATTTGAAGAACAGATAAGATCATATTAGTATTTTCTTTTACCTTCAGAGGTTGTTGCACAGACTGTTCCTTTCAAGGGTTGCACACTGAGGACTGGAGTTATCTCTTTTACAACAGGAGAGCTGATTATTATCATTTATTATATTATTGATTCTTGGTTCATTTGATCTGCAGATACTCTCCCCTATTGACTTTCACTTTTATTTTCTTTGCTTGATAATTTGATTCAGTAGCTACCTGCCATAACGAGAGTAGTAGGGAAAATGACTACACTAGTAACTAATGTGTAGTCACAAATCTTCGTATTCAGTGGTCCAATCTCCTCTGTCCTAACTGCACCTGTTTGAGCCCTCAGTGTTGCAAACTCCATACACTATAATGATTTTGAGTCTAGCTCTGTATGTTCACCTCTATTACCATGCTGTTCATAGGAAGTGACATGTATCTGCTTACCCATGACTGCACTGGGAAGATCTTCAGGTGTGGACTCCAGAGCCCAAGACAAAATCACACCATGTTTGCCTTATGAAAATAAAGGCATCTAGAAGTTTCTACTGCAGGACAGATAAAACAAAGTGGCTCTGTAAACTGCTGTTCAAGAAAAACATACAGATCTAATTTCAATAGGCTGCTGCTTATGTGCTGCCCTCATAAAAGCTGGCCTATTGGCAAGACTCATTACTAAAGAATGCTAGCAGCTGGGATGGATGTGCTTATACATTTCAGTGTTTTTGTGTATTTCTCCATATAGGCAGTACAACCAGCATTGCTGATTATAAAATTTGTTTGACAGTTTTCATGATAAACCTTGTTTTTAGATGCTTCTACATTTTCAAATATAGATACATTTGGAATAAAATTTTGTGTGCTGGATGTCTGCCTTATATCTACACAAAAAAATTTGGAGCTGAAATAAGGAAAGACCATGGTGTTTTTACCTGCGAAAAACTTCTGAAGACATTTATTTTTCATCCTTCAAGTTAATATGAGCTTAATATAGTGACTTCTGCTCCATATCTCCTCATGTTCCTCTAAAACTACATTAAAATTCATCTAACTTATAAGCCTCTCTAAAAAATTCAGTTTGATATGCTCATTTGAGATATCTTTGATTTTACATCTAAATGCCCAGGAAATCCTAGCTGTGCTGAGCATGTTCCAAACTGGTAGTAAGACAGGCTTTTTCTGCAATACAGATCTAAGTTTCCCCTGGCTGTGCCCCATCTGGAAGCAGGAGGACTGCATCTGTGGGTATCTCCCCAGTATCCAAGTAGCATGAAGAGGAAAATATGAATCCACTCTCAATTTGCCCGCTTGAAGGAAGAGACAGAGGCAGCTGGGGGTATTATGAGCGTAAGGTGGGAAACAAGAGCGAGGACAAAACCAGGTAAAATGGTGAAAAAAAACCCACTGTGATTTGTGGTGCTCATAGGCCACAGTAGAGAAGAATCTGAGGGGAGTATGTAGCAGAGCACTGTTTCAGTCTTGCTAGAACAAATGAGCACTGCCAGCTGCCTTCACGGTGGGAACACAATACATGTACAGGGGCTCCTGCACTCAAGCTCCCAGTTGAGCAACTACAGGGGCATGGCAATGGGATCTAGGGTCAGTCTGCTGGCTAAAATTCTCTCCAGACAGGCAGGAGTTGGAATGCATTAAAATCTGCAGCCATCGAGCATCCTTCATGATAGTCCAAGATACAGACAAGGGTCTGTACCATCGAGTGCCCAGTAAATCTGGCATTTAGATTGACAACTGGAGGTGAGGCAGGTCGAGTGAGGCAGAGTAGATCAAGTCAAAGCTTCCACAGATAGCCATCACAGGAAAGGTCAGTGGAAGGACTCCAGTGCCCACACTGGCAGTAGTTAAAGATGCTAAATGTCTAAAATAAAAAGTTGTCCTAGCCCTTTTGTAGCTGGGGAGAGAACCTGCAGTTTGTGTTGCACATATTTTGCAACTGTTACCCCTGTTCTTAAATTTTATTGTGTAATAAGAGTAGTGAACTTGAAATTTTGTTTGCTCAGACAGTTCCCATTCTTGAAAATAAAAATTTCCTCCTAAAATTATCTTTAGATGGGAAGTAGGGGAGGGAACTGGGGGCAGAAAAAGACAAGGACACAGCTTTACCATTGCTGGCCCTGAGTCATCTCTCATCTCATTTAAACCAACAGAACTATTTCTTTCGTATTCATAAGGACAGCAGGATTCAGCCCAGAACAGGCAAGAATTTCATCTATTTATTTACAGTTAACCCAACAGTGATATCTATCTGCTCTGCCTTTATGGACTGTTGTAAAGAAAGGATTGATAGGCACCAGTTTGGATGAATGAGAGCTGGGAATAGGAGGGTTGTAACAACTTACCTGTCTTTCATCAAGGCAAGAAAAGGCTGTTTGAGAGATACATTTCAGTCATTGCAAACAGCAAATTACAAGAGCTGAACTAAGACTGGGACTTTAATGAAATTCCGGAGCCTATAGGCGTCTAATGTTCTTATGTAAATCACCTTAAGGATGACTTTTTCATCATAAGCATTAGTAAGCAAGCAATTTATTTGAGAAAAACTTGCAATCATCAAAGTACTTTAACTGTGTGATTGTTGAATCCATAATAACTGAATAATATACCTAAAGTTGGCTCTCTGGTCCTTAGCACTTATGCACAGTGCATGAAAATCAACATTGCAGGCAAAACCTAATACATGGTTCATCTTATTTGAGGGAGATGATCTAAAATTACTTCTGAAATGCAACAATTACAACAGACTAAGTTTTTAAACAACACTTTTGTTTTAAAATGGTTCATCACCTTGGTTACAATGGACTCAACAGTTCTTTATCAAAATTGAATAGTAGACAAAAAATCTCTATGCTTTCAGTACACTGGAAATGGGCCCTTTCTGCCTCCCATGCAGAAAGCCATCTATTTCACTGTAGTAGTGGCCCCTTAGCTACATTAGAGTCACTGACATATTCAGGAAAATAATCTGAACTGGAGCTATACTGTGTCTAACTGTGTTTTAATTTACACCCATATATATTCCACAAGATAAACAGATAGAAAAATGAGTATATACTGACTCCCTGAGCTTCATTCTGTGTGTCATCAGAGGCAATGTGAAGGTGTCTCAAAGATGACAAAAGTATAAATTCTGTACAGTAATGCACAGCTCCACAAAAGAGAAGGGATGGGCAGAGCTGGGGACCTCTCTCCTCTCTTCACTTGGATATACAGCCACTGGGGTGTCCCAGATGAAGCAAGCTCTTATCAATGGCTCCTACAGTATTATATCCTTTAGGCTTTCAGGTATTATGTCTGCCTTAAGTAAACTGTCTCGCAGAGCAGATGCCTGTGTACCATCAGCTCTTTGCTTTTATCAGGGCCATTGTAGTTTAAAGTTTTAATTAAGTACATATGACTGGATTATGCCTTCAGGCACAGCTGTGAGCAAGAGATAATGCATGAACTTCAGAAGCCTCAAACCCTTCAGAAGTGTTTCAAACACGTCCCTCTCCATCGCAACATGCTTTCATTCTCCTTGCTCCCAAAACATGGGTGTAGCTTTGGATTTACAGAAGCAGAAAATTACATTGCCTTTATGATCAACAGTTAGTATTTAGGAAGGCATAAACTTTACCCAGTGCTTGCTTTGTGACAGCAGCAGACGACGTGAAAAAGGGTACCTTGAAACTCTGAACCTGGGCAATTAAGAGAGGAAATCAGGGACGATTCATGTTTTCATTCACATTAGTAGCATCTGCTATGGCACTTGTTGAACTGGTCTTTAATCACAGTCTAAGAAGCATAAATGAATTTTACCTTAGAAACAGAACATTCCCTTGAGTCATCTTTCTTTTTTCCCCCAAGAAAGTGCCCTTAGAAGACCAGTGTGAAAACAAACCATCCTTGTGTTCACCATTCTCCCAGCTCCTCTTACACATTACCTCCTTTCCCGTTAATCTGCCAACTCTGCCAGTCAGAAGCTCTATCTATTTACATTTCTCAGATCTGCTCAGTTACTGTAACAATGCCTTAGAAGAAAAGTTTATGTTTTTAGCAGCCAGACCATGCAGTATTAAAACTCAGCATTCTAGCTGATTGGGAGCTATTACAGTCATTCAAGCATGTGCCAAACAGTACACAAAGAGTGTCTGGCAATCAAGTCGTTGAGCAACAAGATATGAATGTTACCCAGAAAAAATCCTTTGCATTTGATGTAAAAGAGAATCAAAGACCTTAGCACCATTACCTGCAATACCATAATAAGGGCTGCTTTTCTATTTTAATATCCTTATCATAATTCAATATGCACACATTCCTTGTCTTTACTCATATCTAAATACATTTTTAGCGTAGTATTTCCATGAAAATGAAGCAAAAAATGGTCAATTTAGGAAGATGGTGGAATGAACATTCAAAATGCTTGTAGAAGTAGCTTTCTAATGCTCAAATGGTTTCAGTTACCCACTACACTAAGCATGTTATTCTTCATTGCTACTTCTAATCACCAAATTAAAAAACTAATTTTGAGTGACTAAGGAGATTACGCATCACACCACAAAGACTGTTCATTGCTGTCACAGTACAAACACACCAATACAAGTGAAAAAAGTCACCCAGATGCTTCTTTTGATTGAAGTAAGGGCTCACAGAGAAGAATAGGAAGAGATACTGTGATACTCTCTTAGGCAGGTGGTAATGGTTTGTGTGTACCAAAAAGGATGCGATGGCAAGTATGACAATTCATACTCTGCCCTTTCCAGACTCTAACTCAGAGCAGAACCATCTGCAGACAGTTTTGGAAGAGAATAATTTTTAAAATAAGGAAAACCAAAATGAAGGCCGGTAGTTCAGGCTGTGGTATTAAAGTCAAGGAAAATGTACAACAAAGCAACACAAGGGGAGGCGTGCACATCTTCCTTCATCTTGGAATTATCTGGTCTTCTTTGCAAGGCATGTAACATGTGTACTCAGTGTAAGGAGAAAATGAGGACAGTTGCACCTGTGTTACAGCACTGTAATTCTACTGAAGGCAGAAGACACTCGTAGCATGATAAGAGCTTGACATCTTTGGCACGCCAGTTCCTGGTTTCACCATCTTGAAAACATTTTATTCCTTTCCACATTACTTTTTTTCCTTCTTTACTGAAAGGAAATTAACAGAACAAACAATATTTAACGCTAAATACTTCTTACTTTTTTAAATACAGGGTGAGATTAACAGCCCTGCACTGTAATCACCTGGTGACCAAAATTTTCAAAAGTTCAGTTGTTCTGAAAAACAGTGTGCTTTGAGGTTTTTTTCTTAGTACACCAAAGACTTACCTGCGTAGGTCTTGTAAGCATTAATTAAACAGAAGAAAAGAGACTTTGGTGTCTTCACAGCACAGTCTTTTCCTGTTTACACAGCTGAACCATTTACAATTAATTGAGTTAACCCACTCAGAACCATGAGCCTTGAATAAAAGCTTCATGCCAGCTATGCTGCTGAGGTATGGGTATTTTCCCTCTGTTCTTCTTTTAGCCTCAAAAATGCTTTGCTTTACAACAAAAGGGCCTACCTTCCATTTGCTGAGAAACCACTGGAAGAGAAAGCATGGTCACATCCTTTGTTCTCACAGAGCCTTGTGAGCCATGACACTGGTTGGGGAAAAAAAGTCAGTGCGATGCTTTTGCAAACACTGTGCTGCATCAAGGTATAGTGGACAACCCTGGCCTTATTTCTTCAAAATGGTGCCACCAGAGTTCCTCCCCTGGGTACCACTGACTGAGATTGCCCACATGTGGCTGCTCACCCATTCAGAAAACTCCTTTTCACAAGGGCTTTTTGATTAGGAGCCACTGCTGTAGTGCCTATTGTTAATTTCCCTGGGAATTTATAAGACAAAGCACAAATTATCAAGAAGGAAAAGATCAAAAGGCTGCTAGGAAAGAGGTATTATACCTATTATTACTTCTCAAGTTAGAGCTCCCTCTGCAATCTCCTATTTTGACATTACTTTTTTTCTTTACTAAAATACCAACTTCTGTTCACCATTTATTTACAGTCTAATACTTAGGGAAGAAAATTGCTGTAGCCACAAAATTAAATATGAAGTTTTAGAGGCCAGCAATTCCAAAAAGTATTTCACTTGATACTGGTAAAAAGAAAGGGCTACAAATGGGTTACAGTAGGTTGAAGGACAAGATAAAATACCCATACTGTAAAAAGACCAGCAAATCTAATTCTGAGCACATTGGATGAGTACATTTGTTTTCAAGTGCAGTAAGAATAGGTTACTGTAGGGGAAAAGTTACTATGAAATAGGTGTTGCATTTATGCAGGTTAAAAAATTACTATCTTCTAACATATGTTGGAGTAAAAAGGAATGGAAATTTCCACAAATAATTTCAACAAAAAAGAATCCTAAGCAGCACAGACAAGATACTGCAGACTAGGAAGATTTCTTCTCTGGCAAAATATATCAAGAAATACATTGGGAGACAGCAAAAACTTGTCTCCAAGTCAGCATTAGTTCCTATTGATCACAAGGCTACACAGATGCCAGCCTGCCCATCCCCTGAAGGTGTGTGCCTGGTGGCTGATGCATTCCCTCTGACTCGGCACTTTACTGCTGGTGAAGGTGCAGGGTCCCAGCAGTGCGAGCTGCAGATGTTCGCCCCATTGGCAGGGCTGACAACACCTGCAAGCCCTCAGAGCTGCCATCCCAAAGTCAGCACCTCCTGTCTCACTCAAGCCCATCCAAGCTGAAATCACTGCAGTCACACAGGTGACAGATGGGAAACATCATTAATCTTTTTTATAGTAAAGGCTAAGGTCTCCAACCAAAGCATGATTAACTTCCAAGGGATTTACTGCACTGTGAAAAGGAAACACCAGTGCAAATCATCAATAGACTGAGCAAGATCCAACAGCTGTTATATGACAACACATGGTAGGATGACTACACAGTCCAAACTGCAGATAACCTAGACTATTTTTATAACACATTTTTTCAGAAATGAGCTTTTCGAGTACCTTCACAAAATCCAAAGCTAAAGCAAAGGACATCTGAAAAAAGGAAGTAATAGTGGAGAAAAGATGATTCTGGAGTAAGTTTCCTTTCAATCACCTGCATACATGTAACTTTAATTATTGCTAATTTATACCTAAGTGTATTTTATGTACATTTTTGCCCCAATTTGCTAGTTAAATATATAAAAATATGACACTTAGTCCTAATCTTGACGCTTGCTTACGAATGACCCCCAAGTGAGAGATTCTATACCCTATATGCAGCAACACTGGAAAAGGAAAATGGGAAAATGCTCTGTTTTTTTCCTAGTGGTCTGTAGAACAGATGTCAGCTTCCTTTTCCTGAGGCAGGGCTGAAGATTTCAAGTGTCCTGCAGAACCTGGGCTACCATTTTGCCATCTCTGACAGAAACACACTGAGCATTCAGATGAGATGCTCCAACACCAGAAAACCTGGGCTTAGTTCAAACCTCTGCCACTGACTTCATGGAGTGTTCTCACTCTTTCCCAACATAATTTCCTCCTCTCTAACATGAAGGAAATTATAATTCTGGCAACCCAGACCAAGGAGAGAAGAACAGTCCTTCCATAAGCCAGTTTTCATAACAACATGGCAGTTCTTCACGGACAGGAGAGCAGTATTCTCTGCTGCAAAAAAATGCTTATGGCCACATTCGGTAGAGGCCCTAGCAAGTGTATTAACACCTGGGAAAACAGAAGCTCAGTAACAGACAAAATTCCCAGCAGGGATATGATGCAGGTCATCAGTCTGCCTCTCTAGAGGTGAGGCACTACATACACACTACTGATCTGAGTGGATTGGATTGTATTAAGCAGGTCATCACAGGATTTAGCTCTACTTATTACTTAAGCTGTAATCAGTCAGGTCACACTAAAACTGAAAATTACATTCCCAATTTCTTTTAAAATATTTGTTTTTTAAAGTATCTGCTTTACACTTATTTTCCCTTAAGTCACCAACAGTTTTGTGTTTTAAAAACTCCTGGGCTATAACCCTGTCACTCCTGGTATTACAAATCTCACTGAGAGAGCAAGGCATTAGGACTGCATTAGGCACCTTGCGCAATAATGACAAAGCAAGACGGAAGGAATGGAAAGTGAGACTGAAAGTGACTGGTCTAACTGGCTGGCTGTAGGTGTTTATAGCCAACACACAGAGGGAAAAAATTACTATGGAAGGAGAGCAAATGGTCACGGACAACTAATGAATAACAGCAACAGATACACTGCTACACAAGCTTGGTCTGCTCTTTCTACCTCATGTACTGCAGTTGCAATAACCAAAGACTTCCTTTACACCTTCTGGTGGGGTCTCACCACCATCAGGGGAGTTGTAGCTGCAACTGTCTCTTGAAACCAATCTCATTTGTCGAGATGCTCAAAAACACAGCCAGGCCACATCCCATCCAAGATTCTGTATTTTGTTTGAAAACACAACTCACAATGCCAAGAAGGTCATACAAAGTACTTGAAGGTAACGCGTTTCAGTTCACTCAACAGGTCAAAACAGAATCTACAAAAAACATATTGTAAATACAAGTATTATTCTTCTAATTATCACCAGCAAACATGTCCTTTTTTGGCAGTATTGAGAGCAGAAAAAGAAAGGGTATTAAACAGAGCCAAGAATGAAGTTTTGAGACCACAGGAGAGGAATAACCTGTCCTGAGTTTTTAATTTTTAAGAAGAGAGATAATGATTCCAGGATGGGTTTGCAATAGACTACCCTGTGGGTTTGTTTTTTTTCCTCTGATACCTCTGGGAATTTCTAGTCTGAAAACCAAACAAACTCTCACTTGCTGTGAACCAACACCACCTCATATAAACTAACAGATCCATCCTAGTTCAAGCACACAAAATACTCAGCCTCTTTGTTTTCAATTAGAAATCCTTTACTAGCATACTTATATTCCAAATCTGAAGTTTCAAGTAGGCTCTGAGGATGAACAAATTTACTTCCAAGCAAAAGGCCAGCATAAAATATGAAATGTTACCATGTTAATTTGGTCTGACAAAGGAAGCATACATATGTGCACGTACGTTGTACATCTGTATAGCGCTGTTGTGGACTTCCAGCTGCTGAATGCCCCCCTAAGATTCCAAAAGAGGCAGAAGTATTTTCAGTCATTTTTCAACCTCTCTGCTGGCTTGGAGAATATACCTACCATAAATTGACAGTCATGACCTAAGAGAAGGCTGGCAGATGCTACTTTGAGTCAGCTGCCAGCATGCAGGAGTCTTTATGTCAGTCTTGACAAGACGTGATTTCTAAAATTAAAGTGTTTTGAAGGACTAAGTAACTTTTAGTTCACTGCTTGACAAAAACTGCTTACAAATTTTTATCCTTTTAAATATTTCCCAGCATCTAGACTTCATCCCTCTTCCTCACTAGCTGTCAAAAGTCTGATTCATCTTGTTAAAACCAACAGTAAAACTCCCACTCAGTGGGATCTCAGTGGACAGAGACCACACCTACCTCTTTCTCATTTTCCTTCCAAAAGAAACAGACAACTCAGCTGTAATCTGTTCCTTGCACATCCACATGTCACTCAGTCCTGCTGCCCTTTTCAAAAATATTTCTAAAGCTCCTGCAAACTTTCTGTTTGAAAATATCCAGGTAAGATCTGCTAAATGCACTACCAACTGGATTTATATTCCACAGGACATATCATGCAGAGGACTGCTAAGAAAGTAATTTATGCACGTCACAGAAGTATTATTTGGCATTTCACTGCATCTCAAATGCAACAAATTTATGAACTTTAGAAAAAAGAAATATATCTGCTAAAGTAAAACCAGATTCTATTTTCCAAACTGAACAAAATGTAGATGGGCTAGTTCAGAGGCAGAAACTTTTATCTATGTACATATTATACATATATAAAAGGCTTTTACTGAGTCATCTTCTAACAGAAGAGAGCACAATATGAGATTTTAAATTTGTTTTAGAAGCTCAGCACACTTCATAGAGAAGAAGTAATTACAGAGGTGCCTGCTAGCAGTGCTACTGTTAAGGCTGTGTCAGGCAGTTTATTATTAACCCAGTTTTCACGGTTTCACACCTCAGTTAGAAGACACCCATGTGGTGGCCTTAAACTACCATAAAAAATATTCATCCCACTAGCAATTTATTTAGTTACTTTTTCTTCTTGTAAAAATGCAAAGAGAAAAATGGAACTATATTAAATTTTCATGCTTTTCTATAAATACATACTGGGGAAAGAGTTAATGATTTAAACAGCAAATTCTGACACTTCTAGTTGGAATCCTTAACCTGTTTAAATTAACAGCTTTTACAAGTCAAGCTGGTTCTCTTGACCACAGCAGGACCAGATTTCAGTCTCTGAATTCTGGAGAAGTTTAGATCCTGCTGTCCACTGAGCTGCTCAGCATGACCAAGTGCCTTCTCCTGTTTAATTTCTGTCTTTCTTAAGCCTGTTCTAGTTGCAATATAAAGTGAATTAGCTCAAATTCCACTGAAAGACATGGGTGTACATTATTACATTTGTGCATTGTCACACTTCTCACTGTTCTGAGCATTGCTAAGCATTTCTGATACAACTGGACATGGTATATCTTTTGAAAGAGATGTTCTAGGTAACATCTAGAAGCCCCATCTGGATGGCTGTTCACACCTGTTGAAAGACACAGGTTGCACAAACCAACACTGATTTAATCCCTGTGCCTTCCCCAGACACAGTCACCACCTGGCAGTGTTGCATGATGTGCACAGCACAGCCCACTAGGGACAAAAGAGCTTTGCTCTGCTACTGAGTGAGTACAAGGGGTACTTAACAAACAGTACTGACAGTCTTGTCAACGTTTCTAAAAAAGGATCTTCTTTTGCAACACAGCTGAATACTGCCATGGTAGTTTCCAGGGTAAGGCTTTAAACTAAGATTTTAGTTTGAGTTGACTCTGCCTATGAACCCTCTACCTTTCTAAGGTAGAAATAGTGGGAAGCTTGGTTGATCTGCTCCATTGCCTCCTACTTTTCGGCAAATGAAATCAACAGACTTGCAGCTGAGATGCCTCCTGGCTAAGTTTCATTTTCTTTCTCTCAAATGTTAAATAAAAATTTGAATGGAAAAGCAGCATGAATGCACATAAAAATTCCCTCTGCACCAGAATGAGATTAAAAAAAAATTCAAGTCAGAGGCTTTTTCACAGCTGCACCCCAAACATTCTAAGTTTTTCTGTGTCAGCTGATTCAGCCCCAAACATTTGCTTGCATTACCTAGCTTACTAACATACCAGGGCCTTTAGGAACAGCACAGAGAGATCACCTGAACCACCAGGCTTGGAGCAAGCAATCAGTAATTAAAACTGGTTACAAATCAGCCACTCCAAAAATTGTGTGATGGTGAGAGAAGATTTCTGAGTGCCAACACAGACAACTAACCGAGGTAGCACCATCCTAAGCATCACAGCTGACTCCACTGTGGCTGTCCCTGAACTGAGACCCTACAATAAGACTTATCATTATATATCTTTTCTTTTACATTTTCACCTTATTACAAAATAGGTACATGGTGAGTTCTCCAAAATATAAGGAGGAGACTGGGAAAAGAAGAAAATCAAGGATAAAGTCAAAGTATACTGGTATCAAAATATATTACTCATTTTTGTGAAATGCCATGCATAAGAATTCAAATGCTGCTCACAGAGGGAAAAGAAAATTGTGTCTCTATTAGCCGTGAAGATTTAGGATTCCTGACAGGAAGCTAATAAAGCTTACCATAATATCCTGTAAACAGGAAAATATTTGAAACCCTGAATCCAGATGCATTCTAGTTACAAACATCACTTACATATAAATCAAGAAATCCTGGCAAATGGAGGGAAGGAAAGAGTTTTGTCTCTCCCTGTGACCATAAGATACCACAGTGACAAACCAAAGAGAGAAGATGTTTTTTCTTAGTGTTCTCTAAGTGAGCATGGCTGGCTCATTCCACCTCAGGTGAACACCTTTATCAACAGGAACAAGAAAAAGGTACGTCTTGGAGGTCTCAGGGTAACATAGACTGTTGAGGTTCAAAGGTAAAAAGAAATGTTAGCTAATACATCTCAGGAGACAAGGAGAATTCCTTCTTGTAAAACGAAATATTACTAGTGCACTTGTATTCTGTTTTAAATATATGATTTTGCCCCTAGATCTTGTCTAGCAATCAAGCAGGCAGACTAATGTAATTCACTGTAAGCATATCACTTTTGGCAAATCTACTGTCCAAGTGTTACCTGGCAATCTGAGGAGATTAGTCACATGCCAGTTTTTGTGATTCCTCAGGTACCTCTGGAGCAACCCAGGGTCATCAGATTATGAAGTGATGTTTTACCTTCAGGCAGTATTGTTCAGCAGCTTGCACAAACAGCAAGTTAGTAGGAAGACAAATCAATACTGAAATCTCTACAAGCCCATGATAGACCTTGAAGTGTTCCAAATGTAGGTTTACTTTAATGGAGTAGAAAAGAGAACTGCATTCACACACCTGTAATTACTCTGTTAGACAATGGAAGTGTTAAGAAACTTTTCTGTTTGTAGATTGATTTTTTTTAAGCCAGAGACAGGAGAGAGAGGTGTCCAAGAGATGTGGGCTGCACCAAAAGCTGCTTCCCCTCCCAGAATCTGCCTGCTGAGTGGGACCCTCAGAAGCCTAGGCCCTTTCCTAGGAGCTGCCTGGGAAAGCTATCTGGTACTCATTACATCAAAAAGATTGCACATTTATTCAGAGTCCTTTTTCACCCTTGTGACTGCTCTCTTTACTTTGCTAGTTTCGTACTTCTGCCATCCAGATGTCTGTGTCTGAGGAAACACTATTTGCAAATTCCAACAACCACATTCACAGCTCAGATTCTGATACACATGCATTGCTCATCTTATTTCTAAACCCAGCTACACCTCATGTTTGGAACATTGCAGCGATGCACTTTACAATCAAAATCAATATTGTTTCTTATGGTGTGAATGATTTTCTCTTTAAAAAATATGCCATGTTAGGGTTTTTTTGATATTTCTTCCTTGGATTTTCCAAAGAAAGGAAATAATTGTTGAACTTGTTAAGTATCCCAGACATGAAAAAGAAATAGGTCAGGAAAAAGAATGCAAAACTGAGAGGCACAGAGAAAGATCATCTTCGAAAATTAAATATGACTTTTCACTTTCAGATTTGGGGCCCAAGTCACATTTACATTTAGAGTCAGACAGGATCTAGAGCAATCTGGTCTGACCAGACAGCCCAAGATCATTGAACAACGGTATGAATATCCTTCTTACAGCGTGAAGGGGCCACTAAGAGGAAGCGAGATTATCAGTACATGCAGCCTAATCATGGAAAGCTGCCAAAAAATGGCCCCAGGAGTAGTCTCAGGAGTGAGTCTAGAGCTACAAATGAGCTATGATAGCTCAATCCAGGAGAGTAAGCAAGTCACTTCCCCACATCTTTGCTTCCTATTGCTTCAGAAGTGACCATATACCTGCCAGGCACACAAGCTCTGATGCCAGGGAAAACAAAGGGTTTGGAATAAACAGTGCTTTCTACTCTTAGAAGTCTCACTGTAACAGTGAGTGGTTTTGGTAAATGAGACTTGGAAAAAAATCCACAGGCAGGACAACATTTAATGAGAGAAAGCATAATGAAATTAACATAGATAATTTAATGAAAGGGGAAAGACAGAAAGAAACATCTTTACATAAATTTAATTAAGTAAACAATTACAGCAAAACTACCTATTTTGAGGTCGGTAGTGGTTTTTTGTTTTGCTTTGTTTTTAATTGTAAAAAGCTATTAGCACTGAGATACAGGAGGAAATTATACCCGCTATTGATTGGGTAAAGTGAACATCTGAAGTATTGAAAGGGTTGGAGAAGAGTTTGAAAATATAAAATATTATTTGTCTCAGGCCCTCAAGATCCTATTATCAATATCAAAGATGGTGCAGAAAGATGTTTCTGCTGGGCAGAAGCGTTTGAACCCTGCAAACAGACAGTAATTCATCCCTGCAGAATTCAGCCCTTCTATTCTCTGAGAAAGTCTGTTCTGGGTGTAGATGATGTCCTTGACATCTTGCAGTCCCTATAACAGGAAACCTTCCATCAGGAGTAAGGTAACAAGAGGGCTAGATTTACTGGCTAGTTAATGAGAAAAAACAATTATCAAAAGGATTCCTGCATCAAAGGTGCACTATTTCAGAAGCAGGAGGAGTTACTATAGCACTACACCACAGATATAATTCTGCCTTCCTCATGGAAGGCATAGTAATTTTTGTCTGTTCAAACTACCCAAACACTGTTGTATGAGTTGAATAAATATTGCTATAACTACCAGAAGGTATAAGAAACAGAGTGGCTGCCTAAAATCAAGCAATAAGATAGCAGGGTTACAAACAAGTTTCTGAATTAGGTGAAGGCATTTATCTCCCTTTATACTGAGACTTTCCTGTGTCCTGCTAGACATCTAAGAAGAGCCCTTGAGATGCTTCAGTATTTCAGAGAGATATATAAGGCTTTTCTAAAAGAAAGCATGAAGATGTGAAGCAAACTCTCTGCCTCTATAAACTGAAAAAAAAAATCTTTAATACTTATGCTTCCAGTTCTATTTTGATCCATTACTTTCATGGTATGCTTTAACAGGATTACACAAAATACCTCACAACTGTAAAATTCTCCAAAATTAGAAATGCTAAATTACTAACACTGATCTACTGAATGAAGTATTTTATATTATGAGTTATTTATTAAGAAAATTGAAACAAAGCTCAGTGCCTTGACACTTTTTTGGGATAAATATGACCTTTTGATGCCTGGGCTGACACGCTTCCAATTACAGCTGCTTGACAATTCCATTGCCTTTGTCTTCGGTTTTTCCACAAAAATAAAACCACATGGGCCAAAGTTCGCATCAGGAAATCTGTTCGTGGTGGTCCACAAAGGGTTCTGGGGCTGAATGCACACAGGCTGCATGCAAGCAATTCTTACAGAATTCAGTGGCATCTCACTTGGCTTGCAGTAACTTCAGAAACACACCCAATGAAATATCCAAGCGGAGAGCACAGGGTGCGTAGAGCAAAGAGAGGATCTTTCTTCCAGTGCAATTCTGCCAAATCCCTAGACAGCATTATCTGAAAAAACTTTCCAGAAGCATTTAACGGCGGCAAAGACTAGCTGATTTGCGAGTTGGAGGTGACACTGTAATCTTTTACTGTCAATAGTAGAAAGATTATCAATGAAAAAATAACACTATCTAAGTTATAGTGATCCATTATAATAAATCACCTGACTTCAGCACCCGTTGCGCAGAATACTGCATATCCAGAGTTCAAAGCAGCAAAACAATAGGTAAGGTTCACGCATTTGTGAAACACGAGGTTAGATGAGAAAAAGACAGCTACTAGCTGCACTCCTGCATTTCAGGAATCTCTCTTCAGTTCCTCAAGTGCATGATAGGTTCAGTGATACCAAAAGTGAAGCACAAAACATATTGCATGTGCAGGAGTTCTGAGTTTAAAGCAAATACAATGTAGCTGAAGATACTGCTGGAAGACCAATTTGTGAACCCATACTTTCAAAATTTGGCACCTATAGTTCGATTCCTCCATACTTGAACTAAAACTTAAATGTTACTGCATCTTCTTGACTACTTTTTTGGGAATTAATGATGTCCAGCCTCTGAAGCATTAGTACAATGTCTATGCTTGTTTAAGTGGCTAGGAAGAGTTCATGTAAGCTGAGGTCTCTGTGACAGGGAACTAGGGCTAAGTGAAGAAAGACTTGCCCTGACATCAATGCCTAAAATCAAGCATTATTCCTCATTCAAAGCTTTCTGAAACTCCTATTACCAACCTATCAAAACCCTCACTTCAGTCTTAGCTTTACACAAGCAAATTCCTTGTAATTTCTTTAAACACTGCCATGAAAAGCATGGGGCAGGTAGTGTGGGGACCAGCAAGGTGCCCCAGCATGGTGTCACCAAGCATAGATGCTGCAACATCTCCTTCCCTGTGTGCAAATGCAAACACAAACAACTGTGATCTCCACACTACAAACCAAGTATCTCCAAGTGTCAAAACAAGTTGTGGAAAGGTGTCTCTGTTGGACATGCAAGGACACACACGGGCACTCTTTGATGAGAAGGTTAAAAACTATTTATTAAAACATCTGACTTTATATTTACAGTATTTCCACACAGACCAGGGATTGGAGGAGAAGGTTGATACCTCTCCCATCCCATTGGTCAAGACAACTGCCCATCAGTTGTTTTTTCACTCTAAGAGGAAGTATGTAAACAACTTTGTCTTAACATAAACATGCTATAAGTATAACACGCGTGTGTGAGAAAGAACTACGCACTATGAAAAACATTTAGTTAGAAAGTGCATCAGAAAAACTGAAAAATCAGGGTGACAGAAAGGCAGAGAAAGACCGAGAAAAACCCAGTCTGCAGATAAGTCTCTTGGTTAAGCTATCACAGTGAAACCATGCCAGAAGTTGAGAAATGGTTGTCTAACACTTTGTGTGGATTGACCCATGTTTCCACTTATGATAGGCTGCTGCCTACAATCTGGGCACAGACAGACTTTGTAAGAGGAGAACGAACAAGAAATGCAAGAAAGGCAAAGATTAAAGGGCTGACCAAAGGATCCCAAGCGCAGGGTTCTTAAGGAATCCCAACATCTGGTCTCAGACTGTGCTCATCTTCCCAAAGCTAAGCTTGGCTTAAGTATAAGTATTAAACTACTATCAGGATAACAGGCAGAGGAAAAGTACAAGGAATTTTAAAACTGTGTATAGATTGGAAGACAACAAAACATCATCAATAAGACTAATACATGTGCAAGGAGATGAAGAGAAACAACTGTAAAACAATTGCATGTCTTCCTTGGAGGACAGGTGAACAATAGTTACACCTTTTGGGGCACATGCCCCTCTTATTGCTTCATATCTGTTTCTTTCCTTGACGTCTTTAACCATTTGCTTCTAAAAAATCTTCACACTGTTGAACACGCTTCTGCATTGCTCCAGTTTTTACTGTCTGTAGACTCATGAAGGTAAAGTCATACAGCATGACCGTAGGTCATGATAAAAGTTATATCAGGATGGACTTCAAGAGTCTTACCTGTATTTTCTCTTCTCATGTACTCTTTCCTGAACTGAAGAGTATATGATTTGAGAGACATTATGGTAATGAAAATAGAGACAGGAAATTATTTAAGTGGGCTGGACTTGTCAACAATCTGTCCATAAAAAGGAAAAATTTGTAAATACTCTAGCTTCATTAAAGCTTTTATTGACATGAATGTGCCTCATTTATTTGGAAATATTCAAGACTGGAACATCCTTCAATTATTTCTATTTTGAAGGCAGCCTTTAAATCAGCTTTCTAAAGATAAATTTTCAAGAGAGAGCCCCAGATGAAAGGGCTGATTGCCAGTTTGGGGACATTTCTGTACATACTCCATGAATGCACACATATACAGCATATGTAGACCATAATATAGAATATATGCCTTCTATCTGAAGATGTACCAGAATCCCTCAGATATCTGACTTCAGTTGCACCATTTTTTTACCATTATTTCCCTTCTAGCCAACAGGAATAAATGACTGTTATTTCTGTTCTCTGCAAGGGCCTGTCATCTTTGTTATTCAAAAATTCAGCCACAACAACAGCAACAAATTTAATGTAACAACAGATCCATAAGTTTTCAAATAAAAATGCAACATAGATGAATGGTTATCCTTGAAATTGGTTCTCAGTTGTCAGGTAGTGAACAATCTTTAGAGAGGCCTGTAGATTAGGAGGGGTCCCAGCTGTCAGGCTATCTTCAGTGCAATTTTGAATAGTGTCAAAACTTTACTTGTCATTGTAAGGATATGCTAGTTTGATACAATGTTTATAGGATGCTGCTGCAATGCACCCGAGTGAAATGCTCTCTTGGATACCCTCTCTCTGTATTTCTGTGTAAACAAAAAAGTGTGCCAGAAATTGCAGTGCAGCAGAGCATATATCCTTTCCTGGAAAACCCCTTATAGGCTGGTTCTTTCACTGCAATTCCCTCTAAGCCTTAAAACAAGGTTCACATCCCCAGCGGCATAGAGCCTCTCTTCACTCCTCCTTCCTCCTCTCCGACTCCGACCAGTTCACGGCTACAGTGGGTGGTTACTGTGTATCACTGACTGTCAAAAAACTCAAATTATTCTAGACTTCTGCAGAAATGCAAAACTGGCTGTAGCACAGCATTGCCTCTGCAGCTGTTAGGGCTTTTTGTTTGCTGAGTACTAACAGGAGATGAGTTCTGCTCTGCTGGCATTTGGAAGCAATTCCCTGTCTGGTTCGTATCAATTACGTATCTATCTGGCAACATTATGCTGCAAGTTTGTGACATGCAAAGCAGAAAGGCAGGCCTTTCTCCCGAAAAGATACAAGTCCTTTTCAAGGTGAAAAAGTAGATTGTTGAAACAAACACAAACTTTAAACATCTGCGGTATCTGAAAATGCTGCACAGGTACATGTTAAAAAATTATCTGTGTTTTGAAAACTGACAGGGCTTTGTAGATGGTCTTAAATCAGGCTATTAGCAAATTCAAAAGCAACACATATTTTGCTCAAATACTCTCAAAGCATAGAAGAATGTTCCAAAAGAGTAAACAATTTTGCTTTGTTGTTGAGCTCTCTTAACTGGTGCGACTTTAAATATACCTGAGAAAAGAACCCTTAAAGATTCTGACTGGGCAATCCACTGAGAACAGCATGAAAGGATAGCTTCAACAACAGAGCAGCATCTGAAATTGCAGAATTTCAGTTCTATAAAAGAAGTCCAATTAAGGCAGAAAATGGTTGAAATTTCTTTCCACATTTTCCTTTGTGCCCTCCACTCCTGGTGCACTTTTACAGTGCACTCACAATATATTACTAGTTTCTTCTTCTCATGTGCAAAATTTCTCTCTAATGTGATCCTGTAGGTTGGTGGATTTGGCCAGTAATTATCATTACAACTGTGTTTGATAGATTTCATTGTGATAATCTGCTGCCATGAAGAAAACAACTTTCAGAGGCTTTTCCTTTCACTCATTCCTATTCCAGGTCCCTGCCCATTGCATGCAAGTTACTCTTTACAGTGACAAGATGCCAGCAATCTATTAAGTATTTAAAGAGTGGGTTTATGTATAATGACTACGGGTTACATAATCAGAGCATCATATTTCGTTTGCTTGTTAATTTTCAGAAAATGCAGGAAAGAAAGGGCAACTGTGGAATGTTATGGATTTGAACAAAATACTCCTAAACATATTATATATGCCTCCACAGTCAAAATATAGAAATGGATAATAACCCTCTATTTACTTGACCTCATTTCTAATGCTTCTTTTTTTTTCCACATTAATAGGAGCTACACTTTTGGAAATCAGCTAGTCTCTAATATCTTTGATTTTTCAAGTTGCTCCACAAAGCTCTTTAATAAAAAAAGGCTCAGAGATGTATTTTTAAGCTGTTTATGTCAGATGGCTGGCTGGTCACAGCATAAGGGTAATTCCCTTAAATGTGGTACAAAAAAAAGCTGTGGGGCTTCCTACAGTCTAACTGTTGACAACAGAAAAACTTTGGCTTCTGAGGTTGGCCAGGATGTTTCCCATGGTCCCCCTATAATGAATCTCATACCAGTAGCACCACCAAAAATATTTTACCTTTAATATTTCAAGGCCAGCGTACAAGCCAATCTGCGTGAGGTGCCTGAAATTCTTAAGAAATTCAGTGTAAGGCTGATTCTTTATTTGGCCATACACTGATCTCCTTTTCATCATAGCTCCAGAACAAACACTGCAATTTATACCATAATATTTTCTGAAGCAATGTGTAGTTGATAGTCAGTATTGACTCATGTGGTAAAAAGATATCTTAGTACAAATAGTTACAATAAAAGCAAAAGCAGAAATCAAGAGCTGCTTTTGTAAGTGAGCTACTCTGTTTTAATGAAAATTAATGCTATAATCAGGAAGATTCCAATCAATAGTAAATTAAGGGGATTATAACAATATATGGGAAAACAATATGGATACCTTGAAAATAAATTACCACCCCTTAGCTACACTTCTTAGCAGAGTTTTATTTTGATAGCCAGTATGTCTGTGATCCCTGCAAATGTTATGCTATGCAACATAAAAGGGAAATATGATGTCTGTCCAAAAAATAAAATTCTGAAGGAAGATGGTTTACACCATCCTCTTTGGATAGAAAATACGCAAGTTTTTCAGACACTGCAGTTTTTAACATAACACTTAATCAACTGCAAAGCTGTGTGCTTTCATATGTAAGTCTCAGCAACGGGCAGGAATCCTCAAATATGCCTTTAGAACTAGCATACATCAACATATAGCACTGCTTTAACTCCCCACTTGAGTAGTCAAGTGGCTCTCAGAGTATCTGCACGTTCTGTTATTTACTACTGCCTACTTCATTTTCTCTGATTTTAATTCTGGACAGGGCAATTACTTGTCCTTGATGAGCACACTGGTAAAAAATCTCAGCACTGATGTTCACAACCTAATGGCAGCAGTGTAACAAATTACCAGGTGGCAGCAACTCATCAAGCATAGGCTGCCCAAATATGGTGTAGTACAACTTAGTTCCAAGGATCAATGAAGGATGGTTATGCTAATTTGCATTTTCTTACAGTAGGGCAAGAGAAGAATGTACAATAAATCAATTAACAACAGCTACTGCATCTCAGCCAATGGGAGCAACCTATTAAGATGACATAATTCATTGTGCATTTGAGCCTTTAATGAAAAGTGGCCCACCTAAAGAGGCTTTCTCCTAAGCATCTCTCATGTTGCCTCTTTGTTTTGTACTGTGGATTATCCAAGGAAGCTACCAGCAGTCTTGTCACACTTCCACCCTTCCTCAATAATCCAAGGTACTAAAGTGTTTTCAAAAACCCAGTCTTGGATTCTTTTATCTCCTTCCCATAGTTCTTGAACAACTAAAAGAAGGTATGATCAGTCTCATCAGTTTGTAACCATGGCTCAAAGCCTCTGCAAAGTAAAACCTGCTTCAAATGTTAGATCTTGCAATGAATTTCTGCCCCAAAACCAGGATAACTGAAAAAACCCAATGTTCTTATATGTTAAGCAGTTTCCCATTCATGTATTTTTCAAAACACAGGACATAAACATCCTGTGTATCCTGTATACATTTCAGCAGATGCCTAAATTCTTTAAAACAATATTTTCAGTTTAGCACTAGGAATTACAGACCATCACCAATACTTCATAGTGCAAAGAGAGAACCTGCTTCTAGGATTGAGTTATCTGTAAAATGTTTGCATGTAGCACCCTAGCCGATACCAGATATTTAAGATCAAAGTCATAGATTGGACAAGAATGATTCATGTCCTTTAAAATATAAGTTATATCAAAGGTTCCTTTGACTGCTCTCAAATATAGACAGTCTTAGACAGATATACCTGTCAAGCAATTTAAAAATGCTTTTACCAAACTTCTGAATTTTGTCCAGGAGGCTAAGGCAGATCATTGGAAATATGCAGCTCAATTGTAAAACTGAAATTGCTTCATAATACTCTTCTTCATGCTTAACTCCTCCTTAAGGATATATGTGGCTCTTTCACCACAGATGTTTTGCTATAGATTTCAGTCCAGTATTTTGAGTACCCTATTTCTATTCAAAGATGATCATAAATTGCATTTACACTAACACATGATAAACCTTTGAAAAGAGGAAGGATTGGAATGGTCAAGGAGATGGGACAGTCAGGGCTGGAAATATTAACTTGCTGTAAAAGGAACCTGGTACTTCACAGAAGCAAATCTATGTTTCTGTATTTTGACTGCTAAGAGGATAGAAAAGATTTACACTGCATTGCATCAAATGCCCTGGGTAAAATATTAATACAATGAGGAACAATTAATTTGAAATCAATGTACCTTGCTGCAACTATGTATAGTTACACTTTTATTAGTGTAGATGATAACCAGAACTCAACCATCTCAACTGAATTCACCTGAATCTGTTAGAAGCCAGATGCACCATGAAGTTTTCCAATTAAAAGCCAATGTGATTCTTCCTGGAATGATATTATGCCCCTGATTTCCTGTTTTCCTTAAAACGTAATGCAGCTCATTACTAATGATATAGTCCAAACAACAGCAAATTGAGTAAAACACATATTTATAACTGTATTTTTAAAAAAAGTAATTAAGTCAACGCCCACAAAATTTGTCTGCAGAAACTGTGAGTTACTATTCCACCAAGTATTTCAGTTTCTATCAACACTTCCGGCGATTTTGGTAACATTTTTGGCCTTTCCTAAGGGACATTTTGGTCTTAAGAACATTATAAAAACAACAGTAACAGCTGAATTATTGTTCTGGAGTGATTGAATTAAATCATAGCAGAATTGGAAAAATACTTACGCTCCACAAAGTAAGAGCTGGCATCAATCTTCCAAATAATTTGACCACGGTGAGAGCCATTGACACCACGGTTCTTGTAGTCCAAAAAGTTTTCTGACAAGACCTCATCTATAAACAAAGAAGATTGGTCTCAGTAAGTGCCTGTTATAACAACACGTACGCAGAGAGTCAGGCTAAGAATACCCCTTTGGCTTGACAGAACGTTCTAGAGCTACTAGAGACCTTGACATGACATTTTGAGAAATCAGATTTATCATTCATTTATATAATTTAAATACCAGCCAAAGTGGCTGAAGCAGCAACACAGGATGGGCTGGGCCATGGGCTCATTGCTCCACCTTCTGTAGGATGAAATGGATTTCATATCAGTGCTCTTGAGAAAGCAAAAGCCACAACCTCTACATGCAGAGACCAGTCAGCAACCTCCTGAGCTTTTCCTTTTAGTGATAACAACAGTTTTAATTTTAAGAGAGATTTGTACAAATGTGCTTTAACCAACTCAGCCTTGCTTGCTACTGAAGTCCTGTGTGGGAGCAGAGACTCAGTTCTGAAGACAATTATGTTAATTATTAGTTGTATTTAAAGTGAGAAGAAACATGAGACACTCAATCTGACATTAAAATACTTCAGTTGTAAACACTGTGAAGAATTGGTTTTGTTTCAAGACAAAAACAAAGATAATGCCATACAACAAGAGACACTGTTCCTGAGAACACAGGGATGGTGTGACCAACAGAGCAGAAGAGGCAGCCCAACAGACAAAGCTGAGAAAACCAAAGACTATCACAATAGTTTAATAAAGGAGCCTAAATTGAAGGAAACTACACTTTCACTGGAAGAAGAAAGCAGCAAACAGAGGTCAATATTGTTCCATTGACTTTACATAGTCATGCTCTCAAAGGAGGAAGGTAAGTACCAACAGTGAACTCTTTGGTGTTACTCTCTTGAGGGATTACAACAGAAATCCTTCTAATGAGGTCATTAACAATTGCAATGGATAATTATAAAGAGCAATGCTATCTACAATAAATTTTCCCTTTGCTGACTTGCTGATTGTCAGGAAGTATTTCACCAGCTGTGTTTCATGCTCTGTTTTGAAGTGCATCTCTGCTGTAATCTGTAATCCCTTAATGGCAAAATCCTCTGGCATGATTTCTGTTGTTGCTTTGTACTTTATAGTTGGTTGTGTCTTCTTTTAAATTCCAAATTATATATCTCTATAAAAAGCAGGCACGTATACAACTGATACTCTCAGAGCACTGGTTAACTTATGAATACCTTTAGTAAAGGCCCATCCTGGATACAGATTATCAAGGATAATGCACATTATTCTGTGGATGTGAGAACATTATATACTTGTGAGAAGACTTAGGCCTGTTCCTTTTGCTTTGACAGGGAAAACATTTTACACTTAAAGGCAAGCATATACTGAAATGTTGCACTGAGCTGGAGCCTGGGAACCCTGCTTGGCCCTCATCCTGATGGGGCAGAGAGAGTATCCCTCAGTTACGGCATGCTGCTCACTGGCTTCATCACTTGTGATGCTTATCTGTCATATTTAGTCTCTGTAAGCTGCTGGAGATTCTCCAACACCTGCCATGTTATGATGATGCATGGGTTATTACTGTCCCTCAAGATACACTGTGTATAAAATAACCATGCTTGCTTAAGGAGGCTTAGCTGTGCTGGACTGGATGGTCTTGCTGAAGAAACGACAGGCATTTTAGGCCAGAGTTTAGTGGCACAGGAGATCCCAGATTCAGCTTTAAAATACTGTGTTCATAGGCAGTATCTGTGGGGACCAGCTGGTGCTTCAACTGTTGATGCTTCCCGCAGCTGGCACAAAGGGAGCGTGAACTCTGCCACACACAACCCCTCTAATTTGACAGAGATGTTGACATATGCCCATAACCAAACTAAATCACATCCCTGTTGCCAGCTGAGCCAATGGGGATGATTCCAGAAAATCCTTCCCTCTATTTTGATGAAAAAGTGTAGGAAGCCTGGAAAACCAGGCTGAGAAGAGCCACTATCTGCATGTCCAAGGTAGAAGACCACAGGACAGGAAGGACAAGCAAGCCAGGCTATGGTTACAGCTGACAGGTAAGACCACAGGAAATTTGGAACAAGCTGCTCCCACAGAGTAACTGCACGTTGCCTCCTGCCATGGAAGCAAGAGAGAGGGGCATGTGGGAAGCATCCAGAGAAAAGCAGGTCCCCAGGGAAGGGATACATACATGGAGCTAGTCATGTGCACACAGTTTATGGACATTAGCCACTGATGAAATACAGGCTCAGGCATCAGAAAGGATAATTTAATATGAGCTTATGGAGCTCTGCAATATGCAGAGCACTATAATAGGAGCAGTGAAGTCCTCACGTATAAAACCAATTTGTATACAAAACATATTTACAAATGTAATGATTTTAAAATCCAATATGTAGATTATTTTCACAGTCAGTTTTAACCCTGTCTGTTTCTTTTGAAACAGGTAAGTCCCTAATTCCAAAGAAATATAAATTATTTTTATTCTAGTAGAAATTTAAGTTCATTGGGGTTTTTAAGCCAGAAAAATTTTGTCACTAGAATATATTCAGTGAGTGACTTCCTGTCATGGGTTGCAGTGCAAAGTGTAACCAAAGGAGTGTTATTCTATCACCATTTGTTAGAAACTGGGGTGGGGGGTAGTGTAATCTTCTGTCAATAGGCCAGCTGATAAGAAAACAGCTAGGGCAATTTCTTTATCTCTTCCACAACCCATCCTCCCTCCAAGGAAAGATCTTCTGCTAATGGGCCATTGAGTCTCACTGATAAAATTACATCATCCCATTGGGAAATGCAACATCCAGGGGGAGGAGCCAAGCTGCTCTACCTGGATAAAAACCTGAGATGTGGGACACCAAAGCAGCCTTTTCCACTGAAAAAAGAGGAAAAAGTCTTCCCAGAGGAAGACCTCTCTCCATCTCTTACCACTGGACCTTCAGCAGAGGGCTGCACCTTTCTACAGGATCACTGCTTCAACAGAACCACATCTGCCACTCCAGGAGGGCTGCAGCCACCGTTTAATGGGACTGCTACCAACACCCTGACCCACAGGGTGTCAGGTTGTATTCTGACTCTGTCAGTAGGTTTGTTTGTTTTGTAATACTGCATGCTTGTTTTATTTTAGTTCTCCTAAAAAAAGAACTGTTATTCCTATTTATTCCTATATCTTTGCATGAGAGCCCCCTTAAATCCAAAATTATAATAATTAGGAGGGAGGGAGTTGACATCCTTCATTCCAAGGGAGGCTCCTGCCTCCCTTAGCAGACACCTGTCATTAAACCCCAAGAGAATTTGGTGCCCAATGTGGGGCTCAAGGTATTGAAAGATAAAGGAATAACAGTTCTTGAGGAATTTATTTTTGTGTGTGTGTATCTGTGTGTGCTGATATAGAAACCTTGTAAAGTAGCACCATGTGGTCCAGCTTACCTTGGTTTGGGTAGCGTGTGTTTGTATCTATGTTTCTCCCATTTGCAGGCCCTTATTTAAACATAGGTCCTGTAACTAAGGTTACTGTGTCTGTTATCCAGTTTGCATTATGGGTGAGGAATTCATGGATTTTAACCTTCCCCTGAAAGGCCGTCACATGGATTCAGAGCTATCACACACTACCTGTATGTTTTTGGGGTTACTTTAATAATGGCACCTACTGTGGGGAAATGACACTGGGGGAAATTTTGTCCCAATCCTTCACCCAG
>VYXF01008676.1:36969-58608 GCA_013397295.1 Polioptila caerulea
GACAGGTTATGTGGGCACCGGGGTCCCCAGCAATACTCAGTGTGAGGGGGTCACATGGGGGATCCTGGCCCCACTCAGCAGGGTAGGGGGAGAGGGGTAGCGCCCTGACAGTGTCAGTTCTTTGTGGGACAGGTGGGGGGGACAGACAGTGACACCCCTCCGAGGCAAAGATGATGGTGAAGGGCACAGCCTGGTGACGAAGGGAGATGACTCAGGAGGCCCTCAAAGTCCTTGGGGTGCAGAGGGAAACCCTCAGACCTCCATGTTCTTCATCTGCTCCTCCAGCACCTGGTCGTGTCCCCTCCCAGCCTTCTTCTTGCCCCCCCCTTCCTGCTGCTTCTTCTGCTTCTTGGAGAGCTCCTGCTCAATGGGTGCTGGCTTGATGAACGGAATCAGCTCCCGCAGGTCTGGGGGGACATGGGAGCCCTGTCACCCCCGCTGCCAAGGAGTGGGGGATGGGGAGGGCACAGGGGAATGTTACCTGGGGGCATGAAGTTCTGGAGCTTCTCAGGGATGCGGATGCCCTCAGGGGTCTGGTGGTTCTCCAGGATGGCGCAGATGGTTCGGGTGGTAGCACACATGGTGGCATTCAGCATGTGCACGAACTCTACCTGTGGCAGGGGGACACAGGGGACACATGTTGACATGGGGAAAGCAAAGGAACACAGGAAGAATGCCCCTATGCCCACTAGGCTCACCTTGTCCATCATCTTCTTGGTCTGGCCATAGCGGATACGCAGGCGTCGGGCCTGGTAGTCAGTACAGTTGGAACAGGAAACAAGTTCGCGGAAGGCGCCAGAGCCGGGAAACCAGGCCTCCAGATCCAGTTTTTTGCTAGCTGCATGGTTCAGGGAGCCTGGAGGGGGGACAGTGTGGAGTGGGAGGGGGTCCCACTGCCATCGTGAATTTGCCTATCCTGGGGCAGAGTGAAGTCACTCCCGCAGCTTGGTGCTGATCCAACATGGATTCCTGCTCTGCCATAGTGATGTGAGGCTGCCTCTCAGCCATGAAAATGTGGGGTCTCTATTTGGCCACAGGGTCAACAAGCCACAAGCTGTTCAGTCATGGGGACGTGGGGGTGTGGAGTCCTGCCTGAACATGGGGATGGGGAACTCCTGCTCAGCCACAGGAGATTGGGTCCCTCCTGTGCCATGGGGATATGGAGGTCCCACTTCGTCAGAAGAATGTGGGGGTCCCCCTCAGCCATGTGGATGTGACATTCCCACTCAGCTATGGGAACATGGGACTCTCTCAGCCACATGGACATAGGCTTCCCACTTGACTGTGGGGAGATGGGATTATGCCATGGGGATCTGGGATTCCTTCTCAGACACAGGGGCAAGGGATTCCTGCTCACCTGTGGGAAAGTGGGGTTCCCACTTGGCTGTGGGAACGTGGGGTTCTCACTCCACCAAGGGGATAAAGGGGTCCCACTCAGCCACAGGGAGCTTTTAAACCAGATCTTTTTCCTGTGAGCATTTCCAGGAGGAGCTGGGACACTCCAACTGTCCCTCTGGAAGGGACAGCAGGAACAATCCATCACAGCAGTGCTCACACCTGCTCCCATGGAACCAGAGCAAGGCTGAGGATTGCACAGAAAATAAAATGTCCTCTTCTATTCCTACTCCTCAGGCTGGGGACAGCAATGATCCAGGGACAAGAAACTGCCATGCTGGGAAGCAGGTCAGGGGCCCCCCTTGACCCCCATGGTACAGGAGCCCCTACCTGAGACGATGTTGACGATGTGGTAGGGAATCCCGAGGGACTGGTAGAATTCCTCAGCTGTGGCCATCATCTCTTCAAATATCTCCCAGGATTTGTTGTCATGGGGGGAGGAGTAGACGAACTGCTCAATCTGCAGAAGGAATTCTACAGTGACACCAGGTATAGCTCCAATTCCCACTGGAACCCAAATTCCAACTGGAACCCCCCCAGTGACACCCAGTACACCCTAAATTCCCACTTAAAACCTGCAGTGACACTGGGTATAGCCCAAATTGCCATCAGAAGCCCACAGTGACACCCAGAACACTCTGAATTGGTGCTGAAACATCATGGTGACCTCAGGTACACCCCAAATTCCCATCAGAACACCACAGTGACACCTGGTATTGTCGCCCTGATTTTTCAAGCTTTCCTGATGCACTTTCTAACTTAATGTTTTCATAGCTCTTAGTTCTTTCTCACACACGGGTGTTATAATTAGAAGCATGTTTATGTTAAGACAAGGTTCTTTACATACTTTCTCTTGGTGTGAAAAAACAACTGATGGGCAGTTGTCTTGACCAATGGGATGGGAGAGGTGTCCAACTTCTCCTCCAATCCCTGGTCTGTGTGGAAATACTATAAATTTGGAGTCGGATGTTTCAACAAATAGTTTTCACGAGAAAGTGTGTCCATGTGTGTCCTTGCGTGTCCCACAGCGACATGGTATATCCTGCATTGCCACTGGGAACACTGCCGCTGACACCAGGTACACCCCCAATTCCCATCAGGTTCACCCCAAATTCCCACCAGGTTCACCCCATGGTGACCCGCCATACACCCTGAATTCCCACTGGAACCCCACAGCAACCCTCAGTACACCTCGAATTCCTGCCAGGACTGCTCCTTCACCTTCTCGAACTGGTGGACACGGAAGATGCCGCGGGTGTCCCGGCCATGGGATCCCACCTCCTGGCGGAAGCAGGTGCTGAGCCCCGCATACTTGAGGGGCAGGTCCTCAGGCCGCAGCCACTCATCACGGTGCAGGGCGGCGATAGGCTGCTCTGACGTGGCAATCAGGTACTTCTCGTCGATGGAACTGTCCTCTGCCCGCTCACTACCCTTCCCGATCACCTGTAGGGGACATGAGCCACTGGCCCTCTTCTAGCTGCTCCTGCACCTCTAGGCACCAGCAGGGAGGTTTTCCGGATGGTTTGGGAATTTATCACAGGAGTCTGTTGGTCCTCCAAAGGGGTTGATGGCAGGGACAAGTCACCTGAATCACCCCTGGAGATGGACCCCAGAGATGAGCCACCTCCTTGTCACTGCACTGCCATCACATGTCGCCTGTGTAAATGGACCCCAGAGATAAGCCATGTCCTTGTCACCACATGTCACCAAAGGAGATGGACTCTGGAGACCAACCTTGTCACCTCATGGCCATCACAGTGTGTCACCCATGGAGATGGACCCGAGATGAGCAACCTTCTTGTCACTGCAGTGTCACCACAAAGTTTTCCACAGAGGTGGAGCCCCCAAGGCATGCCACCTCCCTGTCACATCATCACCATCACAACGTCGAGATGGATCCCAAGGAGAGGGGAAAGAACCACTGCTACCATTGCTGCCAGCACCACTGCTACCAGCACAGCCTTGCCAGGGCAGAGGGGACCCCACTGCCTTCCTCCCCACAGCCCCATGGGGGTGGCTTGCTCCCAAGTCCGGTCCCAAATCCCAAGCAATCCCTCACCTTGTAAAGCTCCTCGTCAAACTGGCTGAGCTGGGCCACCTCCTGCATCACCTCCTTGCGCATGAAGAAGGGGGTGTACACTGGGGTGTACCCCCGGGCACGGAGGCTCTGCAGTGCGTACTGAATCAGCGCCTGCTCCAGGAACACCAGTGGGCCCTGGGAAAGAAGGTCACACAGCCTGTCACACACACACACTGCTGGGCCGCTCCTCCTTGCTCAGGGCCCAGGAGACATGGTGCCCACAGAGCTGCAATGGCTGCCAGGCTCAGCACCACCCCAGACCGTGGCAGGAATAGATCCCGATGCACCACTGTGGTCAGAGTCCATCCCACACCCCCACCACGGAGGCTTCCATCATCCATCCCAGGGGAAGAGAACCCAAGGCCCCTGTCCCTCCTTGTTCCCCTCTGAACTCGATCATTCTGGGGTCCCAGATCTCACCTTAAGGAAGTAGCCACGGCTGCCAGCCACCACAGCGCCCTTTTCCCCTTCATAGCCATCCACCATCACCACCAGATCCACATGGGAATACTTCTTCCTGCAGCTGCAGTCACCCCACACCCGCTCCACCTTGTTGTCCACATCCTGCAGGAACCCGAAGAAAAGAGGAGCAGGAGCCTGTCACCTCTTTAGTGCTCTGAGCTGTGACACCACTCCCTGAACCACACTGGGCCCACTAGCTCAAACTCCAGCCTGTAGCTTATTGTGCGGCCACTTGGCAGCGAGCCTGGCCCAGTTGTGCTCCCCTCCACAAAATATGCCCACAGGATGAATGGATGCAGTGGACAGAGATCCTGTCCCCACCGCAGGAAGCGCCTTTCCCATGAATTTCCCCAACAATGGTGTTGTCTGAGCTGCTCTTTGTCTGATCCCAGTGGGAAATGCCAGTTTTTCACGCAGATTTCCCTCAGCGGCCCACCCTGACAGGCTTGGGGGATCCCCTGCTGGGAGCCTCCTGCTTCCCACTGTCCCACTGTGAGCCTCCTGGCTCCATTGACCCAGCCTCACCTCCCTTCCCGTGTCCCACCTCATCGTTGCTAATGGGCACAGAGGGGTGGAGGAGGTTCCCAATCTCCCGGAGGCTCTCAAAGCGTTCAGCCTCCAGCCGCAGGCGCTCAGAGTCACACTCCAGGATGGCCTCATCAATAAGCAGCCGAACTTTCTTTATCTGGGATACCTGGAGACTCTGCAGAGAAACCTCCAAATGAGGTGGGGGAGGGAGAAGACCACCGGGAAGAGGAGCCTGCTCACCCAGCACAGGGAATCCTGCGCCCAGCATGGTGAATGCCAAATCCTCCACCGATTCTGGAGTGAGTCCCTGGGCTGGACACACTCAATAACAGCCTGAAGGGACAAAGACAAGCTGGGCTCTGGAGGGCCTGAGCTGCTCTCATGGCAGCCAGCACTACACTCATTAACCAGGGTGACTACTGAACAGGGATGGAAGCAGGCAGGGGGGGACACATGAGGACATGGAAAGACTGAGGGATTCCAAGGGATGATCCCCTGACTGACACAGAGCGATGCTGAGGAGATCAAGGACACCAAGGAAGAGTCAGTTACTGTTGATTTGGGACTGGGACATAAAGGATCTTCCCAGCTGGGGCATTAGGCAGTCCCCTCTCATTTGGTGGGCACTTCAGGTCACCAATTTGGGCAATTCCAGGTAAAGTACTGGATAAACTATAGGCACAGTGGAGGGAGTTGGGGGTCTCACTCACCCCCAGGACATCAGCTGTGAGTTCATCCAGGTTTTGTGCACTCTCTGGTACCGATTCATCCGTCCCTACCGGCTCCTTTTTCTGGATGGAGGGAGGAGAAAGGAACCCCAGGAGAGTTAGAGAGTAAAATTACAGGGGGAAAACATCCCTCAATGACACAAGGGAGAGGCTGGAGGGCTGGGAGAAGGAGAGATATCACCGGCTGGTGATGCCCCACCATGAGGTGACCCAGGGCACTCGTGCCCCACCTTCATCTTGTCCCCAATGGTTTTGCTGCACAGGTTCTTCAGCTTGTTCAGATTGTCAGCACGAAACCTGCCTGGAAAGGAAGGTAGGGGCTGTCACCTGGAGTGGCAGAAGGGCTGGGTCCCCCATCTGGTGCAGAGAGGTGATATGGAGCCCCCATGGGAGCAGCAGCAGGGGTGGCAGCTCCAGGAATACCCACAGGCACCAGCCCTGGGGTTTTTGGGAGGACAGAGGTTGATCATGTGGAGTAGAGCCACAGGGAATAGGGATGTAATTGGAAAACACCTGAAGAGACATTGCACTGGGACCCCCATGCCAGGCTGGAAACCCTCATGACATGCTGGGACCACTGGGATGAAACACCCCAACTCTAAGACGAGAACCCCACACCGTGATTCCCCATGCTGAGCTGGGACCCCCACATTGAGACAGGACCTCCATACTGGGATGCCCATGAAGGGATGGGATCCCCCACACTGGGCTGAAAGTCTCAAGCCAGGCTGGGAACCATGCACTGGAATGGGATCCCCACCCCATGCTAGGATACCCCACATTGGGCTGCGACCCCCATGCTGGACTGGGAACACCACCCTGCCAAGACGGAAATCCCTCCACCAGGATAGGACCTCCATACTGGATGGGATCCCCCACATCAGCACAGGACCTCCACACTGCACTGGGACATCCCCCAGTGCTGGGCTAGGACCCTCATGCTGGACTGGGACCCCCACACCAGGATGTGACACCCTCCTACACATTGGGACCCCATGCCAGGATAGGACACCCCCCTTCCACAGGCTTGCAGTCCCACCATGCTGGGACCCCCCCGTTACGATGGGAGCCCGACACTGCACTAGGATGCCACATTGTGATGAGACCCCTCCCTCAGAGGGATGGGTTTGCTAAGGACTGAGCAGATCCTGGGATCTGAGGCACAGTGAAGAGATTCAAGGGGTGTTGAATGAGGGGAGCATGGATGTTCCCCCTTTGTGACCCTAGGGCTGGGCGGGGGAAGGGCAGAGCCCAGGACCCAGGGCAGCTGAAACTTGGGACACCCAGTGCCGAGAATGTGCCACCCCATCAGCGGGAAGGATCAGTCCCCAGGGGATCCAGAGCCAGTGAACATGCAACAGGACACGACACAGCATAGCATGGGCTCCATGGCACCGGTGCTGTGGGATTGCATCAGCCAGTGCATCCCGCCAGCCTGCGTCACCCTGTCACCTCCTGTAACCACCCGCCATTCTCCAGCACTGCCGTCCCGGGGCCACAGAGCCTGCGGGAAGGGGGCTGGGAAGCCGGTGATCCCGTGGAATGAAACACTGGGATAAAACGAGGGCACGGCTGGAACCAGGGCTGTCCGGGCAAGATCCCACAAGGACATCAAGGCGAACGCACTGAAGGGGAGCCCCAAGCGCTGCTTTCATCCTTCAGCAATGGAATGCTGGGGTGCCCTGGGAACGGCGAGGTTTGGGGGTACTCATTCCTCCCGCCGCCCTCCAACTCCTCTCCACATCCGGCATCCACTGAGGGAGAGCTGGATGCGGATCCCGCTGCCCCATATCCCGCCGGGAGCCACGGGGAGACGGCTCTTGCTCCCCCAAGCCGCCCAGGTGTGGGTGTACCCCAAGTCTGGGGGTGGAACTAGCTAGGATCCCCCCCGCCCATCTGGATCCTGCGGCAGTGCAGGGAGCGGATCCCTGGGGATCGCAATGGGACGGGATCCACGTGCGGACTAAGGGGAACCTGGGATCTGTCCCCCAGCCTGGGAGGAGGGAAGGCGGGTCTAGTGGGAGAACTTCTTTCACCTCAATCCCTGGGATTAGGGGCGAGGGTGATCCACCCAGGGACAAGCCCTCGGTGTCTGCTGCGATCTACCCACAGGATCCAGTCTTAGAGGCCAATGATCCACCGAAGTGAGCCCCGAGGGGTGGGGAGGGACCACCGAACAGCTGGGGAGGATAGGAAAGAACCCCCTGAAGGTCACCCCGTCTCAGCAACGAGGTTCGGGGATCAATGTGGGGGCCGGCTCCAAGTCCTCTGGAGGAAGGGAGAGCGCGAGAGGAACCCTTACGAAAACCCCCTCATCCCCGAGGAGGGGCGATGGTGGGGATGTTCCTATCACCTGCGGACCCACCGGTGGGGGGGGCACCTGGAGGGGGAGACATGCCTGCGTGTGACAAGGGGGGGACAAGCCCTCGGGGGTCCCCCAGCCCGGAGGTTCCGACCCCCACCCTCCATTCGCCCCCACGTACACCTCCGCCAGGCGCCGTCTGCTCGCACCAGCGCATCCACCAGCGCGGGGTCCTTGAAGCGCTTGCGCTGCATGTCCCGCACCATGGCGGGGTCTCCGCCCTTGTCGGCGCGGAACAGATCCAGGTCCAGCACCATGACGGGTGATGGCGGCGGCGGCACCGGGAACACCGGCGGGGACAGCTGCTCCGCGCGCGTGCGCGGGAAGAGGCGTGGCCGCGGTGAGGCCGCAGCGAAGCGGGCGGGGGCGCAGCAGCGCCCCTCGGTGGGCTGGAGGTGGCGCAGCAGGACGGGAGAACGGGTACCGAGGGGCAAGGGAAGCATGAGAGGGATATGGAGGGTCTGGGGGGGCCCGAGCGGTCCGAGCATCCCTGACCGCCACCAAGAGGGGTTCCAGCGGGTCTGGAGGCCCTGGCAGGGCGGGAGGACTGTGGTATCGGGAAGGTATGCGAGGGTTTGGGGAGCATACGGGCTGCCTGGAGGGGCCCGAGCGGTCCAAGCATCCTTGAGCCCCCCCGCCAGAGTAGTCTCCGCGGTTCTGCCCTCGCACCCCTGGGGTTCCTCAACCACATCCCAGGGATACTGGTGGGCTCTGGGGCTCTCCTACCCGAGGACGCCTCGCACCTCAGTTGTCCACGCCCCTCTACAGCACTCCACGGCACGACTGTGGCTGTCCATGGCATCACCTGCCACCCCATGTCACCCCACTGCCCCCTCCTTGAGGGTCCCGGCGGGGTCCTGGTGTCTCCACCCATGCGGGGTACTCTATAACCCTTCCCCCATGAGGGGGCGTGCAGATGGAAGTCAAAGTTCCGCTGCTCCCCCACGTGTGCACCCCTACCCCACCCTTACTCCCACGCGTGTGACACTCTGCACACACCCCCACACCCTACCCCCACCCATTTAGGATGCCCACGCTCAGCTCCTCGCACTCCCTATGCATGACCCCCACCCCCGTGTGACCACACACACGAAGCCCTTATACAAACCCCACTCCTGTATTTGGCGTTTTAGGGTTCTCGGGATGGGGAGAACATGGGGAGGGCCACGGGTGGGGACACACGTACAAAAGCCATAACGAAGCTCCGGTCCGAAGCGGGTCCCTAAGGCCACGTTGTGGGGCACGGGGAGTGGGCCGTGGGTACCCTCCCTCCCCGTCACAGCTGCCCGGGGGCGGGGTGTCCGTGGGTACCCCTCTGCCCCGTAACAGCTCCCGGGAGGGCTGGAGAATGCGAGGGTGCACCCTGTCCTCTTACAGCTCCCGATCGGTGCTGCTGGATGAGGTCTTGAGCGGGACCGAGTCGAATCCATCCGGCATTCGCTGTGGGGTGGGGAAATTGAGGCCCGAAGCCCTCCTGTGGTGGGGAAACTGAGGCCCGGAACCCTCCTGTGGTGGCGAAACTGAGGACCGGAGACCCGCGAGTTGGGGAACTAACGCCCGGAGCCCCTCCTTGGAATGGGGAAACTGAGGACCGGAGCCTCCTCGGGGCGGGGAATTGAGGCACAGACCATCCTCAAATCCCACCCCCACAATGGCTTGTCCAATAGCTACTCCAGGATTGTTTCCATCCCCCCCACCCCTCACCTTGGCCGCCAGGGCTTTAAGTTTTCCAAAAAGTGACATTTCGGTAGCAAAGAGTAGCTCGTCCTCCGCGTCCTCTCCCTCCATGATGGCGCAGCTGTCGGGCGACGTCGCGTCGCTCTCCCGGGCTGCCGCGTCCATCACCAGCTTGGAATACTTGTATTCCAACCTAGGAATGCAGACGGTGCCATCATCCCCGCTGTGACAATGCTAGCCCCCGTGTCCCCATGTCCCGACGCCAATTGCTCACTTTTGAGTCTTTTTCCAGAAATAGGCGGCGAGCGCGGCCAGCAAGACGGCCACGCACGTCCCAGTGGAAATTCCCACTTTTAGCCAAAAATCCACGCTCCGACACGCCTGGATCACCTGTGGCGGCAGGGGGTCCCCGCCGTGGCACAGCCGGGGCTCTCGCCACACGTAGGTGGTTTTCTGGTGGGGGGGAAAGGGGGTTCAGGGGCCGCGGGAGCACGCAGCTCGGCCCGGGGCACGGGGCGGTACCTGAACGCCGCCGATACAGGCGCCGACAATAGGGCGGTGGTGGGAGCTGGAGCAGCGGGGACACCCCTCTGCCGTCACCCACAGAAAATGGAAGGTGCAGCCGTCACAGGTTCCCTCGGGGCATTTGCTGGGAAGGGAAAAAAAGCGATGGCTCAGCTGGCGGTGACACTCCAAAGTGGGGAGTACAGCCAAGGTGACACCCCAGAGTCAGGACACCATGACAGCATTATCCCTGAAGTGAAGCACACCAAAGAACTATCTACCCATGACAGCAGGAGACCTTGGGGGTCCCCAAACCTCCCCTGGGGTCTCCTTTGTTTCACTGCCAACCTGAGTACATGCCGGTGCCAATGACACATGCAGGATGATACCATGTCAATGTCGTCCCCAAAGAGAAGCACCTCAGGGACACGCCCACCCATGACAGCAGGAGATGTTTGGGTCACTGTGGGAGTCCCCTAGACCTTCCTCGGTGTCCCCAGTGTCCCATCCCCCCCACCTGGGATCAGCCAGGGTGACACCTCAGACTGAGGGACACTGACACCGTGACAGTGGTGTCTCCAAAGCAAAGCACCCCAGGGATGTGCCCATCCCTGACAGCAGGAGATGCTTGGGTCACCCAAAACCTCCCTCAGGGTCCCCAGTGTCCTCTCCCCACCTGGGAACAGCCAAGGTGCCGGTGCCGAGGCGCAGCGGGTCACAGCGCAGGCGAATGGTGGTGGCCCGGCCACCACTGCAGGGCTGTGTCATGTCATTGGACCTGCCAGGGGACATCGGGGGTCAGGAGGACAGTGGGGGGCACTGTGTGGATGTCACTCCCCTGTCACCTGCCTGCACCTGAAGAAGAAGATGATGTCAGGCAGGTCAGGGTGGCCGGGGGGGAAGAGCTCTGGGGGAGAAACGATGCTGTCTAGAACAGAGCTGATGGTGACACCTGTAGGGAGAGAGGGGTGTCTCCAGTCCCACTGGGATGTGTTCCAGTCCCAGTGTCCTAGTGCCATCAGAATGTCCCAGTCCTACTAGGGTGTCCTGGTGCCACCAGGATATCCCAACCCCAACAGGGTGTCCCAGTGTCAGTGTCCCAGTCCCACCTGTGTGTCCCAGTCCCACCGGTGTGTCCCAGTCCCACCAGGGTGTCTCAAGTCACACCATGGTGTCCCAGCCCCACCAGTGTGTCCCTCTGCAGTGTATCCCAATCCCACCAAGGTATACCAGTGACAATGTCCCAATCCCGAAAAGGTGCCCCTGTAGTGTCCCAGTCCCACCAGGGTGTATCTCAGTCCCATTGGGGTGTCCCTGTGCCACCAAGGTATCCCAATGCTGCTGAAATGTCCTAGTGCCCGTGTCCCAGTCCCAGCAGTGTGTCCCAATCCCACCAGGGTATCCTACTCCCAGTACCACTGGGGCATCCCAGTTCCACAAGGGTGCCTGAGTCCCACTGGGGCATCCCAGTGCCACAGGAGTAGGCTACTCCCTGTCCTACCCATGTGTCCCAGTGCCACTGGGATGTCCTGGTGCCTGTCCTGCCAGGGTGTCCTAGTCTCAAGAAGGTGTCCCACTATCAGTGCCACCAAGGTGTTCCAGTGTCTGTCTCGCCCATGTGTCTCAGTGACCCTGGGGCATCCCAGTGCCCCGGGGTGCCCCCCCTGCTCACCCAGCAGGTGGTCACCCAGGCTGACGGGCTGAGAAGACACAGCTGCGTGGGCACCGGTGACATCAGGGGGCACCAGAATGGCCTGGCACACATAAGAGATGACCACACGGGCAGGGCCCCCCCGACCTGCTGTCACATTGTCAGCACATGAGGCCATCTTCCTGCCCTGTGGGGACACACATGGCACACGTGTGTAGGGTAGGAATGTGTGTACAAGGGACTGGCATTTGTGTGTGCAGGGCCATAGGTGTGCAGGTGAGGCTGCACAAGTGTCCACGTGTATCTGCATGAGTGTTCACATGTGTCTGCACAACTGTGCAGATGTGTGACTGTGCACATGTAACTGCAAAAGAGCATGTGTGTGTGAGTGTGCAGGTGTGACTGCATGTACACCTTTATTTGCACACCTGCATGTGTGACTGCATGTAACACCTGTATTTGCACACCTGCATGTGTGAATGTGTGTTTGCATACATGTCCTTGTGTTTGCATGACTACGAGCGCATATGCAGATGTGTATCTGTGTCTGCCTACCTGCACGCCCCTGTCCCATCCATGTGCCCAGGTGTGTGCCCATGTTCACCCATCCACCTGCCCATGTGTGCATGCCTGTGTGTGCTCAAGTCTGCCCACCTGTGTTCCTGCCCACCCTCCTGAGTGCCCACCCATGTGCCCATGTTTGCACTCATGTGCTCGTGTCACTCACTTGCATGCCCACCTGTGTGCCCGTGTTTGTATTCATATGTCTGTGAGTGCACACACACCCCTATATGTGCTCATGTTTGTACTTATGTACCCATGACCACCCACCCATGAGCCCAGGTGTATTCCCATACATGCATGCGTGTTCCTGTGCCCTCCAGTGTGTGCCCTTGTGTGCCTTCCCAGGTGTGTTCTCATGTCTGCATGCATGTTTCCATGGCCTCCTGCCCATGTGTGCCCACTCTCCTGAGTGTCCAATCCACGTGCCTGTGTTTGCATTTGTGTGCCTGTGCCCACCCCCCGGGTGGGTTTCCCATGTGTGCACATGTGTTTGCCCACATGGGTCTCACCTGGTGCCCGCAGAGGCTAAGGTGGAAGTGGTGGCTGTAGCGCAGCCCCTTGGGGGTGAAGCTGGGCCCGGTGCCCACCCCGGCACCCATGCCCAGCGACGGGAACTCAAAGTGGAGCATCTGGCCTGGCAGTGCCACTGCCAGGCTGCAGTTGTTGTAGCATAGCGATCGCAGCTGGGAAGAGGGACAGGGAGCTCAGGGGTGACTCTGCCACCCACTGGGTACACCCTTGTGGGGACTGCGGGGAGCTGGCACCATCCCTCAGAGACAGCAGGGCCATGGTGGCACCCACCAGGGTCACCCATTGCCACCCACTACTGTCAGATACTGTCACCCATCTGGGGTGGCTGGGAGGGGCTGGTGTCACCTTGTCACCCACCCAGGATGGACACAGGGCTGGTGTTACCTCCCTGGAGATGGCCAAGGAGGGCAGGCATCACCCACCCAGGGCCAGACACTGTCACCCACCTGGCCTCCTATCCTGTCACCCACCCTGAATGGCTGTAAGGGGCTGGTGTCACCTTGGTGGGGACCCAGTGTCGTGGACCCAGGATGACTGGGGGGGGCTGGTATCACCCACCCGTAATGGTGTCACCCTCCTTATGCTGCCCAGTGCCACTATTTGGGACATCCTGGGTATGGGGGAGGCTGGTGTCACTCCTCTGGGGTCCGTTGGCATCACCCATGGGGACACCTAGGGACAATTGGACCCCCTGCCACCCCCAGTCACCTGGTTGCTGTGTGTGCCAGGGCCACAGGGGTGGCAGGTGGGTGTCCCATCGGAAGGGTGACCCCGCAGGTAGGTGCCAGGTGGGCAGCGCTGGCAGATGCCCGAGCTGGGGTCCACAGCACTGCCAGGGGAACATGGAGCACAGGACCCAGTGGGCTGGGGAGCACAGCGCCGGCAGAAGGAGGCCACCCCGCCCTGCACGTTGGTGACATTGATGCTGTACAGCTTGGCCACATCGCTGGTGAACCGCCGGCCCTAGCACCAAGAGCACCATCACCATCTGCCCCCTGCCCCCCACCGGACCCCCTAAAGTGGGGGCCCTCTAGCCCTCCCAAAGCAGGGCCCCCTGTCCCTCACTGCCTCGTGGTAGGGGGTGCGCTGGAAGGCCCAGGTGAAGCTCGTGGTTGCGTTCTTCTCCACCAGGTAGGTGTAGGATTGTTTCCCTGTGGAGCCTGTCCACGTCTCCACTGGAGTGTTGGTGTGTGAGTTGACACCCTGTGGGGACAGGGGGATGGTGGCACCACCCAGATTCACTGTGTCCACCCAAAACTGCTGTGTCTCTCCACTTACCACCATGAAGTAGAGCTCACAGCCAACACTGCACAGTGTCTCAAAAACGAAGGTGATCCTGGCCACCTCCCTGCTCTCTGTGTCCTCCAGCACTGGGCTCGGAGGGCTGGGGAAAGCGTGGGGACACTGCTAGCTCTGCCCCATAGCTGTGTCCCCCCTGCTCCCTGGGGACACCCTGCTGGTGGTCCCCACCTCACCTGAAGCCAGGGACCACCAGCGTAAGGATCATGAAGTCGCTGTCAGAGGCTCCAGCTGCCGTGTAAATGTAGTCCCCAGCTACCTCCCAGCCTGCAGGTATGCAGTGATGCTCAGAAGGGTCCCTGGCAGGCCCCCAGCAGGGGACGGGGAAGGGACAGCCCACTGCCACTACCTGCAATGCCCTTGTACTCGAAGTTGATGCCACTGAGCACGGTGGTCTCCATGTTGGGGGGCAGCACGTTCCACCACTTGTACTCCAAGCCCAGCGCCGGCTCAGTGCCCTCTGGGCAGCTGAGGCAGGCTGGGGACAGGAGGCAACAGCCCTGCACAGGGGTGGCACCCACCTCCCCTGCTGTCAACTTGGGGTGCCCTGCTTACCCCTTGACGCCAGTGATGGGGACAAGACGGGACAGCTCTGCACTAGGGTGGTACCACATTCCCCTCCCTGCAGCTTGGGATGCCCTGGTAACAACCTCTTGGGGACAATGATGAAGACAGGAGAGGACAGCTCTGTACTGAGGTGGCACCCACCTTCCCTTGGCTGCTCCAGGGATCCCAGTTACTTCTTGGGGACAATAACTAGGATGTTCTTATTGGAGACATCAGGACAGCCCTGCACCAGGGTAGTACCACCTTTCTCTCTGTCAGCTTGGGATGCCATGGTCACCACATAGGAACAGCAACGGGGACAGGATGGGACAACCATGCACTGAGGTGGCACTCATCTTGCCCTGGCAACCCCAGGGACCCCAGTTACTCCTTGGGGTCAGTGATGGGGGTGTCCTTATTGGAGCCACGGGAACAAGAGGGGAAAACCCTGCATTGGAGGGGCACCCACCTTCCCCTGGCAGCTTGGGCTGCCCCAGTCACGCTTTGGGGACAATGACAGGGTTGCCTTACCGGAGCCGTTGGAATACGAGCCGTAGGGACAGGGCTGGCAGATGCTGCTGTTGCCTTTGGCGAAGCCAGGGTTGCAGGGCGGGCACCGGGTCTTGACCCCCGAGGGTGGCAACCGGGCCGCCTGCGGCAGCTCCTCGCTGCAGATCTTTGGCTCTGCCCACTTGTACATCAGCTGAGTCTGTCGGGGGAGCGGGTGAGCCGGGGGGGACACTGTGGGACAGGGCGACCACCCCGGGGTGCCTCCACACTACCTCCCCGCCGGCGTCGCAGGCGGTGTGGGTGTAGAAGAAATCCTTGTCCGTGCAGGGGGGGCGTGGCTTGCAGGACCCCGAGCCGGGCTCTGCCGAGGGATGGTACGGCGGGTGAGCCAGCACAGCCCGGGCACCCCAGCGCTGTTCCCACCACGCGAGTTGTCCTTGTCTTCCCTCCCAACCAAGGGGTAGTGGGTGCTCCCTACTCCCCACATCATCTTTCCCTCCCACAGGGCCACTCCTGCAGCTTAGAGTGTTGGGGAAAAGGGACCCCTAAGGGTGTCCCCCTCACCAGCATAGGTGTCAGGTTTGTGAAGGGTCCCAACGCTGTCTCCACCAGGAGATGTCAGGTCACCCCTGCTCCCAACATCACCCCTCCCTTTCCCAGGGTCACATACTAGAGGGACAGCTCTGGGAGGGGGGAGCACCGGGTGTCTCCTCTCACCGGCGTAGGTGTCAGGGTCGCAGGGCTGGCAGGCGGTGGCCCCTTTGCCGGAGAAGGTGTCGGCAGGACAGGGCTGGCAGGCAGTTGAGCCGGCGGCGGGGGTGAAGGTACCGGGCTTGCAGGGGAAGCACTCGGAAGTGAAGGCCACCCCTGGGAGCGGGAGGAGTCTCAGGTAGCGGGGTAGGGGTTGCGCGACCACTGATACCCCCCTTCCTGCCCTCACTCACCTGTAATGCCGATGTTCCTCACCAGCACCGGTTTAGGCACCTTGGACCAGACGGAGAAGGCAGTGGTCCGCCAGTACAACACGTTGTTCCCGCGGCTCAACTCCACCTGGGAGAAGGATTCCATGGGATTGGGTAATCCCACTGCCAGAGATGGGTTTGGCTCAATATCCTGCTGCCAAGGAGGGGCCTGGCACTAGTGGATGGGGCTGTGTGGCTCTGTCGTCTGTCACCACCCACCGCCCCCCCCTCAGCCTCGTGGAGCATCTTCTTCCCATGGGAGGGACAAGAGATGCCGGGGAAGAAACGAGGGACCTCCCGCTGGCGTCACCTCCCACCGGACACTCACGCTGTGGAATTCCCAGCCCTTCTCTGTCGTCCGCATCCAGCGGGATTCCTCCACCGTGGGCTGGCACTGATCGTTCTGCACCTGCCGGGAGAGTGTCAAGGGCCCCGTGTTCACAGGGACCCTGCATGTCCCCAGGGACACCTCCCATGCTCCCAAGGACCCTCCCATATTCCTAGGGACCCCTCCTCATGTCTCCATGAACCACTGCCACATCCCATGGGGATCCCCTCATGTCACCAAGGTCCACTCTCATGACCCCGATAGACTGTCGCCCTGATTTTTCAAGCTTTCCTGATGCACTTTCTAACCTAACGTTTTCATAGTTCTTAGTTCTTTTTCACACACGGATGTTATAATTAGAAGCATGTTTATGTTAAGACGAGGTTGTTGACATACTTTCTCTTGGTGTGAAAAAGCAACTGATGGGCAGTTGTCTTGACCAATGGAATGGGAAAGGTGTCCAACTTCTCCTCCAATCCCTAGCCTGTGTAGAAATTCTATGAATATGGAGTCAAATGTTTTAACAAATTGTTTTTAGCCTTCTCATGAAAAAGTGTGTCCATGTGTATCCTTCCGTGTCCCACAACAACAATAGACCCCTCCATGTCCCAAGAGACCCCTCCTATGCCCCCAAGGACCCTCCCATGTCCCCAGGGACCCACACCCTCCACCCCTGCCCCCATCACCTACGAAGAATTCGAAGACGATGCTGCTGTCAGGGTAGATGTACTCGAAGGTCACAGTCCCTGACTGCTTGAGGCTCACAGCATACATGAGGGTGGCTGTACACTCATCCGTGTTGGAGGCCACATAGTCGCCCAGGGGCACCCACGTTGACCTGGGGCAAGTGACATGGCCCCGGGGATCCTGTCACCACTCTCAACCCCGCAGCAGGCAGGACAGGGATTGTAGGGGAGCTGGGGGGGTCCCCAGGAAGCAGGGGGGAAATGGGGGGCACAGGGGCTTGTGGGCAGCTTGGGGACATGGCAAGGGGTGGTGGCTAGACACATATCCCTGGAGAGAATCCCCTGGCCTGCTGAGAGCCATGTGGACTGCCAGGAGAAGCAGGGAGGGTCCCCCTGTTCTGGGAATGTGGCTGGATGAGGTACATGCTGCTGGGAGTAGGGAATAGCTGAGAGGGGCATCAAGGAGGTGGTGCGGTGGTACCAGTAAAACTGAGGTTTTGGTGGCTGTTGGTACAATCCAGAGGGTTCAGAGGCTGCTAGTCCATCTGGAATAGTTTGGTGGTTGTAGGTGTAACCGGGGGGGAGTTGGTGGCTGCTGGGAGGTCTCAGTGGTGTGGTATGGCTGTCAGTATATCTGAGACAGTTTCATGGTTGCTAGTACAACTGGGAGGGTTCAATAGCTGCTGGTACAACTGGGAGGGTTCAGTTTTAACCTGTGGTAAAACCAGGAGGTTTTGGTGGCCACTGGTACAACCATGAGGGTTCTGTGGTTGTTGGTATATCCAGGAAGGTTTAGAGGCTGCTAATACAACCAGCTGGTGGGAAGTTCAGTGGCTGTGGAACAACTGGGAGGACTTGGCAGCTGCTGGTACAACTGAGAAGCCTTGATGGCTGTGGTACAAGTAGGAGGGTTTGGTTGCTGCTGGTACAACCAGCTGGTGGGAGATATAATGGCTGTGGAACAGCTGGGAGGGTCTGGTGGCTGCCAGCACAACCAAAAGAGTTCAGAGGTTGCCAGTGAGGAACAAACAGCTGTGGTGGTAAATAAAGGCTCTGGCTGGTAGCACAGGGGTGTGGAGACTCCCATGGTTGCCACAGAGACCCCCATATGTGCTGTGGGGACCTAAACGGGTGCTTTGTCTCCGAGGAATGTTGATGTGGGGGTTCCATGGGGTTGGGGTCCTGCAACTTCTTGGGGGGGAGATGCAGCTGGGTGTTCCCTTGCTGTGACAAGGGTGCTCCTGTAATGCCCTGCTGGTGTCACCTCCCAGGGGCAGGATGACAGAAGGATGTTGGGACAACCAAACGCCATGGATGCACAGGGGTGTCACACCCATCGTGCTCGCTGTGCCCTGCACCCAGTCCTGACATGCCAGGTGCCTGTGTGCTGGTGTCACAGCCTGTGACACAGTGACTCACGCTGTGCAGTTCTCTGCCGCATCACCAAAGCTGTCATCCACCTCCAGGTTGGTGGCCACATTGGCGAAGCCATGGGGCACCTCATCCCACTCATCAAAGCGGACACCAGTGCCCAGCGAGTAGGTGCCTGCAGCACAGGGCCGACACGTCTGTGTCTGCATCTCCAGGAACTCGCCCGCCTTGCAGGAGAATGCTGCCAATGGAGACAGGGGGCACAGGGCATGGAGGGTCATCTCTGATCCCCCTGATGCTGCTATAGCCTCATCACCCTCAGCTCTGCATTTCCAAATGCTCCCAGCTGGTGGAGGTGCTGGGATCCCCCATTCTGACCATTCCAGAAAGGCAACCCTCCCATCCATGAGTTTTGGTACCTGACACCCAGCTCTGCCCAGTCCAGGCAGGATGTACCCCTCTGCCATGGAGCCGGAGCACCCTCAAGGTTTGGGGGCATGTGTTTGGGATTCCCATCCTGCTCATCCCATCTTGGTGAGTGAGTTTGTGTGAAGGGGATTCTCATCCTGCTCATCCCATCCTGATGCATGAGTGTGTGTGATTTTCATCCCTCTTACTGCATCCTAGTGCCTGTGCGTGTGGAATTCCCATCCCATCCTATCCCAGCATGTGTTGGGGATTTCCATCTCTCATCCCACCCGGGTTAGTGAGTGTGTGAGGGGGATTCCCATCTTGCTTATCCTGTCCTGGTCCATGTGTGGGATGAGGGGATTTCCATTCCAGTGTGTGTGATTCCCATCCATCTCATCCAATCTCAATGCTTGTATGTGTGTGGTTCCCGTCCCTCTCGTCCCATCCCAGTGCCTGTGTACATGATTCCTGTGCCATGCTATTCTGGTGTGGTATGTGATTTCCATCCCTCCCATGCCATCCCAGGGACTCTGTGTGTGTGTGATTCCTATTCCATCCCATCCCAGTGTTTGTAGTTCTTCTGCCATCCCATCCCAGGGGGATTCTCATTCCACTGATCCCATTCCATCCTCCGGTTGCTGCCTGCACTGGAGCCGACAATGGCTGTGCTTATCTCCCTGCTCTCTCCCTCCCCTTGCCCTCATTTCCCATCCCTACCGTTCCCACTCCCCAACCTGACCCCATCCCATTTCTGGTTGGAATCTCACAGCACTCAGTGCCCCTGACAGGGTCCGGCAGGCCGGTGCAGAGTCCAGGCACGTGTGGTACAGCCACCCTCCAGCGTGAGCCTGAGCTGTCACATGCTGTGTACTCATAGTGGTACTCAGACTGCAGGAGACAAAGAGGGAACATGGCGGGGAGGTGCACCTTGAGACCTCCCGGGCTGCCCCCACACCCTGTGCTCCCTGAGAGGGGCTGCCCCCTGCCTCCAGCTCTGCCTTGAAGGGATGGTTTTGAGTTAAGGTGTGGCAATGTCCTGTGGTGTCCAGGGCCTGGTAAGGGGGGCTTGGGAGGGTGCTCAGGGTGGGGGAATACTGGGGCTGGGGGGGGAATTCAGTGTGGAGGAANNNNATGGGGGTGATTTGGACTGAGCACTGGACTGAGGGGAGCTAGGGATCAGGGGGCTGCTCAGAGTGGGGGAGTATTTTGGTGGGGGGGGAGTCAGTATAGGAGGATGCTGGGAAATGGGGTGCTGTGGGTGGGGGGATGATTTGGCTGGGGCTGCCCAGGAGCCTCTGAGCAGTAACAGCCCTGCACCCCCTCCCTGGTGTGGGGTGAACCCCTGCACCTCCCCCCCATGTTCATGGGAGCAGGTAGCACTGTTCACGTCCCTCAGTGTGCCTTGGCGTGGCCATGAAACACTTGGCTCATCAAACAGCTGTGGTGCAACCCTATACTTGGGAGCACCATGGGCATAGAGGGGAGAGCAGGGGGAACTAGGGAGAACCTGGAAGCGCTGCAGACAGCAGGGGCACCATGACCGCCCCATCCTGCCAGCTGTGCCAAACTGGGACTGGCTTAAGGATGGTGAGGTGACACCAGGGACAGACAGCGTGGGTAGGGTGAAGGCCTCATCTGGTGGTGGTGTTTAGGGTACAGAGGGACCTCCCCACCCCCTCGCAGCAGCTCTGGGGTGTCACAGCCAGCACTGTGGCTTCATGCTCCCAATGGCTGCTGGAGCATGGCAGGTTGATGAGAAAACAACTGCTTTGATATTCCTGTCAGCTGGAAACATAGCGATGTGGGGGTGGGGGGAAAGAGGAGGATGGGTGGTATGTGGAGGGGAAAGAGAAATTGGAGAGGTAAAAGGGGGGTGGAGAAAGAAAAGTGGGGACAGAGAGATGTCTGCAGCATCCCCTGCCCATGTACAGGCAGTATGAAGCCCCCCCGGCCCTGGGATGGGGACACAGAGGAAGGTCCCCACCACCCTGGAGGTACTCAGAGGGTCACCCCAACTTTCAGCAGCCCTGAACTACTACACTGCTCTCAGTCCTGAGGGATTCCCTTGGGGAGAGGGTATTTTTTCCTCTCTTCCTAAACTTTTCCAGGTTTTTATTAAATCTACATAAATTGACCTTATTCAGCCCCAGGGTGGCTCTGGGGATGGAGGGTACCCCAAACTGTCACTCTGTTCTGGCCAGGGGAGGGAGAAGGGCTGTCCCTAGTGAAGGACAGGGGACACTCCCTCTGGGAGACTGATCACTCCTGGGGCAGATGCCAGCCCTAGTCTATTGTTTCCAGCTCCGGATCATGGAACATGGTCAGAAAAAATTGGATCACAGAAAAAAAAACAAAAAAACAAAAAAACAGAAAGCAAACAAAAATAAAAGCAGCCAAAAAACCCACCACCTCCTGGCCCAGATTAAAAACAGATGCAGGTCTGGGAAGGGAGGAGGAAAATGGGGAGGGACAGGACAAGATGGATAACCCAGAGAGGGGATTTGGGGGTTCACCTGCTGTCCCCAATGTGGACAGATCCTGGTAAGTGATAGCTTTTCTTCACCGGATATTCCCACCGTGTGCTGGGCTGGGAATGGAACGTGGCCATTGGGATTGTCCCCCCCGCTCCTTGTCACTCTCCCCAGCAGCACCCAGGGAGGGTTTAGGGAGACCCCAATGTGTCTGAGGGGTAGGAGCTTGGGGAAAATGATGGGGTGACGCTAGTTGGGGTCCCTAAGGAGACGCTCGGGAACAGGCTGAGCCCCTGGGATCAAAGCCGAGCCCTCCCCGGGCCCCCAGGAGGTCGGCCAGTCCCTCCCTGCTATAGGAGACATCCCACTCCTGGTGCCACCGGGACCCCTGACCCCTACCTGTCCCCTCCTTGTCGCCTCCATCCCATAGGGAGGGGCCTCCCCGTGCTTTGGGACTCCGTTTCATCAGTGTGTGTGGGGAAACTGGGGGTGGTGGTAGTGGTGTGTTAACGGGTGCTCCCCCCTCCCCCCCCCCCCCGCCATTCTCGGTGCCGGTACCTCCTTGCAGACATG
>VYXF01008676.1:87899-117094 GCA_013397295.1 Polioptila caerulea
GGTTGACGGCGGCCCCGGTGCGTTAACGGCGCTCCCTGCCGGGGCACCCCACCCCCTCGGGAGCCGCATTGCCCCAGTCCGCCCCGGCCCCCCGTGGTTTTAGGTGACACCGCCGGTGTTCGGGTGACGCCCCTGGTGCTCCGACCCGGGGCCGACCAGATGCTCGGTGTGGGATGGCCCCGCGGTGCTCGGTTGGGGTCCCGCGTTAGCAGGGGCCGCCCCAAGAGGCAGGAGTCCGGGGGCGAGGGGCGTGAGGACCCCCCCAGTACCGATACAGCTCCTCCCGCTGGGGCCACGGAGCTGCGCGGCTGCAGAAATGGCCCCCAAAATGGCGTTTCATGGTCCCGAGAGCCGCCTCTCAGCCACACACGTGGGTGTCTCGGGACAGGGGGAGCCTCCCAGGGGACACCCGGGTCCTGCTGCACCCCCAAAACGGCCCCGGCCCCGTGGTGCCAGGGGGGAAAGCAGTTCTGGGTGACCTCGGGGATTTAGGGTGACCCTGGGGTGACCTCGGGGGCTGGAGTGTTCAGTTTTGGGGTCAGCTCGAGGTTTAAGGGTGACCCTACGGCACTCAGTTTCTGGATTATCTTGGGGTTCTGGGTGACACTCAGGCAGCCCCAGGATGCCCAGTTCTGTGTGACTCTATAGAGTTTTGGGGTGTCTGCATGGCTCTAGGTGCCTGGTTGTCTGTGTCCAGCAGCAGCAGGGTGGCCGATTTGGGCGGTTTGGGTGTCCCATTTGGGGGGTGCTGGATGCCTCATTTGCGAGGGTTCTGGGTGGGTGGGTGACCAGGGCCATCCATGTTGGGGTGTCCAGGTGCTCCCAGGGTGCCCAGTTCAGGGTGGTCTGAGGGTGCGGGAAAGGGAAGAGCTGCCCCTAATAGCTGAGTCCATTCCCAGACACCTCCTGTGCCCCAATCTGGGATCTGGGTGTGTAGCTGTCTGGAGGTACAGGAAGCATTGGGTGAGCTTTATTGCTGATGCAGTGGCCGCAGTCATACAAATCATGATCAAGGTGTCATGACAGGAAGGATGGAGCGGAGAGGAGGGTGAGCATCACGGGATCCCCAAGCCCACTGCCCCCCTTGAGCTGGTACTTTCCCTACTCTCTCTGAGGCAGGTTTGGTTTCCATGCTCTGAGTGTTCCAGGGGTCCCACTGCATTGCTGTGGGTGTGTACAAGATGCCCCAAGCTCCTGGCCTCAGCCTGGCTCCACATGTTCCACCACTTCTATACCCCCTCTCTCCCTGGCTGCTCCCTTCTCTGACCCTCCCATTCTTCCTGGCGTCAAGTCTGAACCTCCAACTCGGCAGCCACTGCTGTGCCTGAATCCCAAAACTGCCAGCCACCCAGATACCTTGTGGTGATACGATGATGGTCTGGGTGTTCTCTGGTCCCCCCCCAAGGTTGGGGGTACTCCTGCTCACCTCAGGCTGGACCCTGGACAGAGGGTGCTAAACCCCTTTGTTGTGCTCTGATGGGGGATTTCAATAAGGATCAGCTCTGCAGACCCCGGCTCTATTCTTGGCATCTCCAACAGGGCATGGTGCTAGTAAAAGAGCGAGCTTGAAGGCTTTACAACCATCAAAAAATAAATACAACATCCTCCATCATGTCCTGCTGGGACCGGCCCATCCTCCATGTCCCAGAGAGATCCCTGCTCCTTGGCGTCGGTCACTGCAGGTTCCAAAGGGCTTGTCATGGAAACAGTCATGAGAAAGGTGAGTGTCTGGGAGTCTGCCATGGGCTGCAGGGGAAAAATCCTCCTGCTCCCTACTGCAGCAGCTTCGGCAACTCCACCTGCAGGGAAGGACACCCCATTACTGGGAGAGCAATGGGAGGGAGTGCAGGAATGTCCCTGACATGACACAGGGACACCCAGGGCAGGGTTAGATGGGATACTCGGGAGAAATTCCTCCCTGTGAAGGTGGTGAGGTCCTGGCACAGGTTGCCCAGAGAAGCTGGGGCTGTCCCATCCTTAGAAGTGTTCAAGGCCAGGTTGGATGGGACTTGGAGCAACCTGGGCTAGTGGAAGGTATCCCTGCCTATGGCAGGAAAGAGATGATGTCTAAGGTGTCTTCCAACTCAAACCACTCAAAAATCTCTTTCTCTTGGCCAGGTTGTCCCCACATTCCAGCCCATGGACAGTCCAGCTGGGACAGAAATAACCTGGAGAATGTGAGAGGTTTCAATGCTCCATGCTGGGACCAGCATTAGGCCCTTTTGTTCCAGCACAGTTATTACTGCATGGGGTACAGACACAACAATCTGCTACCCGGGTGATTTTATGGACCTCCTGTATTAGGAGGACAGTTGCTGCCACAGCTTTCAAGCACCCAGGCCACCCTTGGCTAACTTTGTCTAGCTGTTTTGAGAAGCAGGCCACACCTCTCTGCTGGTCCCCAAGGTGCTGTGTCAGTACCCCCAGAGCATCATTCAGTCAGTCATATGTAAAGAGTTCAAAAGGCTTGATAAAGTCCAGCAGCCCCAGAGCTGGGGCTAACATCAGGGAATGTTTCAGTTGTTTTAATGCAGATGAAGCCTCTCCAGCCATCCTGGGCCACCTTCTACTCCAGGGGCATGGGCTCAGCCACAACAAGATATCAACAACCCAGTGAGTTAGAAGTTACGGATGGCTTCTTCCTTGTGTCCCAACCCCTGGAATCTGCCCAGCATAGGAGCTCTGCCAAGGCATGGATCTGCACACAAGTCATGCTCTCTGCCAAGGGATGGATCTCCTGTTGAATGCTCTGCCAAGGGATGGACCTGCTGACCCCATCTGCTCTGCAGGAATGGTACTAAAGGGTGGATCTTCCTTCCCCATGTGCTTGGCAAAGGGATGGATCTGCCCCTGTGCAGGGGTTGGGAGCATGGACACCCCACTCCAGAGAAGGACACTGCAGTGTCATAGAGTGACAAAATCTGTGACCTCAGCCCCCAGCCCCCAGCCCCACCCTGTGCATAGGCCCCACCTGGCCCTGCACTTGCCTTCTTGAGCTGTTTGAGGTTGCTGGAGCGAATGGCTGCCAGGAGCTGGTCCCGAGAGTTCTTCTCCTGGACTGGCAGCACCCGGTCTCCCAATTTCCTCTGCGTGGCTGGTGAGAGCGAGTTCTTCAGGTTCTCGTTGATCATCAGTGGTGGGGCAAGTGGAGGAGGAGGTGGGGGTGGCATGGTGGGTGCCCCCCCTTTCTTGGGGGAGGTTTTGGGGGAAGCCTTGGGGGATGGCTGTGGGGATGCCTTGGGGGACACCTTCGGCAGTGTTCCAGGCTTAGGCACCTCCAGGAGGTCTTTCTTCTCCCCCCGTTCCTGGGCCAGTTTCTGCTCCTGGAGGCGTTTCTGCCTCTGCCTGTCCATGTTTCGGCTCAGCAGGCTGGTGACAGTCATGCGTGGCCCAGCAAGCTCGAAGTGGTAGCCCAGCTTCAGGAGCGTGGTGTTCTCCTTCAGGAGCTTGGCAATCTCCATCTCTGTCTTTCCCCCACAGATGTGCCGCTGGTTGTGGAAACGTAGCTCTGTTAGTGTGTTGTTCTGCAACAGTGCCCGGAAAATGGCCAGGATACCCTTGCCTGTGATGTGGTTGGAGTCCAAGTTGATGCTTGTCAGCACTTTGTTGGACTTGAGCATTATGGCAATGGCAAAGGCCACGTGGTCATCAGCGCGGGTGTTAGCCAGGGCGAACACCTTGACCACAGTGTTGAACTCCAGGGCCTCAGTGAAGCGCACCAGGGTCTCGTTGTTGATGCAGTCGGAGTTGTTCACATTGACCTCGGTCACCTCAGCGTCATTGTTCTTCACCTTCTCAATGAGCTCGTCAAAGATGCTGGAGGCTTCATCATCCTTGGCTTGATCTCCAGAGCTGCTGGAGGAAGGCTTGGAAGGGCTGCCTCTGTCTCCTGCCTTGGCCTCCTCTTTCTCCTCCACCTTTTCTGCTTTTTCTGCCTTTACTTCCTTTTCTGCTTCTGCCTGGGATTTATCCTTCTCATATGCTTTGGATTTTTTCACAGCTGAAGCCTTTTCCTCTTCCTTTTTATTGTTTTCTCTCTTACCTTCCTCTCTTACATCTTTTACTGTCTGTTTCTTTGATTCTGAACTCTTCTCCTCCTTTTTGTCCTTCCCTGTGTCCTTTGATGCAGAATCTTTTTCTTCTTGCTTTTTTTCCTTCTTTGTCACCTCCTTTGCTGCTGAGACCTTCTCTTCTTCCTTTTTATCTTTCCCTGCATCCTTCTTTTTAAAAGATGAACTGTTATCTTCCTCCTTTTTATCCTTCCCTGCATCCTTCTTCAACTCTGAGCTCTTCTCTTCCTCCTTCTTGTCCTTCCCTGTGTCCTTCAACACTGAACCCTTCTCTTCCTCCTTGTCCTTCCCCATCAGCTTTTTCTCCATGGCCTTGACTTTATCGTTCATAGCTTTGTTTTCTTTGTTCTTGGGCTCAGTCTCAGCTTTACCTTTTGTGTCTGTTTTCTGAACATTTTCTTCCTTTTTAGAGTCTTTCCCCACTTTAGTATCTCGTTTCTGGGCCAAGTCTTTGGAAGGAGAGTCCTTTCCTTTTTCCTCTTGATTTTTGTCTCCCTTATTCTTGCTCAACCTGCTTTCCTAGTGAGAGAAAAACACCCGGGAATTACAGAAATAGGCACCTCTGACCTACAAACTTGCCACTTCAGTCTCACTGCCACCGACCTCTGTCACATGGGAACATCCTGCAGCCTGTGGCTGGCCTTTGGAAGAGGAATGTTTGGCCCAGCCGAGGTCCCAGCTCCAGGGAAGTGTTCAGCATCTGAGTGCCTTGAATATAGGTAGAGCCTGCAGGACCCAGGTGTGATGAGATCCTGTAGCAGCTCTCCAAGGCATCTCTGCTCTCCTTCTGCCTCCAGCCTCCTCCCAAAGAGCTCTGGAGGTCTGCAGGACACTCTCTCTAACAAGTCATAAATAAGTTGTAGGAGGCACCTTCTCTCATACCCCCTATAAGTTATCATTTTTAAATCATTTTTCTAACTAAGGGTGGAGGTAATGCCTGTCTCCCTGTGAGCCCCAGGTGCTTTCTCACCTTTCCTAAATCATTTCCAGCTGGATGCTTGATGGCTTTCCACAGTTTGTCGCCCAGCTCTCGCCACACTGTCCTTGATGTGCATGCAAGCAGGGGAACGCTCACAGCAGTGTCCCCAGTGACACTGCTGACCCAGCAGTCACTCCAACCCTGAACTCTGCAAAACTATTCTCCTTTTGGCAGCAGTTTGCGCTTTTGAGCAGAAAACCAAGGAAATGGGAGCATGGCATTTATTGCTTTCTAATGCACATGGTTCTCCCAGTACATCTGCTCGCAGTGTATAAAGATATAGTAAGAGGGAAGGGCTTAACTTGGAGAGGCTGGGAGAAGGTCTGAAGGAAATTTTGGTCATTTTTACAAGCACCTGACCCTTGCCCTTGGTACAGCCGGTCCTGGGCATTGCTACTGGCCACAGCCAACTTCAACAGCTTGGGGACACAGCCAAAGCCTCGGTGCAGCCTTCAACCAAGGCTGAGGAGCTGGGAGGGGTCTCCATCAGCATTGGTAAAACCTTTGATGTGGTTCCTATCCTTCTCTCTAAACTGCCAGAGGGCAGAGTTAGGTGGGATATTGGGAAGAAATTTCTCCCTGTGAGGGTGGTGAGGCCCTAGCACTGGTTGCCCAGAGAAACTGTGGCTGCCCCATTCCTGGAAGTGTCCAAGACCAGGTTGGAGCACTCTGGGCTAGTGGAAGGTGTCCCTGCATATGGCAGGGGGGTGGAATGGGATGAGCTTTAAGGTTCCTTCCAACCCAAACTAGTCTGGGACTCCATTACATGAAACACATCCATTCCCAAGGGAGAGGAGACAATGCTTCAAGTGGCTGAAGGCAGATGAACTTGACACTAGGACCGAGTTTGTTGCACAGTGGAGGATCCTACCATAAATTTCACATCAGGGTTTGGCAGTTTAAATGAAATTTATTTAAATTTGGCAATTCCCTCCTCCACAGCCAGGGAGCACATTGATCCTCACCACTGGCCTGGCTCATTATCTTTGCTGGGGGGATTTTAGGACTCCAGGGAAAAGAGGAAGGAAGATGCCTCTGGGAGATGCAGCTGTTATGCCTTTCACGACTCAGACAGCTCTGTGGCTTCACCCAGTGCCTGCAACACCCAAATCTGAATTCTGACACCCCAGTCTGTGGTCAGGCTTGCCTCCTCCTCTTCATCCCGGGGCTCCAGGGTGTCCATGCTGGGGCAGTATGAGGCTGAGCTTTCCCCATGCACATGGGGAAAGTACTGCCAGCCCTCAAGGACAGATTTTTGTGGAAAGAACTGGCTGTGCATGGGCAGCCCAGGGACTGTTTGTACCTGGTGTATAAACAGATGCCATTGGGGACAAGAGCGCTGTTTATTTAATTAAGAGATTTCTTGGCTTCCTTGGTGCAAAGGCTGAACAGGGACAGAAAGGCTCATGCCAGACCCCTAAAGAGCCTGGCCTGGTGTCCACATAGCCCCCACTATTGCCACCCCAGGGACCAGGGATGGGGCTCCCAGAGGTATCCTGGGTGCTGCAGGGAGCAGGTGATGCCGCCTTCTCTGGCACTGAGCTGGGGGTCCTTCTCAACAAGCTGTGGCCTGTTCCCAGCACAAGGATGGTACACACATGCTCAGTGACATCCTGAAGCACCTCAGTGGAGGAAGAGCCCTGGCAGGAGGACTGTGGGATGAGGACACTGGTGTTCCTCTGCCAGTACCCAACAGGGCCTCTCCAAGGTGTTTGGGAGTGCCCAGGTTGCAGGTTCCTGTGAGAAAGGACATTTATCCTCCTCAGGGCTCTGCGACCCTTTGGTGACCACAGGCTGAGGACCCCTTGAGTCAGAGCCAGCAGCCTCAATTCCACACCAACTACTCAAAAATTTTTTCTCCTTCTCAACCCAAGCTCACCCAGCCTCACACTGGGGAGCTCTGAGTCTCCCCACAGCACCCTGGGCACATCCAAGACCAAGAAGAGCAAAGAGCCAGAGATAAGCTGGATCTTGGAGAAAGGGAGAAAAACCCTGGTGAGGATGACCAGCAACCTCTCCCATGCTTGGAGAAGGTGATTGTTTACTTCGAGCAAATGGAACTAGAGGAAAATTAAATCCCTGGAAAATCCCTGCTTGGGAAAGCTGCTGCAGCACATGCTGGGAATGTCCTGTTATCTGGTTAATGCTTCCATCCATGGATGTGTGGCCACATGCTGCAGTGTGGGGCAGGTCTGGGGGAGAAGAGACCTGGAGACAAAGAATGGGATGTGGAAAAAGAGGTGGGAGAAAATAAGGAGAAAGAGAGCTGGGAGAAGTTGGGGGAAAAGGAGCCAGTTGCAGTCCCAGGAATGGGAACAAGGGAATGCAACAGATATACAGTGACCATCATGTGTGTTTCTGCCACTGTGGATAGTGCTTGTGGGATCATTTGCATCCAGCAAATTTGGGATGCATCAGAAAGATCCCATCTAAGAACTACAGGTTACTGGAAGAAATGGTGGTTGCAGGGGGTGAGAGGGATTCAAGCTGCTTCATCTCCTGCGGAGCTGCCTTGGGAGAGCCCTTGGCAAGTGCCCAGCTCCAGTGGCAGCAGAGGGGGAGGAATCAGGAGGAAAAAAGTTCAGGCAAGAAACCAGATCTATGTTTCTAAAACCAAAGGTCACTGTGGCCCATCTCTATCCTTTGCTGGAGCCGGGGACATCTCCAAAGCAGGTCTGCTCTGAGCCCTGCCTAAGGCCACATATATACCCAGAAGGGAACATGTCGTTGTCTCCTCCTGCCTTTCCACAATCCCAGGGCTCTCAGTGTGTTCCACTGGCCCAGACCATGCTGCAGGTGTCAGCCTCAAGTGTCACCAGCCCACCACTGGTGATAATGCCAAAGTCCTTACCTCCAGGATGGAAGTGCAGCTGGAGGTGGAGCTTAGTGGCAGAGCTATGTGGCAGGGGCAGAGAAAAGGAGAGAGTAAAGCACCTTTCCCCTGCTCTGGAACTCCTGGCTGCCCCCGTGGCCACCAGCACAACTATTCCTGCAGCCCAGGGCCAGCTGTCCCCTCTTCATGGCAATCCCGAGACCTGCTTGCTCACTTCTCTCTGCCCAATTTGGCATATTTGACTTGGGTACCTGGAAACCCGTGCTGCTGGTTTCCAGGTACTTTTTTTGTGCCATTCCCTCTGCCACAAGCACATTTATTAGGGGAATATTTTTACATAACATGTCAGACCTTTAAAAATAAGCCTAATGAAAACAGCTTGGTAGCCAGTTGATTAATCATCAGTGTTTTGATGAACTGAAATGCCTTCCCATTTCCTCTAAATAGACTAAAATGAGCATTGCCATGGCTTGTTAGCATTTGTAACCTTCAAACCCACTCAGATGTTGCCTTAAAAGGCAAAGGAGACTGGGAACTTCTTGCCAGGAATCCAAGCACTCGCTGCTCCAGCACTGAGCAAGGGATAGGGCTGGGGATAGAGCTGGGGATGGAGAGAGTGAATCTGGAGGAGGAGTGAGGGTCTCACTTCCTGCCCCAAAAGCCCCAGAGCTCATTTTGGGGTAGAAAATGGCTGGTTTAATGGTAGCTATTGATCTGGTTGTTTGTTCAGGCGGAATGTGGGCACAGTCACCCTGCAGTGCCCAGAGTAGATTTCCAAGGGAAGGGGTAGCGGGGCGGGGACGGGAGAGGTGTTACCCAGGGATTCACCCAGCCAAGATGAGGGAAGGGACACTTGGTGGCCCAGCACTGCTGCTAATCAGTTCCTGGCAGAAGAGACATAGGGAAATATGTTTGCAAAAGTTTAGTCTTTGGAAGGGGCCAGCTTTCCCCAGCCTGCAGTTATTTTCAGAGGTATGTCCTGGGAAGAGTCCCTCATGGTCCCACCACGGCAGGATGTGCTTGGCTCAGCCAAAGAACAAGATGTGAGGATGGGATATTGGGAGCATGAGCAGCTCCACACTGGCTCTAGGGAGGAGTACCCTATTGGGGTTCAAGGAAGGCTTGGCTGAAAGGAGGAAGCCAAAAGATCCCCAAGATCAGAAGGGCATGGAACTTCTGGAGTGAATCCAGAGGAGGCCACCAAGATGCTCTGAGGGCTAGGGCCCCTCTGATCTGGACACATACTGGGACAGCTGAGGGTGTCCAGCTTGGAGAACAGAAGGTTCTGAGGACACCTCAGAGCCCCTTCCAGTGCCTAAAGGGCTCCAGGAGAGATGGAGAGGGACTTGGGACAAGAGCCTGGAGAAACGGACAAGGGGCAATGGCTTCCCACTGCTGGAGGACAGGGTTAGATGGGATAGTGGAAGAAATTCTCCATGTGAGGGTGGTGAGATCCTGGCACAGGCTGCCCAGAGAAGCTGTGGCTGCCCCATGCCTGGAAGTGTCCAAGGCCAGGCTGGACGGGTCTTGGAGCAGCCTGGGCTAGTGGAAGGTGTCTCTGCCCATGGCAGGGCTGGAATGGGATGATCTTTAAGGTGCTTTCCCACCCAAACCATTCCATGATTTAAGAATCCAGGAGGCTCCTCTGTGTGGGTGACTGCTGGGGACACGAGTCATGCTGGTCCCCATGAGGAAAGGGGCATGCAAGCAAAAGATCTCAGGCCAAACCTGCACTTTCAGCTCCTGTGAAAGTGGCTCCAGGAACAGTGAACTCAACTCAACCTGCAGCCATGGCTCTCTCTCTAATGTCACCTGCAGCTCTGGAAGCTGAGTGTGAGACATCATCCCATGATGATATGAGAACCTCAGGAGCACAACGTGGGAAGCCTGAGCCAGGATCGGGTCCATCCCAATTGCCCGTACTGCTGGGAAATCCAAGGTCAGCCAAGATGGCTGATGGTGGTTTCTGCATGTGCACCACGACCCTTCTCTGGGGGCCCACTGCCTCCCTCCTTTCCAGCAGCTCCCATGGCAGGGCCATGCTGGCTGTCAGGCTCATGGATTTGGCCACCAACAAAGACCACCCCCAGAACTGTGCTCCTTGCAAAGCAACTGCAACCCTTCCAGAGCTGCAGACTTGGGAATAATGCTCAGGCCAAGGGGTTCCTCTCTCCCAGCCTCTGCTGGGATAATGAATTCCTCCTGCAGCCTATGGGACATTTTCCAGTTCATCTCTTGGCATGGCATGGCTTAGACAACACCAGCACAACTCCATTGGCCCCACACAAATCCTGAGTGGCTTTCGGAGGTGGAAAAATGGGGAAGTGAGAATGAGGGGAGACCTCTGAGACACAGACAGACAATTCATCAAAATCTCTTGGTCAGCTTCGGGGGTCCCAGACTAGACTGGTGAGGGAAGAAAACTGGGTTGTTACTTGTAGGAGCAGGTTTAGGGATAGTTATGGATCCATGACTAACAAGCCAATCTGCTTTCACTGCCTGGGGGTTTCAGTCTGTCCTACACCCCTTTATAGGGCTTCTGCCAAGCCTTAAAAAGTCTCCAGAGCCACCACAAGACTCTGGGATTGAATCCACAGCTCTAACTTTGATCATCATCCTCTGGAGACATCTGCCTACCTGCCAGACTCGGAGGACCTCCATGTTCCCTCTGTCCCATCCACCTATCCCAAATCCTAGCCAGAGCCCATGAGTAAGGCACCTCCCTCCACCCCTCAGTGTGACCCTGGGGCTGAGGAGGCTGAGCACGAGCCCTGTGAGAGCTCCCCAGGGACAGGGACGTCCTCTGAGACTGTCCCACTGCCCAGAGAAGCCGTTGAAGTGGCTGGGGACAAAGGCAGGGGGCTTGCAGTTTGTTTGAAATTCCTGGTATTTGGGTACCTGCTCCTGGAGAGGGTTACTAGAGTCAAGCCAAACCACAGCAAACTGCCCAAGCTCTTTTCCTCCTTTCCTCAACCCGTTTTGAGTTACCTAGGGACGACTCAGAGCCAAGGACATTCCTGGAAAGAATGCTGTGTCCTTAGCTGAGTCCTGGGAGCTGCTGAACCGGGATTGCCAGAGATCTGCAGCGGAAACAGGACTATGAGGCTTCTGCTGACTCTTGGACACCCTGGACAGCCCTCCTCCTCCTCAGCTGAGAGCAAATACCATGGAAAGCTTTGTGAGAAATCCCGCTCACATCCCTGGGGCTCCTTGAGAGGATCAGGCAGCAAAGAGTTTCTCTTGGCATGTTTGAACTCTTTTGGCACAAAGGAAGGTTGTAAGGACCTCAGCACTGGGACACACATGACCCCTGGCCGTGCTCTGTGGGCTAAAGCCCAGAGAGATGTAAGCAACTCCCTGCCCTGTTTTGCTTCACATATTATTCTGTCATTTTAATGAGGAACTCAGTCTTCTGCCCAGCTCTCTCTGGCCTGAGACTTGCAAAGACACAGTGATATTTGGGGTCACTGTTTTTAAAAAGTCCTCTTACTGAGCTGCAGAGCTGTTCTGCAGAGACTGGGCAGCTTCTGGCCCTGAATTTGCTTTTTTTTTTTTTTTCCTGAATTAAGGCCGATAAATGTTTTAACTTAGTTTCCTTTTTTTCCCCCTTGGTCTTCTTTAAGAAGAGCTCCAGCCCTTCCATGGAGACACACAACCATTTTCCAGAAAGCTGTAAAGCCACTGAATACTCTGCAAATGGAAACTTTTTCTCCTCTAACAAAATCAGGTTTTAGAAGTCCAGGTTTTTCTCTTCTATTTGCTGTATTCCCAGCCCTTCTCCTGGCACTGCCATGGCTGAACTGAATATTCCCAAGATGAGACCTTCTCTCTGGTTGTCTCCTCTTCATCAGGGATTAAAAAGGGCAGGGAATGCCAGCAATTAACACTACAAACAGCTCTGGATTTCTGCCCAGTGCACTTTTCGGGAAGCCCACAAAAAGCATTCATTGGATTTTTAGGAACAGGAGAATTGCTTGAATGAGCAATTCAGCCCTAGTGAGTCTTAATCCTCTCCATCCTCTTATAAGGGCTGGATGCTCAAGGAGCAAGACACTGCTCCCAGCCTCCTCCAGGCCCCTTAGTGGTGCAGGTGTCCAATGGATCCCATCCAGCAGCCCATGGGACCATCACAGACACCCTTTGGCAGTGGGCACCTGGTGCTGGAAGATGATTCCAGGTCCTTGAAGCAGCTGAGATGAGCCAAGCTCCAGGTGCCTACCTGGAAAATCAGACCAGTTTTGCTGGTCATTTGTTTGCTGGTCATTCCCTTAGTTTGTGGGAAACAGGAGCTCCAGCTTGTCAGGCTCTGGTACCACCTGGGAGCTGCATCCCAGGACAGAGCATCTAGTGGGCATAAAGCCAGGCATGCCAGGGGTCACCATCTCTGGTTCTTGGGAACTGGGGAATTCCCTGTAAGGGAGCAAAGGGCAAATCACTTGCCTTGGCAGAGGCTGCCATGGCTGTGCAGGTGTTCATTCCCATGCTGGGCATGTCCAACATATGCCATGGTGTCCCTGTTAGGAGGAGAGACCTCTTGGAACCCTCAGCAGCATGCAGCATAAATCCTGACCCAAATACTCTGTGTAAGCCCTGGGCTGCTCAACACATGGTCAAGGACACCTCTATGACCTGCACCTCTCCAGTTGTGTTTCAGGAAATCACAGAATAATGGAATCACTGTGGTTGGAAAAGCCCTCTAAGATCAAGTCCAATGATTCCTCTAGCACTGCCATGTTCACCACTAACCTATGTCCACAAGAGCCACAAAGCCACATCCACACAGCTCTTAAATCCCTCCGAGGATGTTGACTCCACCTCTGCCCTGGAAAGTCCATGACAATGCTTTACAATCCTTTCCATACAGGAAATTTTCCCCAGTATCCAACCTGAACCTCCCCCTGGCACAGCTTGAGGCTGTTTCCTCTTGTCCTGTCCCTGTTCCCTGGGAGCAGAGCCCGACCCCCTCCCCGGCTGTCCCCTCCTGGCAGGGAGTTGTGCAGAGCCAGAAGGTCCCTCCTGAGTCTCCTTTTCTCCAGGCTGAGTCCCCTCAGCTCCTTCAGCCACTCCTGGGGCTCCAGACTCTTCCTCAGTGCTGTTCCCTTCTCTGGACATGCTCCAGCCCCTCAATGACTTTCTTGCCCTGAGCAGCCTAAAACTGTTCCCAGGATTGAAGGTGTGACACCAGCAGTACCAGCACAGGGGACGGGCACTGCTCTAGTCCTGCTGCCACACTATGGCTGGGACAGGCCTACGTTTTTTCCACAGCTCCAATTCTTTTCTGTTTCCATCTCTGTTTGCTCCACATTCTGGGCAGAGGAAAGGACAGAACAGGACTCTTGACCCTCCATAGTGTGTCTGTCCCCTGCCATCCTGCCAGCCACACCTTGACTTCAAAACATGCGCTGACACTGAGATCCTCTTGCTCCATCCTGCCACGATTCCCACACAGCAAAGGGTAGGATGGAGCAATATGAACGGTTAATCCCAGTGTCCTGCTGGGAGCTGAGTCACTGAGATGGTTTTAGCACACAAGTGATGTCATAGTGCTGTGAAAGAGAGGGACATATAACATACCCAGCTCTTCTCCTCCTCCATGTCTATTTATCAGCTCAACATAAACACATATTAAATCTCCTGGGCATCTCAGCCCATATAAGCTAAACACTCCAAACATTTCCATGGATTTATCTGCATCCCAGTTGTGATTTATGTAAATATAGAACTCAGATTTTTACTCTTTTTTCCCCCCAATTGACTAGAAATCTATGGTTTTTTTCCCTGTTTGTGCCCTTAGATGGACTGTGGATCTCCCGGTGGATTTGTGTGTGCCTTTGGTGTGAGCTCCACGTCACTGGGAACGCTTTGTGCTGAAACTTGCCCTGGTCACAAAAGAAAAAACAAGGAAAGCAAAGCTTCTGCCCCTAAGGGCATCACGAAAACACCAGTCCAGCTGGGAAGGTCTTTTTCACACCATTTTTTTTGAAATGCAGCTCAAAGATGCCTGTGTTCTCCCCTCACAGTTTTCAGCTGTTCTCCACACTGCAGATCCTTCTGGGAGCTGTCATGGGATTGTTCTTGCTTCTGTGTTCACCTTGGAGGGTCATTTTATCATCTGCTGTAGGTAACAGCTCCTGCTTCTGCTGCTTATCTCTCTTGTGACAGGGTTGGGACTTTTTCAGAAACTCAGAATGAAACACCAGAGCACAGACAACAGTTTCGATTTCTGAGCGATGAAAAGGATCTCTTGGACTTCACAGAATTATGGAATCAGTTTGGTTGGAAAAGACCTCTGAGGTCATCTAGTCCAATCTGTGACTGATCCCACCCCTTGTAACCCAGCCCAGAGCACTGAGTGCCATATCCAGGCATTCCTTGGACACCTCCAGAAAAGAGGACTCCACCACTGCATTTGGCAGTCCTGTCCAATATATGGCCACCCTTTCCATGGAGAAATTCCTCATGATGTCCAACCTGAACTATCCCTGGTGCAGCTTGAGGCTGTTTCCTCTTGTCCTGTCCCTTGCTCCCTGAGAGCAGAGCCTGACCCCCATCTGGATGCCCCCTCCTGTCAGGGAATTGGAGAATGGCTTGTGCAGCTGGAAGGACCATCTGTGGCCTCCTTTAAAGACCAAATAGGAATGGCTCAATACCTTTGGTTTCTTTCCAAATGTATGGCTAATTTGGGTATCCCTGGCTATCATCCATGGAGGAATGCAAAGCCCAGGAAGCTGCCAGCTCTATTCCCCTCTATGTGCTGATGGAAGTACCCACAGCTTTGCCCACTGCCCATTCCATGGGCCAGAAGCCACTGGAGAAGCCTCTGGATGGATGTCCCAGCGTCACTCACCCTTTTAATCTCTTCTTCAGCCAGAAGCTGTTCAGAACAATATATTCTGGTCCATTCTCTCCTGTGAAAGTTATGAGGCCCTGGCACAGGCTGCCCAGAGAAGCTGTGGCTGTTCCACCCCTGGAAGTGTCCAAGGCCAGATTGGACGGGGCTTGGAGTATCGTAGGATGGTGTCCTTGCCCGTTGAAGGGCTGGGTGGAATGGGATGGGCTTCAATGTCCCCTCCCACACAAACCAGTCTGGGATTCTGTGGACTTGATGATCTTAGTGGTCTTTTCCAATCATAAAGATTCTCTGATGAGGGAAAAGACACCAGGTCAGGACATGGCTAAAAGAGAGGCAAGAGCTGGGAATTTGTGAAGACTCTTGGAAGGCAGGAGGAATGGTCTTGGCAGTCAACAGAACTGGCTGATAAACAGAAGAGCAGAGTTTCAGTACACATGTGTTAGGGACAAACTGGGAAGTTGCTCAGGGATTTATATAACCCCTGCTATACGCTTGTTTGTAAATTCCCTTGACTCTGAACCAGCGAGTTAAATAAGGAGCTTGTTTTTCCTCAAGATATTTTCATGAAAAGATGACAAGCTTTGAGCATTAATAAGAAATTTAAATCCTGACTTGTTTGACCATGGTGTTGAAGAAGGGCTCACTGCTGAGGATCTCCACTTTCCATGGAGGCAAATCAAGTGACTCGATTAAAAATCACCCAGCAGCAAGTTCCAAACCTGAGAGAGTAAGAAAGGAAGGCAGGACTTTTTTACAAGACCGTCCCAAGGTCTTGTAAAAAGAAATCCTTCCCCGTGGCAATAGGACCTGCTGTCCTCTGGCACCAGCATCCTCCAGAAACACAGAATTTTAACCCTCTAAGGGTTCAAATAAATAAATAAGTAAATAAATAAATAAATAAACAAATAAACAACCCTCTAAGCTCACTGCTTTTCCCTCTGTATCCAAACCAGGCCATGAGGAGCCTGTCCAGCCTCCATGAGGAGAGCTTGGGGACATGGAGGTATTCCCAGGAGCCTGCAGGGATAAGGATGCATGGACATGGAACAGGAGGAGGTCTTGCCTCCAGAGGAGTGCACTTGGAGTGGGATATCCAAGAGGAAGCAAAAAGGTACTGGAAGATAACTGGACCACCTCAGTTTATCCTGTGGTAAGGGGGGAGTTCAGCCTTCACGAGACAAAAATACAGAGACCATCTGCACAGTGTATGTCTGGCTCTGGCTGTGCAAAACTGCCCTAGCATCCAGCATCCCTTCTTCAGAATCTCCTCCTCCAGGAAGCTGATCCTTGGCCTTCCATGGAAAGAGACACCTACAACATGAATATCTTCATAAAAAATTGGGTTTGTGGCCCTGGAATGACTCCTCTCCATAAGCAGGATAATTCTCCCTTACGCAACTTCCTTGCACTTCCCTGCCTGTGCTTGAAGCTGCATGAAGTCAAATCAAAACAAGCCCTGTTGGGAGGCAGGACTGGGAACTCTGATGGGATCAGGACAGCCAGGTGCCCTCCCCTTACAGGTGAGCTTCAAAGAACATTTGGACAACTCTCAGAGGCGCTTGGTGGGTGGGATTTTGGGGTTGTCCTGTGCAGGGCTCGGATCTGGACTCAGTGATCCTTGCGGGTCCCTTCCAAGTCAGGATATTCTGTGATTCTGTGAGCTGAGGGAAGGAGGCTCCATCCATTCCCAGGGAAGATGGTGATGCTAGAGAAGGGAAAGCACAAGGAAGGGCTGCCTCTGCTATAAGGTGCTTGGTATTTTGGGAGTCACTGGGGTGCTGTGGTGAGGCCAGGTGAGAATCCAAGGAAAGCCAAGAACAGCTGCAGGTGGGTTTTGTAGAATGCTTTGGAACATAAAACCTCCTGTTGTGGACTTGGTAACTGCTAAGAAGGATTCACCCACCAAAGCACGTCCATGGCACATGTGGTTCACAAGGAGATCCTTCCCATGGGATAGCTCTTCTCATCTAGGTCCCATCTGGCAGAGATTCCCTGAGAGTGTTTAGGGCTGACCAAATGCCAGTGGGGATGATCGTGGAACTATAGAATGGTTGTCCTTGGAAGGGACCTTAAAGATCATTCCCTTAAAGACCATCATGGAAAAGACCCTGTAGTTGGGGTGTTCTCAGGGAGGGTATAACTGTGCTCTCTGCACAGACACGTGGCTTTTATAGATGTCACTGGCAATAAAGGAACTGGACCAGCTCCCACAGACCCCATCTCCCCACACAGCTCAGCTCTCAGAGAAACCCATCCTGCAGGGACAGCTGCACAGAGCCCCTGTGCCCTGGCACATGCAGCTTTTTCTCTTCTGGACAGAAATCCCAGGATTTCAAGTGACAGAAGTCAGTTGTGCCCCAGGTAACTCATGGAATCCTAGAGAGGTTTGGGTTGAAAGGGACCTTAAAGATCATCCTGTTCCAATCCTGCCATGGGCAGGAACATCTTCCACTAGCCCAGGTTGCTCCAAGCCCTGCCTCATCTGGTCTTGGACACTTCCAGGCATGGGGCAGCCACAGCTTCTCTGGGCAACCTGGGCCAGGGTCTCACCACCCTCAGAGGGAAGAATGTCTTCCCACCTAACCCTGCCCTCTGGCAGTTTAGTACCACAGCACCAACTTCACAGCATGTTTCTAACTGAAAGTTTTCTCATTACATCTTTGCCTGTGACAGTAAAGAGCAATGAGCTAACAGAAATAATCTCTCATTTATCTACTCATGAATATTAATTTAATTCCAGCTCCTGTGACACATATACCTTGTTGAGTACATCCAGAGAGGGGCACTGGCCCAAGCCCCACCCTTGAGCTGGATTATACTTTCACTCATGAGCAAGACAAAATTAAGATTAATTTATTACTGCATCACCAAGATGGGAATTTGGCTGCCCAGTGTGGAAAGGTTGGGGCAAAGCTCACATCTATTTTGGGCTGTTTATAATCTGCTTCCTAGTTACCCAAGTTTGCCCTTTTCATCACTAAGAAGATGTGTTATTATGTGGTTAACAATATTTCTAAATATACCCACTTCTCCCAATATTTAGGTGGAAATGGATGTGCCCGGAGCCAGTCCAAGAACAGGGCAATGACTGCAAGAACAGTGAGATGGGCAGAAACTCAACCTTTCCCTTCCAAATACCTTATTTTGCATTTTGGAGGAATTCCTGCCAGGCCCAGCTAACATACAATGTCCCACATCAGAGATTCCCAACAGGAGGCATGGAAGAGCAGCAGAGAGGACATAGGAAGGACATGGAACTTCTGAAGCAAGTCCAGAGGAGGCCACAGAGGGCTGAGGGCTAGGGCCCCTCTGATCTGGACACATACTGGGACAGCTGAGGGTGTCCAGCTTGGAGAACAGAAGGCTCTGAGGACACCTCAAAGCCCCTTCCAGTGCCTAAAGGGCTCCAGAAGAGCTGGAGAGGGACTTGGGACAAGGGGCAATGGCTTCCCACTGCTGGAGGGCAGGGTTAGATGGGATAGTGGAAGAAATTCTCCATGTGAGGGTGGTGAGATCCTGGCACAGGCTGCCCAGAGAAGCTGTGGCTGCCCCATGCCTGGAAGTGTCCAAGGCCAGGCTGGACGGGTCTTGGAGCAGCCTGGGCTAGTGGAAGGTGTCTCTGCCCATGGCAGGGCTGGAATGGGATGATCTTTAAGGTGCTTTCCCACCCAAACCATTCCATGATTCCGTGAACCATGGACAGACAAACTCTCTGTAGTTCAAGTACAACAATCTGCCCTCCTGCCCCTCCTGACTGAAGAGACATCACAGACACAGTGCCTGACATTCCTAATTTAAGGCATCGAGAGAAACCTTTCCAGAAGCAGATGGGTGAGCTGGGCAGGGGGCTGGAAGTGAGGGAGAAGCACAGGCAAAAGGTCAGGGAAGGAATGGGAGGTAATTCCAGTGGGAATTACCTGTGAACATGTGGAAGATGTTATCCTGTATCTGTGATGTCTCTTCAGGAGATCTCCTTGGAGCCTTCTCTTCTCCAGGCTGGACACCCCCAGCTCTCCCAGTCTGTCTCCAGATCAGAGGAGAATGCCCTCAGAGCATCTCTGTGACCTCCTCTGGATTTGCTTCAGAATACTAGGAGTTATTGATGGAGAGCGGCTGGGATGGACATGTATGGGGTGATGCCTGCACACCCTTGGGGAATGCCAACCCCATGGGAGTGCAGCCGCCATGCTTGTACTGACTGGCTCAACATGAAATCTGCTGACACATGAGAAGGATTTGTCATTGGAGACCTCAGAGCTCTGAGCAGCTGGGGGAGAGCTCAGCACTTGCCTGGGGTGCTCTGGATGGCTCCATGTTCTCATTCCATCCTGCAGCAAAACATAGCCCTGGGGCTTCCTCGGACAGAGGGGACCATCTGCTTCCTGCGCTGTTTTTTGTGACTGTTCCTATTGTCTGATGATCCCATCCCATCCCATCCCATCCCATCCCATCCCATCCCATCCCATCCCATCCCATCCCATCCCATCCCATCCCNGGCCCCATGGCAGAGCACAGTCCTACTCCACCACCAGCATGGTCTGATGTGCCAGCACTGCAAGCTGGCATTTTCTAGGTGCTTATCCCAGATCCTAACAATGGCAGGGAGGAAGGGGTGTAGGATCTACTTGTTTTCTTGGCCTGCAGGGATTGAAATAGAATAAGAAAGTCAGTTCTGCCCTATCCAGCTACTGCAATGCAATTGAACTGGGCCAGTTTCACTGACAAACTTGACCTGTCACCATTTTGCATTGTCTTCCATGGCCTGAAGCTCCTGAACACAGAGAGCAGCAGGAACTTTTCCAGGACCCCCATGCTGCCCTCTCCTCCAGCCAGAGCCCCACACCCTCTCCCAGGTGTCTCTCCTCCCTGGGCCATCCCTTTCCACATCCCAAGTTCTCTCCCACTGCACACACATTCTCAGGCATTTCCAAACAACATTATGTTTAACCAGGCAATTTCCCAGGTCTCTTTTTAACAAAACTCACAAGTTCCCTCCCTTCCTCCTGGTCATGGACACTTCCCTATGCCAATTCTCAGTCAACTCCTCATGTTCCAACAGTTAATACTGAAACAGCAACACAAGCAACGTCAAACCCAAATGTCCCTCCCCAACTGATAAAACAGATTTTTCAGTGTTACCTCTTGGGATCACCTGCAAAACAGTTGTTACTGGGATGACTGGTCCCACATAAAAGCATTTCCCTCTCTAAGCAGGTTTGTCCTGCAGCACCTGCACTTCCCCTCCACAGGGAAATTTTCCACTGGTAAAGAAACCAACCCTGTGGTGAGGGGCACCGCACTCACTGTCCTCCAGCCCATGCAAAGCACCACATACAGAAGGTGAAAGCTGTTCATCATCCTCAGAGCCAGAGGGAGCTCCCAGGCTGCTCAGGACAGGGATGGGGAGGAATAATTTAACCACTTGTTCAGTTCTCCAAAATCAACCTTCAGTTATTTCTCCTACAGGTGCAATTTTCATTCCCACTCCTCCCAGTATAATAAGGGTGCCTAGGCCACAGTCAGGAGAGGACCTTCCCATATAAACTCCATAAATATCCAGAAAGAGAAATTCCCAAGGGCTTTAGGGTAGTTACAGATTGATTACCCAGCTGGAAGACCCAGGGTACAGGTGGGTGACCCAGGATAGATCTGGAATCAGAGCCAGAGCAGAGGGGTAGCCACATAATACTTGACGCTGCTTGTGCTGCCAACACTCCCCAGCCCTGCCCCAGCATAGCAGATGCAAATCCCGCCTGTGATATGAAACCAGTCCATGACAACATGGATCAACTGCTGAAGAGTCGCTGTCTTTCATTTTCTTGCTCAGCTTGCCGTGAAAAACTAGGGAAACCAGATACTTCCCAGGCTTCCATGCACAAAGCACATACCAAATATTCTTAGTGCTGAGGTTAATAAATGTTACAGAAAAGTAGGACTGACTCCCACTAAGGCATGACACAAAAAGAGAAGGACTGACATGAAGCTCTCGAGCTCCAAGCAAACTCTTAAAGGATTTGGCAGGTGCAGAGAGGGAGATAAATGTACCCAAATCAAAGTAAAAGAAGGAATCTTAAGTGAACAATAAATGCAAAACAAACAGCATGGGGTAAAACCTGCTTCTCACGATTTCCACAGAGTAGCAAATATTTTTGTTCCACAAGAACCAGAGATTGTTTAATCTTTTGCATAAGAATAACTGAAAGGATCAAGAGTCCAGAGATCTCCAAATGAGGAAAAAAAAAAAAGGAAAAAACTCAGCCCGTGGGATCGCTGTCACTGCATTAGCCCCTCCAGCAGCCTCCTGGGAATCCCAGCTCCACTCCCAGTCCTGCCCGGGGATGTTAGAGCAGGGGCAGGGAGAAAATCCCTGGCACCAGCGTAAGTTTTTGCTTTGCTAGCAACACCGGGATTTTATGGGACACCCTGGTCCTCCCCGGAGTGCCTGGACCAGCTCCCTGGTCTATCCAAGACAGCTATTCAGCAATGCCTTGCTCGGGTTTTGTGTTTTCCATCTCGTACTTTACTCAGCCCGAGGGGGAGGGGGGTTTGAGGTGTGTTCCCACCTTTCCCGCAGCAGCAGTGGGGGATGTGACTTACGTCTATCGAGTGCTCCCGCTGCAGGAGTCTCCTGGTGTCCTTGTCGTGGTGGTGGTGGAGCGCCGGGTCACAGTTTTGTGGGTCAGGTGAGTTTTCTGATTGGTTTGTCTGACTGCGCTCCACAGGGATGCTTCCATCCGCATCCACCACATCCAGCTCCTTTTCCAGCTCCTCCATCTCCTCTGGAGACAAAGTAGACAATAAATTGTCTATATCTGGATCTTCACTAACTTGTCGCCGGTATTTGGCCACTTTGGACATCTTGGCTCGCTGGCGAGACACGGTGGCGGTTGTGTGGTACCCAAAGCAGGAGGAAAAACAGAAGCCGAAGCTCCAAGGCTGCTTCCCGAGAGGCAGCAGGTGCTGAAGTGTTAAATCTCAGCAGCTCTCTGGCCCAGGATACGGTGGTTATCCAGAGAGGACACCCCTCGGTCCAAGAGTTGGCCAATAACAGGATCCAGTGGCGGTTCGGGCGCTGGGAAGCCAATGGAGCCCGGCGGGAGGCGGGGAATGGTGCTATCAGAGGAGCTTGAAACCCGAGGACATTCCAGGGAACCATGCAGAGCTACATGACCAAATTTAGTCCGAAGCATTTCGCCTTTTAAAGGCAATGGGCCAACCTAGTGAGAAAACAGGGAAAAATGCACCAGCCGGCAGGCTGGGTATGGGGGGTGGAGGAGGCAGCCCCAGACTGTGCCATGGGGGCTGGGGGGGCTACTAAAGTGGGCAGCGTGGCTATGAAGGGATGGGGGAAGCTTCTGCTGTGACAGTGAGAGCTCTTGGCTAAAATCAGCAAGGAAGCACGCACTCCAGAGGAAGTTTTCCTCTTTATCCCGCTGCAGGCTGGGATTTGTGCCGTTAGCCGATGCGCTCAGCCCCTCGGGAAAGAGCTGGAGGTGGTGGTGTTGAGGCAGGCTGGTCCCATCGGAGGGATGGAGGCAACAAGTAGCCAGTGCTCCCGGCTCTGCAGACCTGACCCTCGGGGGATTGTCAGAGCTCCTACTGACCCTCAGACCCTGAGGGGCTGTTCCTGCAGCTGTTCTTCCTCTTTCACTCCCATTTCCCCATGCCAAGCCCCAAAGACATCCCTCCTTTTGCACAGATGGAATTCCTGAGTCTCCCCTGCTCCTGGTCTAGGCAGTGCCCTAAGCCTGGGCTTTGGCTGGCAGCAGCAACTTTCCATTTCCCTAATCCATATAGAAGCTTTACTGGCACATAGGAGTTCTCCCACAAGGATAGGAGACAGGCTTTTCTCTCTAGCTTTCCAGGCAGCTTTACCCCATGTCCAGCATTTTATACCCATTTGTTATCCTGCCAGCTTCATCCTGGTTTTCTTCATCCTTTATCATCCTCCTAATATTTACTGCCTGCTCCCAGGTCTCTCTCTGCTTATCCAAGTAAGGAGTCCTTTGGTATTTTTTGACAAAACAAGCTCCCCTAGGATTTTCCTCATCCTTATCACCTCTTCCTCTGCCTGCCTTTCTGGCCAGATCCCACCCTACACACAGGCACCGTGTGCCCCAGGTGAGTCTCCTAGTGCCGTGTGTAACAAACTAGACATTCCCCATCCTGACAGGAAATGAACACTCTTGGTGCATTCCAGAATTTCCTTTATCTCCAGCACTGCAGTGCCCAGGTCCTGCTCATATCCTTCCTATGATTCACCAGCACGGCTGAGATTTTTTCCAGACTGTAGAAGAAACTGCTGGGTTTAGTTTCCAAGTGCACAAACTTAAACATTGCCATGGTGGATTCCATCCCCATCACTTCTGTTTCCCTGATCCTGCAGCCCTGGTCTTGGTGCTCACTTGCAGTGGGAGGGACATAGTCTTTCTCTTCCCCAGCTGGCCTCAGACACAGAATCATGAAATGGCTTGGGTTGGAAAGCACCTTAAAGCTCACCACATTCCACCCCCTACCATGGGCAGGGACACCTTCACCTAGCCCAGGTTGCTCCAAGCCCCCGCCAGCCTGGCCTTGAACATTTCCAGGGATGGGGCAGCCCCAGCTTCTCTGGGCAACCTGTGCCAGGGCCTCACCACTCTCACAGGGAGAAATTTCTTCCCAATATCCCATCTAACCCTGCCCTCAGGCAGTGGGAAGCCATTCCCTCTTGTCCTGTCACTCCAGTTCCTGATGAACTCTCCGTCTTCCTTGACTCTCCTTCCCCAACACTGCCACAGCTGTGCAGTGCTGAGGGTAACAGAAACCACAGTGAATTTAGTCTTTGGTATCCATTTGGTGCCATCTTTGCCTGAAGAAGCCAAATGAGTGTCTTGTTTGTTCCACATTAATACAGCCCTGCATCCCACTAAGGTCTTGTCTGGCCACTTTTCAGGATGCAAGGCTGGAAAGGCTGAAAAAACACTGTGTGTTTTGGAAGAGAAATTTGATTTACAGAATCTGAGGTTGGAATAAATTAACTGACAGGAGGGTGGACCTAGGTGGGTGTCAGGCTCTTCTCCCAAGGAACAAGAGACAGGACAAAAGGAAAGGGCCTGAAGTTGCACCAGCAGAGGCATAGGTTGGAGGCATAGGGAAAATTTCTTCCCTAAAAGGATTGCTCAGTCCTGGCACAGCTGCCCAGGGCAGTGGTGGAGTCTCCATTCTTGGAGGAATTTACTGGGTTAGTGGTAGTTCTGGGGCAACAGTTGGACTTGATGATCTTAGAAGGCTTTTCCAACCTATGCAAGTCCATTATGCTATTCTGTAAATGTCCAACCCTCCAGTATTTTGATGGTATTGTTGTGCTCAGTCATCAAGTTCTTACAAGAGGTGAGCAACAAACTAGAAGCTCATTTCCCAACTGGAAGGAGCACAACAAAAAGTAGTGAGGAATCACATCTGCCTCTTCTTGGAATAATCCAAGTATACCCACGTGTGCCAACCCTGGCTCCAGGGATGGGACATGTAAATGGCCCCAGGGACAATCTGCAACACTAAGCCAAAGAAAGGATCCTTCTACTTAAAAGGGAAATCTGGAATTTTCACTATCTGCCTTTCCTTCATAGTAAATCATTGCAAACTTTCTCATGTTCTAAATTTGTTTTCAACAGAATATAATCACTATCAACACCTTGATAAAATCTCTGTTTTGTCTTTTCTGAACCTAGGTTCTTGTGATGAGAAGTACCACACACCAAATTCCCTAAGGAGGTGTGAATGTGGCCTCGGAGACTCCAAGTTTCTCCTGAAGTATCACCCATCCTTTCCTGATCCAGGAATCTACAACAGCTATGCACTCCTGCAGAGTCAGGCAGAGGCAACACAGAGCATAATTTTGTGGGGAAATATTCCTACATTAGCAGAAAATCTGGGAGAGAAGCAGGAGACACCCTAACTTGTTATGGTTTAAAATGGATGGTCTCACTTGGCCGTCACACAGCCCTTTTCAACTGGGATATTGGCACAGTTCTGCTAGACCGTATTCCACAGGGTTCTTGGGGCTGTAAAAAGAAAACACTAGAAAGAAATTTTCTTTTTTCACCCCAGAATAAGAGGAGCTCTGGATATGTCTGCACTGACTGGTCCTTCATAGGCTACAAACAACTGGGACTGGGGATGTGTTTGGAGACTCTTGGGCCATGCTCTGGAGCTGGTTCCAGCCACCATAGTGTGGAACAGTGAAGCACAAAAACCCAGAACCCCAGAATTGTTGAGGTTGGAAGGGATCTATTGAGATCATCCACTCTGACCCCCTTACCCAGGCAGGGTCACCCGGTGACACAGGAACACTTCCAGGTGGGCTTGGAGTATCTCTAGAGAAGGAGACTTCACACCCTCCCTGGGCAGCTATTCAGTGCTCTGCCCTCCTCCGCTCTTCCTCATGTTGAGGTGGATCTTCTTGGGGTTTAATTTATGGCCATTGCGTCTCATCCTGACACTGGGCACCACTGAAAAGAGTCTGGCACTGTCCTCTGACACTCCTTGGAGATATTTGACTGGATTGATGGGATCCATTCTCAGTATTCTCTGGACTAACCAGGCCCAGCTCCTGCAGTCTCTCCTCATTACAGAGATGGTCCAGGCCCTGTGTGGTTCAGAGCAGTGGGGTGCGGTGTGGCTTGGCACACAGGAGTTCTTTGCAGCTCTGAATCCATCAGTCCTAGATTTATTGGGACTCCATATCTCCATAGCAAACAACACCTTCAGGGCACTAATGTATTTCCAAACCACTGGCTTTGAAGCACCACAACAAGCCATTAGAGAGGAGGGACAGAGACAGAGACAGATTAATCAGCTTTTCTAGGCATATTTACAAACTGTGGCAGAGCTGAGAAAGCTTTCCATGCCCTCACCTCTCTCATTGCCACCTGGTATCGTCCATCTGCCTTTATTCTTCCCTATTAGCTGATAAAGGACAGCTGAACTTTGAACGGATTCCTCTAGCCTGTTTTCTTTGTCTTCCTTCAGAGCCTGCAGGAGAAGAGGTTGAAAACGGATCTTTTTTTTAATTTTCTAAGCTGTTCACTCAAGAGTGACATTTCCCTGCCTGGCCACAACAGGCAGTAGGCGTCTTGTGGCCAGTGAGAGAAATCACTTCTCTCCCAAACCCGATGTGTCTTTATCCAAAACCTCCTCTCCAGACACATGCTAACAGTGGAGAAGACTATATATTTTGGGAAATGAACCAAATCCTGGCTGTGGGGGAACCCAGAAACCCCAGAAAGCCCTTGGATATCTTCCCTGAGCCTGCCCAAGGGTGCCACTAGATCCCTTGAGTGGCGCTGAAGCTCCTGCACCTCATGGACTCACCATGTTTCACCAGCTCTCCCACAGCTTGTAAAAGGCAGGACCAGAATGACTATTTGGCCTGATTTAATTAACCTACCACTCATTACAGGAAAAGATAAGGGCTACAGCAAAGAATTGCCACCCCAAGAAGGGTCAGATCAGTCACAAAAGAATGGAATTGGTGAGTTTGGAAAAGCCTTCTAAGTTCCCCCAGCACTGCCAAGGCTACCACTATCCCATGTCCCCAATGCTACAGCCATATGTTTTTTAAATCCCTCCAGGGATGGGGATTACACCTCTGCCCTGAGCAGCTGTGCCAGGGCCTGACCAACCTTTCCAGGAAGAAAATTTCCACAATATCCAAAGTGAAGCTCCCCTGGCCCAGCTTAAGGCCGTTTCCTATACTCCTGTCCCTTGTTCAGTGGTAGCAGAGCCTGACACCTCCCTCTCTTCTAGCTACACTCTCCTGTTAGGAGTTTTGGCAAGTGAGCAGGTCCTCCCTGAGCCTCCTTTTCTCCAGGCTGAGGTTCCCCAGCTCCCTCAGATGTTCCTGGTACTCCAGCCCCTTCCCCTGCTCTGTTCCCTTCCCTGAACAGGCTCCAGCCCCTCAATGTTCTTCCCGAACTGAGGGGCTCAGAGCTGCCCCCAGGATTGGAGGTGTTGCCTCACCACTGCCCTGCACACGGGGATGAAGTCACAGAAGTGCCAGAGGACAGAGAAGTGGGGAGAGTGGCTCCAGTGGCTGAGAGAGGCCAAAATTTTCTACTTTTCCCATCTCCCCTTCTTGGCCAAAGAAGAAGCCACAATCCCACCTCCCAGGCATCTCCAAAATCGTATGACCTCCACTCCCTCACCTTAAATGAGGCCAAACACACCTGTTTCACACCTGTGAAATCCTGGGAGTCTTTTAAAGCATCAAAACCCAACACAGGAGGTGGAGCATTCTAGCCCGTTCATGGCGCTTCAGCCCATTATTTATTAAAAAAATAAAGTCCTTGGAGAACAACCTGTTTTGCATTCAGTTTTTGCTACCGAATTATTTGCTGCCCTTACAGGAGAGCAGATCGTGTACTGTTAACCTAGGAGTAGAAAAGAATAAACAATTTCCAATTTAGAGCGGCTGCAAACCACTGGGTGGGGCAAGGCTGCAGGGCAGAAAAGGACGCTGAGAGCGGGCGGACCTTCTCGCTCCCCGCAACGCCCTGACAGGAGGGTGCAGCCGGGTGGGGGTAGAGGTCTGGTTCCGGCGAACAAGTGATGGGACAAGAGGAAACACCTTCATCTTGTACCCAGAGCTCTAGTAGCTGCCCGGGAATCTCCTGCCAGCCCAGACACTGGATTCCAGCTCTGCCTGCCCAGGGAACACACCTGATGATAGGGATGTTATAAACAACTCAGACCTCAAGCGGGAATGAGTTATAAAAGTTTTATTGAGAACCAATTAAAAATTCACAAAGCAAAAGGGGCAGCGTTGGGAGCATGGCTGGATGCCAGGGGCTCATTCATAAAGTGGTGGCTCCACCTTTTACACTCCTGGTGTTGCATCAGCTACATACCTATTTATGAACGGTCGTACATATTTCAAGATTTTCCTTATATATAGTTGACCCTCCTTCACCATCGATTGGTGGAGGTCATCTTATATGCTGACTGGAGGTGAGGTGTTGTCAGGCCAAGTTCTCCAGCAACAGCTTGTCCCCTCCCCAGCTGCCCCATGCCAGGGGCACGTGTACATGCCCTCTCCATTTGTCTCTGACAACCCGGACGGCCAGGGTTGTCTGATGGCAACAACATGGACTGGAGAAGAGAGGATTAAAAGGAGAACAGAAAGGGTCCAAAACCAAACTACAACAGACTGAGATATCAAAGGAACTTTAAACCTTAATAAAACCTTTTTAGCACACAAAATATCTAATCTTCATTTGTGAGAGCCAATCACCACACTGGCTATCCATAACAGGGAGGTGAAGCTCCCAGCTACACTCAGGACTACAGGAGCATGCCCTGGGACATATGAGGTCAGCCCGGCTCATTCAGCAGATTCAGGAATGACGTGGGCTTGGACCCTGACGTTCTAGGCCAGGCTGGACAGGCTTGGAGCCACCTGGGCTCGTGGAAGATGTCCCTGCCCAAGGAAGGGGATGGAATGGGATGCGATTTAAGGTCCCTTTAAACCCAAACCACTCCATGATTCCATGAAATTTGGAGCAGAGTGGTTTGTCCTTGGAGCAACTTGCACAGGTACTGTTCCTAAAAGAGCTGGAGAGGCTTTTTGGTTAAAAGCCTGGAGTGATAGGACAAAGGGCTTCCCACTGACAAAGGGTTAGATGGGGTATTGGGAAGGAATTCCTCTCCCTGTGAGAATGGTGAGGCCCTGGCACAGGTTGCCCAGAGAAGCTGCGGCTGCCCCATGCCTGGAAGTGTCCAGCGTCAGGTTGGCCGGAGGTTTAGAGCGCCCTGGGACAGTGGAAAGCGTCCCTGCCCATAGTNAAGGGGATGGAATGGGATGCGATTTAAGGTCCCTTTAAACCCAAACCACTCCATGATTCCATGAAATTTGGAGCAGAGTGGTTTGTCCTTGGAGCAACTTGCACAGGTACTGTTCCTAAAAGAGCTGGAGAGGGTTTTTGGTTAAAAGCCTGGAGTGATAGGACAAAGGGCTTCCCACTGACAAAGGGTTAGATGGGGTATTGGGAAGGAATTCCTCTCCCTGTGAGAATGGTGAGGCCCTGGCACAGGTTGCCCAGAGAAGCTGCGGCTGCCCCATGCCTGGAAGTGTCCAGCGTCAGGTTGGCCGGAGGTTTAGAGCGCCCTGGGACAGTGGAAAGCGTCCCTGCCCATAGTGGGGCGTGTCACTGGATGGAATTCCAGCTCCGTCCCACCCAATGACTCCCTCGGTCCGGGATTTCTCCCCTACCGGCTCAGCGACACGCCCACCATCACCGGGCCTGTCAATCAGGCCGGGGCACGACCGGAGCGTGACGCACGCGCAGACACGTCCTGCTCAGCGCCTCGTCCCGCCCTCCGTTGCCATTGGCCAGCTGGGGACCACAGCAGCCAATCGTGCGTGGGGAGGTGGTGGGGCCGGGCAAGATGGAGGAATACGCTCGCGAGCCCTGGTGAGGGGAG
>VYXF01008677.1:0-107583 GCA_013397295.1 Polioptila caerulea
TTTATAATATGTGTTTATAACCAGCAATAAAGGTGAAGGTGTAAGAGTAGGGCTTTTTTTTCTCCATCTGTGCTTATGTACGTCCAAAGGAAGGCATGCATACATAGTTTTTACCCAAGAAATGTGTTCATATTCAAGACAGCTCTTCTCAGGGCCTGCATGGGTGTTCCTGTGAAGTTCTAGAGTTTGGATGTGTTCAGGAGAAACTATAATTCACACATAAAAATTCAGGTGCTATCACTCGTGCTTGAGAGCAGTGCAGCCTTTTAGTAGCAATGTTACACCCAATACAGACAGGTACATTGCTTCTGCTATGAAAGAGAGCTTTGTTTTATCTGGAAGCTTTTGGCTACACTCACTGACACTGAACCATCCTTACACCTCTGTGAGATGTTACAGCAGGCAGAAGTCTCCAGATAGAAGTTATCTCAAGCAAAGTTTGCATGTATTTGGCATCATCCAATGGCCTTAAATATCTGTGAGGTTTTTTCATTTCATCTGCAAATGGCATGGCAAGATAAATCCAGCTATGTTCCTTCCTTTAATGGGAATGATATTTTACCATGCTGTGGTACCTCCTCTCATGTTGCCTAACATGTGCTGAGAAACCCAACAGATTCCACAGCAGTTTTGTAATTTGTCTCCTAAAAATGTCATCTAGAAATGATGGGATCAGTTGTGCTTAAAATTAAAAGCACGCTCAACAACATGCAAAGAGCTAGAAGCTAAAATTTCTTTTTTATGGCTCGACCCTAAAACATCCTGACCCCCTGCATCTGTCCATTTTTGACTGAAAATCTAGTGGCCAGTTGGGATAAAGCCCAGAGTTCTGAATGAACAAGTGTATTGGCAGGAACATCCATGGAAACTAGTTTATTTAAGAAAGTATTGGAAAAACAAAAAAGCAATTGTCAAGAGGGAATCTTAAATATATTGTCCTCATAATCTGGATTTTATTCAATCAAATGATGAGTAGATACAAACTGTATAACTTAGTACAAGTCAGAGCAATGAAATTTTCTTTCCACCATCCTCTAACAGTTGTTATAAAGGGATATATTGAGCAGAAAGTATTTACATGAATAAATCTGAGAAATCAGCAAAAATCTTAAAGATATTAAAAAATTGCTATGAAAAGCAGATTCTTTAGTCATTATTTGTTATATACTCCAAAGATGTTTTTGTTCTTATTGCTCTGAATTATGGTACAAATATTACTTCTGGCAAATTAATTTGTTTCTTAGTCTTCATTTGATAGGCTCTGGTAGGGATGGAATATACCTGGGATCTTGCTGGTCTGCAGGGAGCTTTTATTGTCACAGTCACAAAATTTAATCTCCTTTGGGTAGGAGAATTAATTCCTGAATTTAGAAACTGCACAGTGAGGGAGGGCTCACACATAATTGTTGTGGCTGTAACATGGACAGCTAGATTTGTTATTAACAGTCAGCTGAAATATTCTTTGAAAAATATCTCCTGTTTTGGTTTAGCAAAAGAATGGAGCTTGAGGTATAACAAACAAGCTTCTTAACAGGTTTGCCACAGCTTCCCATCAGGAATTCTCATATGGCTGAACAGAAGGCAGGAAAATTGGCTTAACCAGGACAAAGACACAACAGGCTGATTTGTGCATTGAAAGTGAGGGGAAAACCCAGTTCACACATGCTGCTGCAGAGCTCTCGTGGGTATCAATATACAGCAATATACTGCAATATACAGCAGCAGGCTGTGTAGGAGGAATTTTCTTCAAACCTACACTCCCTCTGAGCCCCATGTATTCTAGAGCTCTGTCAAGAGAGTCTTGGTGTGAACAGCCCTGATTTTTCATCCCAGAAAAAGAGAGAAGGATAAATGAGCCTAGGTGGGATGTTTCCACTCTTGACAAACCTGATATGTCTACTGGTCAGAGAAGGGGGCCCTGACAAAACCTCATGGCTCCAAAATGGGTCAGGCAGTGATTGTGATGAATTAGGGCAAAATTGAGAAGAGTCATCACTTGGTCTCCTGGGTGAGCCACCACCTGCTTCTTCAGCTAACTGTGCCTTGGCATCTGGGCTGCTCGTCCTCAAGGTGTTATTGTAACTGAGCATTGTCCCAGCGAAGGCCTGGGAGTAACTGAACTTCATCTGCAAAATTAAAAGGTGCAGAAATAGTTCTTTGTGCCTCACAGACCTCTTGTTCTTTGTTCTCCCTTTATTCTCTCTGGCTCTGACCCTGTTTTGCCTTCCTATGATGGATGGAAAGCATTGGCAGCTTTTACCTCCAGCTCTTCTCTTCTGCATGAAAGCCATGCTGGGGCTGTCTACAAGCCCTGACTTCATTGTTTATTTTTCCAGTCTTTTCACATATTGCCTGTAGATTCTTGTATGCACAGAGCTGTGCCATCTTCTGCAAGGGGTTCTGCACCACATCACTGAATTGTTCCACACCTGCCAGCTTTCCTCCAATTTTCACCTTCTCTTCCCACACGTCCTTAGTGGGCCATAACCAACAAATGGTGCTGCTTTCCTCACTGTGACTGCAGTCATGGTTCAAGCTGTGCTGGATGATGGGGTACAGCAAAGTCTGCTCTAATTAACAAAGACAAACAAGGAGTATGTTGCAGTGTGAAGATGTGCAAGACCAAGTTAGATCCAAGAAAACAACCAATTTTTTTTTTGCCAAAAAACATTTGGGAACTGCCAAGAGCTGTGAAGCATTGAAACTTTACTGCCTTTTTCTCTCCCTGTGAGGAACATTAGCTTTGACCTGCTTTTTTCAATATAAATATAATTCTATGTGTGTATGATTAAAATGCACAACAAAAAGAATTGCTTCACTGCCCATTGTCCCTTGATGGGAAGGAACAAATTGAACAATCCAATGGCATATGTTAGTCACACTCCTTCACACACTGCTGGAATGTTTTCAGATACTCTGGTGCCTTCAATTAGGATCTCTGTAGAAATGATTTTTTTGGACAGAATTGTGACATCTAAAATTAAGTATGAATTACATCAAGCCAAGCAAATGTGACAACCATTAGAATAAGCATGTACCAACCTTCCACAAATGCATGTGTTTTGTGGAATGCTTTCATCTAGCTAAACTGCAGAGGACTGGCTAAGGTATGCTTTGATTTTACATAGCAGTGCTATTCATATTATCTGAGTGCCATAATTTTGAGGAGGCTTTTTTAGAGATAATGCACACTCTCCTCCTCTCACACAAATGGCCCATGTAATACTCTTAAGTGGTCTTGCTGAAATTGGGCTGAATGCTGACAACTGTTAAGATCGAGTAGAAGTGTCTGAGACTGGTCAAAATCTGGAAGCAGCTTTGTGAGAAAAAAAAAAATCCAATTTCAAAGTTCTTTCCCTTTTGAAGAATTTGTACCTATTTCACTTAAAAATTTAACTGTCCATTCTTCTTGCTTTTATGAATGCTTTACATAATGGTTAAAGGGCATTCTCCAGCAATGCCAATAGTAACAAATGAAGTGTTTACTTTGAAAGGTTTCTTTTCTTTCTTTCTTGTCAGATGTCATTTCTACATTCTGACTAGAAAAACAAAACAGAAAAAAAAAGAAAAAAAATTCCATCCTTTCACTTCAAAACTCTCCAATCAGCATTATGAAATCTTGAAAATCTCTTGTGTATTTCAGGGGAATTAGGACCAGGACCGGCATTTTTCACTTGATTTCCTCAATAATCCACAGTTAAACCCTTGCTATCCTTATCGAAACCAGAAGGGGGCAAGCACTCTTAAAGTATGAGCTGGATCGAAACAAGGCAAGCTCTTTCCCAAAAAATCCTCAACCACCATTGTCTTCAACTCAGCCATGGGTTTCCCAGCCAGAAATCCAGTAAATCACAGCAGGACAGGACTAAAAAGTAAAGTGTGAACGAGATTTAAACATGCTTTCTAGTTTAATTTAAGCGAAGAAAACTGAGACTAAACTAGAAAATAATTGCCCAGAAAATAAAGCTGACTGGAAAAAATGAAATTCCCACCCCATAGCAGCCCTGGCCAAGTAAGGGCTTCAGAGAGGTTGGGCTGGCTGCCAAGTGTGGCCAAAGAGGAGCCACAGAGCACCTGGAGCTAAACCTGCCCTGTAGCCTGTACACAAATGTCGATTAATGTTACAAAATACTAAATAATGCTTTGCATGGATTTGCCCAGAAAGAAACTAACCCCAAATGATTTAATGATTTTCACTGTTTTTCAGCAAAAGCCTCATGCTTTGTCTGCTAATCTGTCAGACTTAGAAAATGGAACAATTTGTGTGTGAGAACAACAGTAGTGGAAAGCTAATGTGTTCTGGGGTGCTGAGTTGGAGGTGTTGGTAGGAAATTGCCTCCCCTGCATGTTCTTTTCAAGCATTTTAGTTAAATTTCACTCTGTAACTTAGGTGGAGGAAGAGGCCATCCTGGGCATACTAGAGAGGAGTGCCTGAATGGTGAATTAATACACCTAGATAAGTGTGTTATACAAGGAAACCAATACACTCTCAATTTCAGTATTGCTTACGTCATTACTTAATTTTAGCACTTGGCCTAAAGACTTCATGTCAGTTGGATTATTTTCCTGACAGCCTTTTTTTTTTAAAAAAATAATATTTCATGAATTAAGGGATAAGAAAGCTTTATATATAATAAAGGACGTGATTTCTGAGCTTCTTCCTCAAATCCTGAAGGCTCAAAGCATGAGGAAGCAACAGAGCCTCAAGATGCCCATGAGAGCTGACAGGAGCTGATGACTTGAAAGCAGTGAGGATACAATCCTCTCTGACATTAATCCTGAGCTGGGAGCAAGAGACAGCTCCTGACGATGTTCCTGTCTTTAATTATACATTGCCACAGCACAGGTGGCTGCAATGCTGAGGAATCAAATCCATCCATACCAACCTATGACAGGTACTTGATGTGAAGGTGATCTTTGCCTCTCCCACTTCCCCATGAAAACATGAGCTAAAAAAGGTGCCAGAGAGGAAGGAGGACACCACTATCCTCATGGTAGTTCCTCTGTCCTAAGCCTTCCCCTCTCTTGTCCACATTAAATACTGGGGGAAATGTGTTGTTTGGGCTGTTTCAAAGGTAGTGATATAAAGATTCAAATTCTATCACAGCAGATTAAGTGGGTACAAGAAAGAACAGTGATTCCTTATGCATTCAAGCCGTGCTCAGAACTCACACAGAACCCCATGTGGTATTTGCCATGTCTAGGGAAGGCCCATCTTGTGCCTCTAACCACCAAACGTGTCCAGAAATAAATGCTGCCCCATCTCAGCTTCATGTTTCCTATGGAGTGCCCCACTGCAAGTGGCTGCCTGGGCACCTTCTGCTCACAGCTCTGCTGTGGAGACTGCTTTGCCCTGGAGCAGGATAATGACAGGGAATTTCACCCCTCATCCTCAGTTACTTGCCCCAAGCTGCAAGCCCAGTGCTGCTTGCACTTGAGACCCCGAGCTCCACAGGGACAACCCTTGTGTGTGCTGAGCCCCTCAGCCACGTCCATGGGCTTGCTGCTCCCTGCAAAATTCACACTGACCTACTGAACTGGTGACAAATCCACTGGCAGCAGAAGGAATGGGGTGGGATAACATCTGAGATAAAGTTGAGGTATAAAGGGCAGGCACAGAGGAAAGCTGATGCACAGAGAAGTTTGAGGCAAATAGGTTTCAATTAGAGTAGCATTCAGCCCTTTGGATATTTGCTGAATACTAAGCCAGATATAACAAGGCATTTCCTTCACATACATTAAAGATTGCGCAAAATGAAGAAAGATCCTGAGGAAATTTAAGCAGAAGAGACCTAAATCAAGAGTTTAAAAGGTCAGCTGTATCTTTTACCTTTCTTACAAATACCCACTAGGGCAGAAGAACATTATTGCCCACTGTAGTTTCTGCTCACTTCTGCCAGCTCATTTTGTTATTCCATTTTTAATAGGGGCCACTGCAAAATAGCACACCTGAGTAAGTGCTGCCTTCTGAGTTGGACTAAAAGTAATGACCAGAAAAGATAAGAAACAGCAAGGAGCTATTTAAATTAGACCTGTAAGTGACAGGTCCTGCAAACATGAGGATGAAGTTGAAAAGTGAAATCTGCAATGATTTCCTGATGGCTTTAGGGAAGGATGTCCTTTTTACTTCTAGCAGTGATATCCATCGTGCTCCTTCACACCTACAAAAATGGACTAATACTCAGTTCCTGGTCTCTTTATTTTGGAAGTGTGTGTCACACAGCTCAGCACTCTACGAGTACCAGACAAAGCAACACCTGGCCAAGCAAAGAACACTAACTTTTCCTTTGGAGGGGTTGGTAAGGCACTGGGAATGCACTGGAGGACTTGTCCATGTTATGGGGAGCTTGCTGTCTAGAAGAATGAAACAGAACTGTACATCCAATAGCAGATTTGGGTGACCTAGGCAAACCCTCTCAGATGAATAGAAATTTTGTCTAAAAATGGATTTCCAGAGCAACTGAAGGTGTTTGACTGAATGTGTCATATGGCATATTTTGGGGGTGAGGAAGAAGCAGGAAAGAACTGGCAGGGACATGATAACATCTTATGTCAGCTTTTCTAACTGGAACTTTTCTGGTTTATTTCTTTGCCATCTAAATGGTAATTTCACCCTATGAAAAATTAATCTAGATTTTGATATTAAAATAACTGTTAAAAATATGAAAAGAGAATAAATTCACCCAGATTAAAAATTCATATGTGCACTTTTTTCCTCCTTTGCTCCATTTCTCTAAATTCTTCCAGATCAGCACAAACAATATTCTTCCCCACACCCTGCAGTTTGTTCTTTACAAGAGGTCTCCTTATTTAGCCCAATGTTTATGCTTAAAGATACATCTGACTTTTTTCCAAATGTTAGTATTGTGTAATCTTCATACCTTCAGGCATCTTGCCCCTTCAATTTTTCAAAGCACAAAGATGTATCTGTTCTTAGTTTATGAAGTCAAAACCAGTCTTTCTAGACCTTCCTGAAAGCTGACTGCATTTTATCCTGGACTATTGTGTTCTGTTGAAAACTATAAACCTTGTTTTGATATTTTCAAGTAAGAGATTGTAAAGTAAAAGAAAGGGGAGAGGAATAAAAACCTTAATGTGCATTAAAATGTGATAGGAAAGGAATAAAAGGGAAATCCACACTCGGGTGTCCTCTCCTCCTCTGTAGCCCAGGCTGACATGCCCCTGTGACTTCTTTGGCAGCTGGTCCATGGATTGCAGCTGAAGATGCTCTTGTGAACCTGGGGAATCAAACCTGCCAAGTTTCTCATAGCTCTGCTTGATCCATTCTCATCTTTTTTTAATGGTCTTTCCCCCCATCTGTGGCTTGGTGCAGCTCTCCTCTGCAATTGTCACTAAGGTCTGCAGGCGAGAAGCATTGTGTAGTCAGGAGGAGAGCTCTGAGCCTCCCTGCCACCCTGGTGAGATGTGACACTTGGGCTGGAAAGAAGTCACAGGCAGACAGTCAGAAGCAGCCTGAGATCCTGCTGAGAAGGGAAGAACTGCAGCAGAGGAGGCAGTTGCTTCTCATTTCTAGTTCTTGCCCCAAGAGAAGGCACAATTCAGCCATGGCACTGAGAAGTCAATGAGAACTATTGAGTTTCCAAATCCCAATGACATCCTGAGATACAAGACAGCAATCTGTCTGTCAGGGAGCTTTTCAGATGAAAGGTGCCCAGAGCCATGCTCTCTCCAGACTCTGGGCCCAAGCTTTCCCCTCACCAGCCCATCTCTCTCTGGAAAACTTGTGCAATCTCTCATTTTAATACCAGCTTACCACTGGAATTGGTGTTCAGGCAGAATCAATACTGCATCGAGTTCTCATTAACTTTTGGGTGAAATGTGCATGCTTCTGGTTCCAGTAAGAAAATGGCTGTTATTTCCCTGTTCTACAGATGTCACTACATTCTCAAGCATGACCCTGGAAGTTGGACTTCATTACAGCAACAATCCCCAGTCCAGGGGGAAATTAACTAAAAAAAGATTTATTCCCTTTTTCAACAGCAAACAAGCAAACAACAACAAAATGCATCTTGGCAACATAATTGAAAGAAACTCATCACTTTTAATGAAAGTTAAAATGATTGTATTCTAAGCAAGTTAATTATATCACTGTATTATTGTTGCCTGACAGATTAATTTCATTTGTAGTCAGTGGGGAGGCAACCCACACTAGAAGGCCATTGCAAAGCTTTTCATTGATTTTTAATGGGCTTTGAGTTGGATCTTTGGCCAATTTTGACTTTATGCCTCTATAGTGCTGAGGTATGAAAAGGGGTTAGTTGAATGCTTGGTGCATTTTTTTTTCAGCAGAAAAATGATTTGCAGGAGAGGTATTAATACTGCAATGTGAGCTAATTCTCCTCCTGACAAGTCCAAAATGCAATTTTAATAACAGGAGGTGTACTAATGACTTGATGAAATGAGTTTTTATAGGTAAAAGTGGGTTTTCTTCTTGCTTAGAACACTATTTTAATACTCTCATTTGCAAAAGGTCATTTTTACACTTTTTTTTTTTTTTCCCCACTTAAAAATCATTATAAAGTCTTTGACAGAATAGTTAAGAGTAGGACCTGCTAGGGTAAAGTGCTGCTTTTCACTTTCAAAGTAGCATTCCCTCCACTAGTGTTACGTGAAAGTGATGATGTTACTTTCAAAATAAATCATTTTATCCATCAATTTCTGATGCTTTTTCAGCTTTTTACCTGTTAGGGAATTGTTCTACAATTAAAAAATATAGAAAATTTTCACTTACTCATTTTTTCCCCAAGGTAAAAAAAAGGTCCTGCTTTCTACAGAAAAGGTTGAAATGGAGCTCTTTTTTTCTCAAATCTTTTTTTGGAAATTTCTTATTCTCTGCTGGGTATTAGATGCAGACTTTTTCATCTTCTTCATAAGACATTGAATCAAATATCTTCCTAGCTGCATGATGTGGGCAAATGTGGCCTGTCATTTTTTATGGTCCACATAATGGCTGTAATCTAGGGTGTAGTCTTGAGTCAGCCACCTCCATCTGCACCTTCCTGGACATATTTTCAGTTCTTCAGTTGCTCAGCAAGACCTGAGATGTCTTCAGAGTAATACACTGTTGTTTACTCTACAGGGTTTTACAATATTTACATTGAGTCATAGCTGAGACCTGTACCTCCAGAGACCACCTCTAATGGAAGTATGTAAAGTAGGAATGAACACCAGAGAGAGAATTATCCATATACTGAGATGGGATTTGCAGAAGAGCTGCCCTCGAGTGTTCAAAACAATAAAAGTGCATTTGAAAGTCCATTGTGGGTTCCTTTCAGGAGTGGGAATTTTTCTGGCCATCTTTCCTTTTCATGGCACTTGTAAAAAGCAGAAAGTTTCCTACTTGTGTTCATGTAGTTGTTGAGAGTGTAAAAAAGTAAAATTCTGCAGTTCCTGTAACAATGGGCAATGGCTCATAGAACTGAATCTCTGGTGTAAACCCCTCAGAATTTTAGGCTTCAGCCTCAAAAGCATCTGTTTGCCTCTTTGCACGTGTAGAAGAAGTAATGTCATTACCACACAGCTTAAATGTTCACTGACTGCAAGATGCACAGGCTCAATAAGGTTTAAAGTTCTCTGTGCTGCTATAAAAATTTTGTCTTATTATTTCTATTCCAATGTTCTATTCCACTTCTTTCCTGCTCTGGCAATTTGGGGATCATTCCCTGTCCCAGAAGTGGCTTCAATTCAGTGACAGGTATTTATGGGCAAAATACACAGCTACAAGGGATATCTTCTTACTGCACTTTCAGATCCATCCATTCCACATTTTGGTTTGATATTTTTATCATATGCTGAAGAGAGTCAGAGTTGAATCCACTTACTGTTCCAAGGTGTTAGCTCAGAGACAGGAGTACCTGCTTTCTTGTGCTGGATCTGCTGGAAGAGAAGTGAATAGGTACTTCAGGAGGGTAAGAAACTCAAAGACAGACTAGTCTGTAGAATGACAGGCAACAAAACACCCTGGAGGTGTTAAGAGACATCTAAATCTGGGGCTTCATTATGTGATTTAGGGATTACAGTGGCAGTGCTGGGTTGACAGTTGGACTTGATGATCTTAAAAGATTTTTTCCAAGCTTGATGATTCCCTGATTCTATGGGGAGGTGAAATGGAGTGGTCCATTTAGAGAAATTATGTTCAGCTTCTGATGGGGCCAGGAAGGCTTCTGCAGGCTCTGTGAGACAAGGGCCTGACAGGACCTGAACCCAAGTCAGCTCCCATAGCCTATGGTCTCTGGAGAACCAGACAAGTCACCAATGTTGGCTGAGAGCCACCAGGTTGTGTGTCTTGCACAAGCTGTGAGCAGAGTCCTCCCCGTGGCTAAATTCACCTTAGCCCCAATTCCCATGGGATCACGATGCTGCCCATGGCTTAGCCCCCAACTAGGCAGCCACAGTAGCTCTGAGGCAATCAGACAGCAGAAGAGTCACAGTGAACTCTGCAGTAGTTCCTCTAGAACATATTCATATTCTTATTCATCTTGCTCATAAGATGCAGCTAATTGTTCACATGGGGGCTAAGAAAATGTGTTAGTTCATAACATTTATCAGGTTTTCTGGATGTGTTCCATGTTCAATACTTTTTATGTATGAACTCCCCCTCACCTGGGTCATTTCACAGGATTTCAGTGCTTTTATGGTGGTCTAGAGTAGTTTGACATAAAAAAGGATTATATCAGTTTGGTGCCTAGTCTGGAAATGAGGTGGATGTGGGGAAGGAGGTGCTGCACAATAGAGGTCTATTAAATCTTGTGTGGTATATGAAAGGCTTGCCTCCAGCAAAACACAGACTATGAGGTGTTTATAGTTTTTTAACAGGAAGTTGGTTTAAAACAAAGCAAAAATATACTTCACACAATGCAGAATTATGGATCTCTGTGCTGCAGGATAAGCTTTAGTGGGTGTTAAAATTTTATTACTTCAAACTGGAGAAAAGCATAGAAGAAACATCCCTCTGAGGCTATGGTCATTCCCTCTCACCCCACAAATATGCATTTAAAACTTCTGAAAGTTGGAAGAGCAGCCTTCCCAACGTTGTGGAAATACACATTTGTTTTTCTATTATACTCTTCCACAAAACCAGGCTCATGGGTGGAGGAAAGTTGCCCTTACCTTGCATGACTTTGTGTTCTATATTTATCCAGCTTGAAATTTTTAGAGAAATCTACTTCTATAAATCAAGTTGTAAAACTAGATTCTCAGCAAACATGTGGCGTTCATTGTTAGTTGTGAGGTTAATTTGCCAAAATCCAATAGCTTTCTCTCCAATGTCAACCATTATTTTCAGATAACAAATGTGATATCAGCAATTTTGATGGCCTTTTAATATGTTTCCTTTTAAGACAATGCTAAGTGGAGAATTGCTTAATGATCCAAATTGCAACAAATTTGAACAACCAAAATTGATCTTATGATGCTTCTTAATGTATTTGATGCATTACTACTTGCCAGGACCATGGCACACAAGCAGAGAAAACAAGATACCATATTTCTTTACCCTTTTCAACCCAAGGCAGAGGAGAGAAGTACTAGAAAAGCTATGATCTTTCTCGTTCCTTCCAGTGACTGCTTCATTATGGGCACGTGTTCCCTTTTGTTCATTGGAATTTCTTGGAAAGTCTCTTGCTCCATCATTTTAAAGTCCCCAGAAGGAAGACTAACTTGACTTTCTGTACATTACATTCCTTCCCCCTCCTCAGCCTTGAATCAAATGGAGGAACTAATGAGCTTACCCCATACTGTAGTATTCTGAAAGAAAATAGATCACTGATAAAAACCCTGACAAAAAAGTGCACTGTGATGTCCCAAGTAATCTGCACTCATACTATACATGTACAGTATCTTGGCCACCATTCCACATTGGAGTATTTGCCCAGGTTGTAGATAACCAGCAAGAAGCAAGGCCCCAAAGGGAGCATTTAGAGATAAAGCACTCTAGGAATAACCAGAAAAATCACTGTTTGTCTTTCAGGGACCTCGCCTTTGTCACTTAACGCTTCACTGTGGTGGTGGTGTTGGGCAACTCTGGCAGCACAGGGCTGAGCAGGAAGGGATTTCTGTCCCCAGTAGATATTAGCAAGATCTCTGCTGTGCTGAGCAGCACAGGACCAGTGGCACACACACAGAGCTCTGGTTCAAACCAGAGCAAAGAAGTGGAACACGCTGATACCAGCACAGCCGCTACATGCCTAAGGTGGAATCAGTGATGAATGAAGCAGAAATTGTTGAACTCAACAATTCTTAAGAATACTTAATCCATATACTTATTAAAAAGGCTTAAACTCTTAAATTCAGCCTTTTACTATGTTTTGGAAAGTCTCCCTTTTTAGATTGTAAAGTCACTGCTGCAGAAACTTTATTTGATGTCCGTTAGCCACAATATATCTTTGAATATTTAAATGCCTAATGTCCAGCCCTGTGAGGCTGAGTACCCATGTGACCTGCTTCTAATAATAATGTAATCAAATGAATTTTTTAGTCCTATTTGTGATCTCAAAACTTGACAGGGTGGCCTCAGCCCAAAAGAGGAATGAGCTGCTTGTTTTCAAGGCACTTTTCCTTTTTCTGCATACACTTGGAATACCCTGTCATTCAAAATTATCAATCCCTATGGACAAGCTCCCCACAGGCATTCACACTCATTAACCTTTCCCTGCACATGGGAATGATTCCAGCTATGCTTTATGAGCAGTAATTTTTCATCCTTGATCTGAGTTGTCCAAGGGAATTTCTGCTATCATAATCTTCCTCCTGCTCTGTGTTTTTGTGGTAGAAGGGGAGGAAAGGAGAGAATAATGACTGTAGAATAACAGGTGGAAAAGCAACTAAACTTCTGGGAGCCCTTGTACATAAGGAGAAGATACCACTCTTTATGTTCAGGAAAAGATAATGAATTTCACTACATGCTTTTTCTAGTTGTGCTTCCATTTTGGGATAGATCTTTCTCTACTGTGACCCAGTACTTGACCAGTTTAAAACACAGACAGTTGTTGTCTGAAAAGAGTGGGATGTGTTTGTCTTCTTTAACACTTTCCTAAGGCAAATTTTTCCTCTTTTCAGAATCAAACCCTAAGAAAGAGCCTGGGAAAATGAACCTGGGGTAGAAAAAGAGAGCAGCAGGCTAGAGAGATATACAACCATTGTAAAAAGTCATTTCCAGTTAGAAAAAAGTGACTTACAAGACCAATTTAAGAGTATATCTGTCATGAGCCAGATAAGATGAGCCAAGAGTCTTAAATCAGTCCATCCCTCCTTCCTTTGGCTGTTAGCAAAGGAAAAGAAACTGTGCACAGCAGGGAGATTATGATGCTGAGCTGATCAAATGTGCGTGCAGAGGGAGCAGCAGATGACAAGGACGGGGTTGGCAGGATGTCACCAGATTGTTTGATTAGCAATGGGATGGTTCAAAAGCTGCCCGTCCTACCAGGGACTTGGCACAGGAGCTGGGACATGACTCAGTCCTCAAGTTGTTGTTCACAGCAATATTGTTTGGGAAATGGTTCTGCTTATCTGAAAACAAGATGGGAATTAACAAAAACAAAAACAAGGACAAGAAGTAGAGGCTACAAGACTTTGTCTGTAAATGTTAGACTCTGGCCCTTCCTTCCTATAATACCATACAAACTTCAGATGAAATTAGATATTTGAGATGGGATAAAAATTGGATAGTTTGAAATTAAATCTAGCAAGAGTAATATGAGGGAGCATTGATGCTTTCTTTACCCTATCGTCAATATCCACATTATTGCTTTTCTCTGTGTGTTAGTTTAGACCAAATAGTCACAGAAATGAAAAAAAAAATAAAAATAAAAAAAGAAAATGTGGTAGGTTTTTAAGGTTTTGGGTTGAATTTATTTTTCTGTGGAAGAAATGTTAATGAAAGCAACAGCACGATCTTCTGATGTACCAAATTTGCATCACTCCTCTGATGGAGCTAAGAAAAAAAAAGCTGATTTTAGCCATATGTATACAGGGAGGTGGAGAAAGGCACAAATACCAAACCTCATGGAGAATAAGCTTGAATTACAAAATAACCACCTAGATACCTAATAAAAAGAGATGTACATTGATCTTAATGTTATATATTTAGTAAAGCACATAATCAGCTGACAGGAATTTAGATATCTTTGTTAAAGTCAACAAGACTAGAACAAGTTTTTGTCTTGTGACATCTAATCTAGAGTGTACATGAGACATATATAACAATCCTATAGGTATATGGAGAAATAATTGTGATACAGCTGGAAGTCTAGAGTGGGATTTCCTATGCCTGGATGCTTCCTTCCAAACTCTACAGGTAGCTGCAGTCCTGTCAGTTTTCCAGCATGTTCAGATGGATGGAGTATTTCTCTCTAACATGTCAGTTTTCTGACTAGCCTGTCATAAAAACCTATGATACCATTCCCTGACAGCTTACCACTGCTTCACATAAAATATGAGGGCTGTCCTGCAATCACAAGTTGAATTCATATTCCATAATAAGAGGGCATGGGAGGTGTGTGTAAGAGCAGATAGACGTATACATGTGTGTACATAGACAGACACATACACAAATCCAAAAGTATCTGCCCATGAATAGTTAGAATTACAAATAGAACAAGGTAAGCATTGCCAAGTTACATATTTCTCCTAAGCTGAGCATCCTTTGTTTTCTAACTTTATGGAAGACTTCTTTGTAGTCCATGAATACGTAAGTCTGTGCACCACCAGTGGAGGAACCACATATTGTAGAGAAATTAACTCCTTGCCTGAAGAAACTTTGCACTTGTTTTAGAAAGAACTGTCTCCAGTTTCAGTCACAGTCATTAATTTACTTTGTGATTTTCAAATGACTCATATTCGTTTCAGTAAAACAGGCTAAAGAACATAATATCAAATCCCCAAATAGGTACAGTTTCTTGCTCAAAGTCTCTCTGGACAGTCTGGAAACGCAAGAACTGTCCAAAATATTGTCATCTTTTCATAGAAATGAGGGTTCTCCATTCTGCACCACACACTCAGACCTGTCAAGTGATTGCTGCATCTTCCTGATGATCAACTCATTTCTACCATACTTGCATAGTTTAAGTTCACAAAACCATGACCTTAGCCTGCAGATACTTACTGACAATGATATCTGTTCTCAGTTGTTTCCACTAGAAACAGTTTCCATCTAGTTATTTTCACTAGAGGAGTGTGACTGATTTGTCAGACTGGGAAAACTCATGGGAAAAAAAAAAAAAAAAAGTCAAATTAAAATCCAAAAGATAACTTTGAAAGTTAACTTTTGTTAAAAAGCAAAAGTTGCCTGCTTCTTGCAAAACACAGCTGTTAACTCTCCTGCTCTTGGTTTTCTCAAAGGGCTGGCAAGAAATTCAGCATAATCTAAACTACACTCTGGGGTTTAGCCACCTTCTGGAGCTAAAGACAGTCACAGTGCTGTGGTGACTTAGTCTACTAAATGATTAATTAAACTCTCCAATATATCAATTGGCAGCTGCACAATTACACAAGACCCTCAGCTGTGAACACAGAGCCACAGGGGCTGAGCCCCCAGCCCATTCCCTGGAACATGAGAAGCACTTTTGCAGTCTCCCTGCAGTGCTGCACAGACCCACAAAATCAAATCTTACATTCTGCAAGGTTTAAACATACCAAATGCTCCCCAGCAGCCTGCAGAGAGTGCAATATCTTCATTTTGGGTGCTCATGGATGTCAAAGGTACATCTTCCTGCCTGCAGAAGAAACAGAAGAAACAAGACAGCACTGTCCTTACAAACAGCAAGGAAAATTTTAGTGACTTGGGAGAGAGGACCACATCCCACATACACAGAAAAACAAACTCCACATTTCCCATGGCCCTATTCATTTTCCGTTCTTAAATTTCCAAATGAAAGCAGTCCCTCCTGTTCTCTGTAGGGGAATCTTTCCTGACAGGCAGCTAAACCTTAAGTTGCAAGTGAAAGCAAACAGGTCCCTGAAAAGCTTCTCTGTATGACTGAGAGCATCAGTGTCCCCTACTTGTGTCTTACTAGCTGAAGCTAATCTTGGGTGTTCCAGATGTAGAAAAGTAGCTGAGAAACTAAGCTGTTTATAAAAAGGGTGTAAAATACGTTTCTGACTTTCCCATTTATTTAAGGTACCATTTCAAAATCTTTCCCGTGTTTCTGGGCATCCATTTCAATCCTTGTAATCCCAGTGAATACCTCTTAGGCAACCTTCCCCCTGCCCTGATCTATTTCTAATAGTGATTGCATTAAATACTTCACTGTATTTGTGGGTGTTTTATCATTCCAGCAGCCTGGAAAATGCCACTGCTCTCTCACTCTGGCCACTACTGACTAAAGTCTGTTGGAAATGAAGAATGGATCACTGTGAACTGGCTGAGATCCTGTGCATTTACAGGCACATCCAATACAGAAATGCCTCTTACTTTGGGACCCATTGACATCAGCTGAGATATCTGATCTCAGTGGGTTTTAAATCACACTCTGCAGCTGGGACTTCCAAAGCAGCCTGTGGGATTCAGAAACATATCTTTCATTACAATCAGAATGTGTTAAAGCAAATGGAAGACACATGACTGTAAACTCCCAGAGTGGTTTGAAAACCAAGCTACTGTGCAAGCTTCCTCCATAAAAATAGCTTCCAGCTCTTGCTTTGGTAAAAGTAATGGAATTGTGGGAAAAGATCCACACTGAGGCCTGGACCTCTCATCCTTCAGTAAAATAGGGAGAAATATGGTTGGAGTGCTTTGTTTACACTGTTAAACCCTCCCCAGTTCAAAGCCATTTAGAAGAGCAATTGGTTTGCTCTGGATCTGCAGGACTGTCCTGACAGATGAGGCTTCAGCCCTGCACAGATAAGGTTTCCATTCCAGCCACAAGTTTATGCTTGTCCCAGGCTCTTTGGGAGGTTAAATCACAGCAGTTATGCCTGGGAAGGATGATATGGAGCAAGGAGTATACATGGCCAAATTTCATTTTCTGTCATTTAAGGCTCAGCAGCAAAGAGCTCTAGTTTTCTTTATAAAAAAAATTAAAAATAAAAAGACAGCTAAGACACAGGCCTTGGCAAGGATGTGGTTTTGTACAGCTCAGAAAAGCTGCCTTCATTTTCTGAGACATGGTAAGAAACACCTTCCTACAGCCCACAGCATCACACAACAACTGTGTGCTTATTAGTCAGCCTGCCTTTCCTAATTGCATTATTACCTTGGAGCAGGCTAGGACAAGACAACATCATTAAGTGAAGTTCCTCCATTTTAGCAGCCACCTGATTTGGAAGGCAGTGGGAGAAGAGCACTTTCATTTACACACTACCCATGCAGCTTAGATCACCATCCACTCACACACCACAGTCATTTCCCTTTATTTCTTGCATTTTAGGAGTTCTGAGAATAGGTGAAGTTCTCTTACAATGCCAACGAGTAATTGCATTTTAATTGCTGTTTCATGCTGGCAGAGAGTTCAAACCTCAGGCTGATTCCAGGTATCAAAAAGCTGGAGATGGTCAGCTCAGGGTTTCCAAATTTACTGCAAGATTCAGACTGGGCAAATGTTAAGCCGAGTCCAGGGCTCTGACCAAAATTAATTTTTTAGTGCATGATAAATCGACTCAAATGGGAAACTGCTGTAAAGGAAAATTTGATCAAGATGATGCCAGAGTAACTTTTGCTCTGCTGATGTGTTACAAACTGTGCAAGGCAATTTCTGAAACAGATAATGAGCATTTGAAGAACAGTGGTTAATCACACTTAAGATAACAACCTCAAAGAGCCAGCTGTCAGCAAAGTGATGGATTCTATCCTGTGTTTACCTGTAGAAAATTCTGCTGAGAACAAGCAGGGTACTCACAGCTCTCTCTAGACAGAAAGCTCATGATAACAGATTATTTGAATAGACAGAAGATTGATTTTCATAAAAAGTGAACTAGTCATACTTCTTTTTATTTTTATCACATAGCTGAACAGTTTTAACTCATGAGGAATGTAAATAAATTCATGTAAAATGTTAAATAAACCTTTTCTTTCTTTTTATCAGTTTATTTTTCTTTTTTTTAAAATAAATTTTGTTTGGGTTGAGAATATGTTCATAAAAGCCATTCAAGAAGGAGTCACAGAGAAAATAGATATTGTAACCTTTGAACAGAAGTGCTGAAAAGAACGCAAAGAGATTTTGGATACCAAAATTACCACATTTGCTTGAGGGACTTAAAAGTACCTCACATGGGACTCATGTCTCCCTCCATATTTATGGTAGAGCTGGCACAGAGGAGTGCATACAACCACAATGGTATTGCCATTAAATCACTGGCAAAAAAATGCTCCAGAGTGACATCTGGGAGCTCACATGCTGCTGGGCAAAACCCAAAGTGAGAGCTGCATGCTCAGTGCCTGCAATGGCAGGAAGGGCACAACTGGGCCTGATTTTTTCTGTCAAAAAGATAAAGAAATTATTAGTATGTTTATTATTCAATATACTCCTTATTTCCTTTGAATTGATAAAAGCAGCACTAAGCTACTATACAGAGATTGATTAAAGAAAAAAGAAAACTACACCCACATTTTTCTTCTCTTGTACCAAGATCAAACTTAGGCATTTACCTTTCACTAACAAGACTAGAAACAGAATATTTTTGAGACTTGGCATCAAGCTCTGTTTTGAAACACCAAGTGAGATGCAGAATCCTACACAGCTGATTTGGATCTGCTCAGTGGTGTCAGCCATCAGCTGGTTTCTGTGCACCCCTCCTATATTGTCCTCCTCATGCCTTCAAAGCTTGAGTGATGCCTCACAAGTTCATCATAGAATCATCAAATGGCCTGGATTAGAAGGAGCCTTAAATATCATCTCATTCCAGCCCCCCTGATGTGAGCAGGGACTCCTTCCACTAGACCAGGTTGCTCAGAGCCCCATCCAGCTCATGGATGATGATGTCTCTATCCTTCTTCTTGCGCTTAAGATTGATTATGCCTATGCCAAATATAACCCACATTTCTTTTTCTTCTCCTCACCCAGCAGAGTCACAGTTGCAAAGGCTCCCAGTGACAGAGAGAAGAAGCCAGGAAAAAAAAAACCCCAGCACATTATGCATCACTGCCATGCATCATCAAGTGGCACTGTCACCCACACACATGGAGTAATAACAGCCCAACAGATGTGAGAGTCACTGCATTCCTGTATCGTGCTCTGGGGAGACTCATTAACAACACAGAGGAGCAGATTTGTAAGGAAATAGTTCTGGCAAAGTTTCTTCAGAGAACAAGATGTGAACCTAAAAGGATTTTGTGGCTTTTTTTGTTTGATTTCATTTTATTTGACTTTTTAAATACTTGTTTTTCTGTTTTTAGGAGTGTTTGTGGCAATATTTATGGTTTGCATTTCAGCTGCCATCAATAAATCTGTGCTGGGCTCATAAGTAATTCTAAAGACATCACAGATTTCTCATTAAACTCTTCCCCTTCCATGGAAGGCAGTGCATTTACCTCTTCCAGACAGTCCCTCTCCTTTGTTGTTATGACAGCTTTGCGCCATGCAACTTTCTTCAGCTAAAAGAAAAACATCCTCTTCATCTTTTTTCACTCACAAGAACATGTCCACAGTCAGGAGCAAATCCATGGATGTCAAAACACAATGGACAGACCTTGCCACTAGCTGTGACTAATAATGAGACGTTCATTGTTGGCTTAAGGCTGTGCTTTATTCATTGTTCCCCAAAACACTTTAAGACTGCCCTGGTTACTTCTAATTAGGAAAGTAAACCTCATAAAATATGTTCTTTATAGCAACCTATTCAGCGATTTTTATTTCTTAGAATATTGACATTTTGGGATGACATTTGTCTTTATAGGAGATGCCAGACATTAGAAGAGCTATTTTAATCATGAAGCATGAAGTTCACAGTGACACAGTGCCAATCCAGCCTACGTCAGCTCCAGAACTGTACCTTGAACCTCTGTGATCCCAAGAAATTCACTTACTGTCTGTCCCTCATTTTCTTCCTACAGGGAAAAAATATTGAGGGAGTAGTGCTTGCCCACACAGTTTGTTGTCTGGTCATAAGAATAAGACTGTGCATTTTTAAGGTATGTATGCCAATCTGTATATATGGTATTATCCAAAGCTTTTGTTACTTTCCTGAGCTCTGCTCGTGCTCTGCTTTGACTGACTTGTGCTGCTCGTTCCCACACCACACTTTTGTCCATGCCTCACATCAGGACAGCACCTAAGAGTAAGCATTTGACTCAGTGATGGGGTAATAAACCACGTGCTGGTATTTGTTTGTATGTACATATGTATACAGGTCAGGGTGCAGTTATCCCAAACCTGTTGCAGCTCTAGGCCAGACTGCTCAAAGCTGCAGTGCAAAACTGTGGCAGATTGAAGAAAAAAAAAACCCCAGCACGCCTCTCTTTCAGACTGCTGCTCATTCTCCTGGGCTGTATTTTAGCCAGTTAAAATTAATTCTGCAGAACACAAACAAAATTTCTTGTGAAACAAGGCAAAGGAGTATAAGGATACACTCTCCAAGTGACAGCAGGCTCCCTGGACCCTCTCTGTTTTGGTAGTCTTTGCTGTCATAGAGACAAGGAGTTACTCGTAGCCCTTGCACAAGGTATTGGAAACACCAAAACCTTCTGTCTCCTGCATTAACAGAGACAAATTAACACTATCTCAGTGCTGCTCATAGCTCCTCTGGGTGAAATGAGTGTGCCAGCTGTGATTCACTCACCGTTGCTGAAACAATAACTCACCCTGCCTGTCCCAGCAGTGCTCCAAAAACTAACCTGGGTGTGCAATCAAAGCTGCTGCTCCTCACCCCCACACTACCATGGCATTCCCCTGGGCTCTGTGCAATATTCTTTCTAATGAGGTGGGATACACCAGCCTTTGGTTGGGGAGAGTCTGCCTAAAAAAAACCAGCACCTCAGGGTCAATAGGCAGAAGGAGCTCAGCACCTGTGACATCTTTGCCTGTCCTGAGAGCCAGAGCACAGATATTGCCTTCTGTAGAATTATGTGTATCCTTGTGGCCATGGCAATATGTGGAGAAAAAGTCATAAACAGGACTTCAGGAGCAGTAAAATCAAGTTAGGGCCTTGGCAAATAGTGGTTGTTGCTAATGTGTGGTTCTGCCAAGCATCTCTAGCACCTTGAGAAAATCAGAAGCTGTCCACTGAAACACAGTCCTGGTGCCTCCTGAAAAAATCCCAGGAGATGCTCTGGGATATTAGCAAGCCTTTATTGCAAAAGGCTTGCAAGGTAGGCCATTGTGTATCACATAAAATAGTATCTCTAATAAACCCATGGCAACTTTAATTTTGTCTCCATCTTACAGAATGAGTACCAGCATCTATCAACACCTTCAGAGCAGTTCACAGGGACTCTGTGGGCTGGAAACCAGCCAGCAGGACTATTCTGAGATTGGTGATGCCAGAAGGGAAATAACTCAGATGGGCCTTTCTGAGGAGAGTTTCAGTATATATTGTGGCCTGGCTCAGAGCCAGGGACCACAGTGCTGCACCAAGGCTGAGCAGCGAGACAATTCATCTGTTTGACACTCCAGAGAGATGTGTTTGAGGGTGGAGAACTTCATTTATATTTCATAGTGTACGTGTTTCTCCTTCCCATTACTCAACTATGCAGCAGCAGAGGCTTTTTAAACTCTGTTAGAGAGGTTACTCTAAAGTTTTGCACTGTTTTTGCCCATAACAGGTGCCAAATTAAGTTCCTTGAGGGATGAAATTGCTTTAGAAATCGTCTTTCTCTTGGCAAATTTGTTCATACAGACTTCCATGTTGCTATGACCAGACAACCACAGCATGTGTGGTACCACAGAGGTGACAGCAAGTGAATTCCTTGAAATTCAGACAGTGTGTTAGATCTAAAGATGGGGAACACATTCTATGCTGCCAGCTGCCAAGTAGATCTCAGTCTGTAGCATGTCCCATCACTGTCACATATGGAACTTCTGCCTAGGCATGTCTAGTGACACCTGCTCCACTGAGCCCAGAAGGTCAACTATAAACACTGAAAAAACACAAAATTAAGACTCTAGAGGATCCTTACTATATAGGTGTAAACACCTAGGGGTTGTCATTTTCTGGGAGGAAATCACAGCCTATTTTCACCCCCAGGGAAGAGCGTTAAAGACAGAGTATTGCTCACATATCTCTACTTTTGTAACACCAAAGGATTCATGAACCCTGAAGTTGCCTCTTTATCTATCAAAGACACACACATCCAGTTCTCATATATAGTTCTCTGCAAGATCCCATCTTGCTCCATTAGCTCCATGGAAGCCTATTACTGCTAAAATCTTCATTTAGGTTCCTCATTTACAAGCTGTTATGAGTAGACTCCCTCACCATTCCTTATCACAGCAAGTGTCAGTGTCCTTTTTCAGGTTAGTCAAAATACATCCAATAGAACAATTTTCCAGTGGATATCTACTTTGAAAGCTCTCAGTGCATAAAAATTTTAATGGAAAAAAAATTATTTCCAAGAGATAATTTTATGAAAAGTGAAACAACTCTTTATAATTTATTAAGGACAAGAAAGGTAAATTTTAAAGCTCAGGAAGGGCCCAGATTGCTAAAAGCAAGCCTGAAGAGGAAGTTCTATGCATTTTCTTCTTAGAAAAATCCAGATACAAGGACTGATATCCTTCAAGACTGGAAGGCTTCCCACTCTGTCTTTGTGTACTTTGAGCTAAATGGAACACTGAAGGCAGGGCAGAAAAAGAAAAATTCTGTGCAATCCTCAGCAGAAAACATTACTTTCAAGAGACATATTTTTCTTTTGCTATGTATTTTCTTAATCCACAGTACACAGAAATCCTTTTTCACTTTGCCCAAAATTCACCAGATGTCTTCCAGTGAACATTTTGGACCTCATTTCCAACCTTAACTTTCCCCGCATTTGTTTCTTGGCTTCTGAATTTTGACTGTACCAAACATGTTAAAGAATGGGAATTAAAGCCCCTAAGTACCCAGAAAAAGCCTTTTCTCTAACCTGGCTCTTCTGATCCCTTTCATAGGTCATATTATTGATAAGAGCAGGTGTATCCCCTTCCTGGGGATGTATCATGATCAAACTACTTTATTTTCACAGGAAAAATGATGCAGGGAAGCACTTTGCTGACCTGGTACATGCTGTAGAGTCTGAGAGAGAGCAGGACAATTTTCCAAGCTCATGCCTACTGGTCCTCTTTTCACCAGCATTGCCTTAGCAGTGTCAGTTATTGCTGTTGAAATTAAAAATCTATTCTCACTTCTAATAAACTGGTATTTCCCTGGAAAACATAGTGTTTTGGAAAACATACAGTCATATTACCTCTTTGCACTATTTCAGACAAGGGTGGGGTTTTTTAGGGAGTTTTGCCAGAGCATCAAAATCAAATGTGTCACTGAGTAAACACACACTTAAAAGTGAACATCCTGCTGTAAATATATACATAAAAAATACACCTATATGTATGTACATGCAAAAACCAGAGAAAGACAGATAAAAAAGATGAGATTAAAACTGGCAGTTCTGTACTCTGCCCTTGTGGTTTAAGTTAAATAAATTTTATGAAATTAGTTAGATCTAACTCTACTTTCTAAGAGTGATTTTTTTTTCAATGCTAATGCAATTACACCTTTTCCTCCAAGCAAAGTATTGGAAAAAAAGAAAAATGAAACCCACCAAATCAGTCCCAGCTGCCTTGTCTAACCCATAATTGCAGTGTGCAGATTCCTTTGACAGAGGAGAAAAAAGGACGACTCCATCAAAAGGAAGCACCTATAGGAAGGGGAATCAACCTCCACTGATTCATTTCCAGAGTCCTTCTCTTAAGACAGGTGCTATTTATAGATTAATGGCAAGTCCCCATCATTCAGCTAAATGCTTCCCCACCCAGAACCCTGCCTGCTTCTTTGCACTTGGAACACGTTTTTAAACTTCACCCATTTAAAAGATGTGATGTGGAGTCAGCAGAAGGTGGATTCAGGTTCTTCCTCAGCTGCTGATTTACACTTTCCGTGACTCAGTTTATCACATTTCTTCAATGGTATTTGAGACACTCATTTCAGAGTCAGAACCCACAGTTGCATGGTCCTTTTGGTTACCTCTTCACCAACAGATGGTGAAAAAGCAGCCCCCAAACCCTCAGGGAAGTCATGAATTACTTCTTGTGAGCAATGCCATTTGGAAAATGTCACTTTAACAGAGGATAAAGTTCTGCTCTTACATAGCTTATGCTTCTGCATGTGCTTCAGAGCCAACAGCAACATCAAATGTCTACTTCTGAAAGAGCAATTTATTTCCCTAAACACATTTTTCCATAGGCCTAGGCTTTTCATCCATTTTAGTACTAAAAAAAGCAATATTCAATAGATGCAGAATCACTTTTTTTATGCAAATGACAATATTGTCTGTCAGTATTAAAATCTCAGCCAAAAAAAAGGCCACAGGTCAATGCTTAAACCACAGGAAATTATCAATTTTTTAATTACAAAAGCAATGCAATTATACAGTTATCTAAGACTCTTATTACTAGATACATTCTTGTAAAGGAGACAACTGCCCGCAGGCTCAAATTCACAGCTAAATTTCAACTGCATCCCTTTCCATCAAATTTGCAAAAGTCTCTGACCTTCACTGAACAGACAATGCAGCAACCTTTTCTGAAAATTTTGCTACTAACAGATTTCTTTCCCTAAAGAAGGAGTAGGGTGAGGCTTCAGAAGAACTTTCCAATAGTGCTTCCTTAAACAGCATTTGGAAACAATAATAGGAAATACACTAAACTTGCAGCAAAGAGCTTTAGTGGAGAGTGTTGACAGATGCAGAGGGAAGATGAGGGGGGACACCTGTGAATCTTCACAGCTGATGCTGCTAAAAGAACAGCTGATTTATGTAAAGGATAAGGCAAGAGTTGTGCTAGAATGGTAGTTAGGAATAGAAATGTGGGAGAGTATTGTTTTTCCTCTGTTTTTTTTCCACTGATTTAGCTATTGTATGAGGATAATTTTTGAGGCAAGAACTCATTCCTGGAATTATAATAGCTGTCTTCTAAAAGGGATATTTTTTTCTATTTTGAGCTTTTCTATTACTCAGAGTAAGAAGCTCAAGGGCAGGAAAGAAAAAGAGGTTTCAAAAGCAATAAGTGATGCAACTGATGCTGTCTCAGGATTTGTCACTGCAAGAGGAAAGGGAATCCTGGAGACTCGGCAAAGGTAATGTCTACATCTGACTCTCAGTGCTTTGAGTTTTTCATTAGATGTGAATGAATTGAGATGCTTTCTTGCATCTAAAAGAGGTAACTGGCACATACTTTGGTTTGACTCTTCATTAGTAACTTTGTACCACGCCTCTCCTGAACCTCCCACTGGCTTTTGCCAAGGCAGGTCAAAGGAGTTGTCAGATGCTTCCTCTGAGGGTAGTTACAAGCCCTGCAGGTTCCCCCAGCTCCAAATCTCATGATTGCAACTGTATCTGAGGTGTTCTGACTGCAAAACTCTGTGTAGATCATGTGTAGCATTATGCTTTCACATATGGATACCTTCCTGAAAGTTTGGCTAAAGTCCTTGATTTGGCTCTCTTGGACTGATTTTGTAGGGAAGCACTGATGCTGCTTAGACACACATGGATGCAGCAGGCATTGGGGTCAGGAGCTCTTGGAATGTTTGCTGTCTTGGAATGTTTGATGCCAGTGCACCCTGGGCAGCAGCCCCTTGGCTTCTGGTGTGCTTGGTGTGGTCCGTGTGTGAGGCTCTGGGTGCTCCCTCTGGTGTGAGTCACAAGCTATGGCTCTAAAAACAGCAGGGAGCCCTCAAAAACCTTGGGAGAGTTGTGAGAAAATATAGATAGCACCCAGTTTCTAAAGGTCGCAAAGTTTGCCTGTTCAGGCCAGAAAAAAGGCTGTTCCAGGCTGACCATTTTAGCCTCCAAACACAGATTTACTTGCGTATTACTTAAACGCCTTCACAACTGTGCCACCATGGTGTTGATTTTATCCTAAATTACACTGACCTTCCCTTCTGTCCAGAGCCCCAGGAACTTAGCCAAAGTGCCACGCACTCCCCAGTTGGCCTCACATCCACTGCCTTGACCTGGAGATTTTCAATCTGTGCTATGAAACCTCTCCATAGTCAGGTCCACTTCCTCAAACAAGTCGTTTTCTCTTCCTATGTTGTTGTGCCTTCCCTTGATGTATCCAATGTGTGCTACTTGTGATATATTCGAGGCATCACGTGATGTTCTTTTTCATAAAAGACTGTTTTTCATCCAGAAATAGACTGATTATTTTACTCTGAGCATGAAAGGTGGCAAGAGGACACTTTCTTTTCCTGGGACTCATGAAAATGAGATCACTGTATCCCGAAAACTTTGGGAAAAGTTCCTAGGCATATTGCACACTGTACAAGAGGCATTTATTACAATGATAAGGGGGTGATTTATTTCTCACAGCTTTTGGAAGACATAGTGTAAACAGGACAGTTGTTAGTCTATTTAAGTGGTTGCATATATACAATTTTAAAAGGCCTGCATGACAGCAGGTGTTCTTGGAGTTAGCATTCATTCTCTATGATGTCCTGAGAAATGCCTGGCAGTGAACTTGAGGCTACTGAAAAATTAGCCTCTTTGGACAGAGACTGTTTGCTACAAGATACTCCAAATTGTGTATGGCTGGGATTTTTTATTTTTTTTTTTCCTCCCTGTAGGAATTTTACTCACCTGTAGCGATTTTCTAGCAGCATAAAAGCTAAAACTTAGAGGGTGTTATCTAGATGCCACTGCTCTCATGCATTGCTAAGCTTAGCTGAAGGCCACATCTAACTCTTGATTGACTGGTGGCTCACTGATTCTGGGTTTTATTTTCACCTCAGAGTGTTTTATCTCACCCATTTCTCCAAGTTGTCTTACATGTTGTGGTAAATAAAACTAATGTTGCTAACAAGGTTACCATCCTTACTCCTCTCAGTCAGGGCAGCAACCAGCCCCTCAAGAAGACAGTCTTGAAAATTCTGTAGTTCATGCCCTCCCACAACAAACTAAATGTTTCTCTTCAATTTCTTTTTGTCTCTTTCCCTTGTGTTTATTTCTATAAAACTTTAGTACCTGTCCTTGTCTGCTGTGCTTGGCATGGGTACCATGTTGCAAGGTTCCCAGTGTTTGAAGATTTTTAGCTAATGGTTTTCAAGGTTGAATGCCTAAGGCATAGTTCTTGAATTCAGCAGAGGCAGGTAAATAATTGAGTTGCTTGAGATTTTCTTGCTGCTAGTCATTGTCCTCCCTAATGGAGGTGAGAAAATCTGATTCTTCTGAACGAACCAGACTTGGCAAAATCTCAGACTTCTTCTTCAACATCACTTTAAATCCTAGAGAGATGTGGTGCTTGGAAACACATCACAGCCTTCAGCAAATTCTATCCTGGGCTTCAATAGTTACATTTAGATAGAAGAACTTGCTTGTTAGAGTGTTTTCAAGTGATACAAAAGCACTCTCAAAATCAGCCGCAATCAGTGGGAGCTGCAGGTTCTGCAGCACATGTGAATTTTCAGTCTGCTTGAATATTTCAGAGTGGTGGGGATCTCAAATCTTAGCTTGAGTCACTAAAAAACACAGCCTCTGGGTGTATTAAACTACTTGCAATCATTTCCTGGGTCCCTTGTCCCTGTGATCTGGCAGGTCACTGAGGGACAGGCATGATTTGTGTGTGATTTACTTGCATCTGGCTTGTATGCTCGTCATGGGGTATAAAATCCTTTGAACTTGAGAGGTGCATTTGTTCTGAGCACTGGAAACTGAAGCAGGAAATAGAACATTGTTCATAGGGAGAAAAGAGGAGGTGTAGACTTGGGCATAATGACATCATAGAGGAATTGCAAACGAGACATGATCTATGAAAATTGTTTGAGCTGACAAAACAAAGAGCCTCTTGCCAGGCTAGTGAGGGAACATCCATGCTAATACAGTAGGATTGTGAGAGTATAAACATGCTACAGAAAGGCTGCTTATCATGGCTAAGGAATGGGAGCCAGCCTGGTTTTACACTCAATGAACAGAACCTCAGCTGTCTCACTGGTAAACAAAGAGGGTGCAAGGGAGGCTTCAGGCCACCAGAGGGTCTTCAAAATAAACAGAACTCACTAAATCCATCCTAAAGCCAAATGAGAAGACACTTTCACCTGAAACCACCTTCTTTGGCAACAATCCAAACTCAAGGTCATTTTACATCTGTTTTGTTGCCGAAGACTGATTTTCCTCTTTCAAAGCGTGGGGTTTTTTATTATTTATCATTTCAACGATCACATTAGGAGGCTAGCCAGGTAAAGTGACTTCACTCTACCTCAGAGGTAGCACCTGGATCTGGTTTCTCATGTCCTGTATAACTCCTCCATAAATTCTGTAGTTTCCATAGCAGCTGAGGTATTTTAGATGAATGGCAGTGTGATGTTGTTCCTGGGCTCACAGAAACACTCGGTAGCAACCACTGTGCCTCTAACCTCGATTCTCCCCATGGAGCTCTACAGAGTCACTGAAAGCTTGTGTCAAAGTGCATTGTAAATTCCATGCTCGTTTTTACAGATACTCTTAGCTAATCCCATCCACTTCTCCTACTGCTGTGTCCATAAAGCAGAAAGGTCTTTTTCCTAACCCAGATCATCTTGGCACAGTTGATTTGCATTTAAGACTTGCAAAAAATTGTTGAGCAGCTATTAATTCACTTGCTTCCATTCTCAATCCACCTCTTTTTCTATGGGTAGCAAAACCCAAGGTTGAACTCCGGTTGCTTTTATCCAGTGTTTTGGTATCCAGTATTACTGCATTTCGTCCAGCATGGCCTTTCCTGGAAGCTCCATGTGCATGAATCAGCCAGGCCTGACCTTGCTCTGCCTGAGACTTCTGATGAGATCACAGCTGGAGGTGATATAGCTATGAACACTGTAGTTATGGGAAAGTCTGGGGAGATATTTTTACCAAATAAAAATGGAAAGATTGCAAAAGCATGACGTGAGCAATGTTTTCAGTACTTTGAGTTCCCTTCTCACAAACATGTGGAAACTCTTTAGGCGTCTGGTATCAAGATTTTAATTTATTTTTCCAGACTGCTCATTCAAAGATTTGTCCTATATGAGAAGCTGAATGCTGCAGTCTAAGGTCATGGAAAGCAATGGCGAAAGAGTTTTGTGGATATGCTTAGGTGTTTCATTTTTAGATTTTGTTTTCTTCTTCTGCAGCTGGTATTGAGTATCAAAGAAAGGGAAGGCTGATTCAGGAATTGTGTTGAGTAACAAACTTTCAGGCTTTTCTCTGTAAAAACCTCTGAAATAATAGTAAACACATGTTAAAATGTGGTGATCAGTAGAGGGGAAAGAAAATCTATGGGACCATATCCAGCTGACTGAGTATATGTGTGCCTTTGAAAGAATGAAGGCATTCTGCAATTTCCAGAGAAGCAGGAGACTTCGTGTGTGCTTCAGAAACCAGAACAAGCTCAGGGGTCAATGGCTAAACTTAAGAGTGCAACTATGAAGACAGCACATGGACCTTATTAATATCTGCTAGGAGGGGAAGTATTAAAAAAAAGTGACTACAGGTATCCCCCTGACACAGGGCATCCATGGCCTGATGTCCATCACACTGAAGAAAGGGACCTAGTATGCTCTAAACCAGATGGAGGTTTGGGGCTTTCCATGGCAATTAAAAATTTTACTTTTGTTAGTCAGAACAAGGTACTTCTTGCAATCACTAAAAAACACCCAGGAAAAGCCCTCTGAGACACCAACTTATGCTTTGAATTAGAAGTTTACAATGTGCAAACTGCCTGTAAGTGGAGCGGTGCTGAGGGGCTGTGGACTCACCCTCTCCAGCATTTGGCAGAGCTGCCATGTAAGCCAGAGCCAAGTGCAGAACTGGAACATTGTACAGGACAAATTAATTCTCAAAAGAAAGGAAAGAAAACTCTCCAGTTTTAGAGGAAATATTGGCTGAAGTTGCCAGAACAACTTCTCAGACGGAGAAACCACAGAAAGTAATTGAGGACAAGAACAGGGTGAACTGAACATTGTCTTCACAGCTTTGGCCCTTACCATCAACTTGCAAGAGAGATCTCAGATCTCAGTCCTGGGTTGTGTGTTGTTTCAAGATTTTCTTTAAAGAGAACATGATGATGAATAAAACTTTTGGAGAAAAAATCATTTACTAGAATTTACATATTGAAAATTGTTAAAATCAAAGATGCAGAAACATGAGGTAATTATCCCACTGGCAGTCAGTGCACTTCAATACCTTCTGTACATGCCAAGTACATCAGAACTTCTGAGATTTTTTTTCACAAAAAGTTGGAGACGGATATAGTTTTGTGCAACTGTGCACACTGATTTTATTTTTCTTCTGATCAAAAGTAGCTATTATATTCTTATTATATTTTTTCATTTTATCTACATATAACTCTGAATACTTTTCAGGAAAAAAAAACATCCTTAACCTTTAGCTGAGTCACAAACAGAGACCCAAAAAGCGCTATCCTTTTTTAATGTTGTTTCTGAGAAAGAAATAAAAATCACAATTTTGTGTTACAAAGTAGTAAAAATAAGGGCTCTGCTGGTTCTTGAAATATGTACTCTGTACCAAGGTAAGTTTAGTCAAAACCAGTGTAGGTCAGACAGAGGCAGTCTATAATTCAGAAAGGTGTTAGAGTTATTTGAAATATCCTGCTTGCGTGTTCCTGGGTGAAGTTTAAATAGTCACCACAAATATCCTTTATTTAGGGGTAGATTTCTACTTCCCTTCCTAAATAAGGTAATTAGCCCATACATCAGCTTTCAGCCTATGTCATATATTCATGGGAGCTGGCTCAGCATTCTTAGTAGAGCTGCAGTTAGTACATAATGCCTACAGATTAACAGAATGGATATTTAAATGTCCAGCTGCCTGACTAAAATCATTATCTCTGAAGGATCTGGGGGAAGCTCAACATTCACACTGAAATTATGCAGTTATATCTTGTTATTACCCATCACTTGTAAAGCCAGCTGTCTCACAGGTCCTTATTGAAAGCACGTTATCCTGTCTCAGTTTGGAGACAGCTTGTTTCCAACCTGGAAAGGAGGGAAATTTGTGGTTCTTCACATCTGTTATTAGATCTTGTCTGCAACTTCATCTTTAGGTGCTCCATCCTAGAGGCTGGACTGGGAGCTGATGATAAGGAGCATTTGGGATCAATGACCTTTCTAATAGTTCTTTTAATTAACCGTTGGGATAAGGCACTAGGCAGCAAGGATTTTAGCAAAACTCAGCAATATTTATTTGCAGTTCTGACTATGCCTTACTAGTGAAATTAGAGCAGTTTTCCTTATAAGCTACAAAAATAAAACTAAATTCTGTGTTTTTAGGAAGCCTAGTCCTGCTGCTTCAGAAATCTTTTTTGTGTGTGGGGAGCCAGAGTGGGAGAGAAACTGTTTTTGTTTGTTTATTTGTAGGAATCCAATCACCATATGGCTCACAGTATGGAAGGAGAATCTTCCTTCACTCTCAGGAGGGTTTGTTTTTGTTGGTCATGACTCTACAGGAATGCATCTCTGGCTGCCCCTGTACTGAGCAGATAATTCCCTTCAGCAGATAAATCCCTCTTAATTCTGCCTCCTGAGAGTGTGCTGAAACCACCTTGTCCATGCACAGCCCAGAATATTTCTGAAAATCAAGAGAACCAATAGGTTTATCTATGGCCCACAAAGACAATAGTGTTACCAACCCTGCTTCCTCTTTCCACATTGTTTGAGAATAATTTGTTTTAATAAATTAGATATGTTTCTTTTCTCATGAATTGTGCTTTTCATTGGGAAATAGACTTAAAGGTTTCTATGTGCAACTAATTCACAGCACAGAATTTGGTAAATTATTTGGTTGATAAGCAGATGCGGATTTAGTGACATTGGAATTAAATATTATCCTTGCAATGGGCTGCATATTATTAAAAATGGCTCTGGATCTTTCTATCTGATGCCAAGCTTGTACTTCCAGTCCTTCCTCTTGGGTATCATGGAGACCTAGCATGAGAAAGAAATGGTAAAAGTTGGATGCTTCAGTAATGTTTATTTAGCAAAATTTTGTTGGGTTATTCTTCTCTTTGGAATATCAAGTCATATGTTATCAACTAACTTGATATTCCCTGAGGCTACACAAGATTCATAGCATCTGACTGTTGCAGACATATATAAAACAGTTGCTATTTTTCTGAATATCAGGTGGATTTTTGACTTTTGCATTCAAGAGCTGGAGCACTGGTAGTTATTTTCCTGCTGAATCTCAGCAGAAATCACTGTTTCTGTGAGACCTCAAAGCAGTTGTTTTATGACTATCTGTCACAGTCATATATTTTCACAGTTAGAGAGACCTTCTCAACTTTCTTTTGTAAGAATGAACTTCAGTAGTTCTGTGTGAGACTGTTGTTGTCAGACAGACATGAAAACTAAGGGGAGCTGGTCCCCAGGCTGTGATTCAAACCATCTGGGTTAGGGATTTTCAGTTTGGCTACTGATTCAAGACCTTGCCTCAGGACAAAAATCAAAGGTTATTTTCCAGGGCTCAGTTTTATTAAGGTCCTGTCTCTTGCTTAGAGAGACTTTTTGTCTTTGCTCACTTTGAGTTTGAGCCTGAAAAACCCTCTCCTATGCAGGAAGGGGCTTTACTCGTGCCATACAGATACCACAGGTTTGTTTAAACAAAGAATTGTTCCTTTGTTTGGGTTTGTTAGGTTTTTTTCAGCCTCACCTGTTTCTTCAGGTGGTGGCTGGTGTCTTCCCTGTGTCTGAACAACAGCAGAGGTGGGGCTGTTTAGGGCTTCCAAAATCCTGTCCCACGTGTTCACGTGGTTTTGCCCTGCCAAGAGTCATAGCCTGACCAGTGCAGGCACAGAGAGGTGTTTGACTCAAATGGAAATGCCACTCGACAGTGGCCTGCTGTCTCACTCTTGGCTGACACAGAGCCAAGAGCACCTCCAGACAGGCAAGAAGAAAGGAAGAAAATTTGGGTAGTTTTATCTGTACCCTCAAACTCTGATGATTCTGTGCTTGCTGTTACGTTTTGTTACCCAAAGCCATCTTGGAAAGTGTTACAATAAAGGATCTGTAATGCCATAGAGTTCATATTTTTATATTGCAGGACTATGATGTGGGTCTGCCAGCAGTTCTCTGGGGAACTCTTTGGCTGCTTTCCCAGTTTAGCTGTTACATGGATGATTCATTTAAAGAGACACGAACACCATGTTCTCAGGAGTGCCTGCTGAGACATTCCCTTGAAGACATGGCTAATGGCTTCACCAATCTGTGGGTGCATTGGATTTATTTCAGAAAATGAAAAGAGTAGAGACACAGTGGTGTTTGTTCTGTTCTGAGAACGTGGAGTGCGTCAGAGCTGCAGAGAAAAAGAAAATGTAAAGGATGTTTCAAGTGTTGTCAGATGTGTTTGTGGCTGAAATATGGCAGAAAAAGGTTGGGATAGCTCAGGTTTAACCAAAGGAATAATTCTGAGTAGCCAAATTTCTAAATAATCTTTTCTTTCAAGGATCTTTGTGGGGCTTTTGTGGGGTTTTTGGGGGGCTCTTTTTCCCCATATGAAATCACCTGTGTCAGTTACAGCCCCTCCCTCTCTTTGGACACACTCATATCAAACAATACTGATCTGAAATCTTTGAGAGAGTTTTTTATTGGGCTTCTTCTTCAGTGGACCACTGTGCTCAAAAACTATGTAGGAATTCAGGATCTTCAAACCCTCTGCCTGCCTATCAGTCAAATTTTCTTTATCAGCTAATGAGGGAACCAGACACATAAATCAGCCCTGCCTTTAGGCTAAACCCTGAAATAGTAACTTCTGTGATTTATTATTTGCACAGGGGTCAGTCTGAATTGGGGTGATAAACATTCTTCACTACAGACCACAGGCAAAAATCCAGGTAATGACATAGCTGTCCTCAGGTTACACAATTAAAAGCTCTTTACTCATTTGGGAAAGGGAAAAGATAGTTATGTATGAACAGTTGCTACAGTCAGGCTTCATACACACAAAAAGAGGTGATTACCCCACTACTGATATGTGCAATCTGTGAAAAACACTTTCTAAAAATCTGTATTTTGTGCCCTCTCAAAGATGTTGCAAAGCCACTTTTTCAGGATGTGCTCTCAAGAGAGTCCAGACAGGGCAGGACTCTCTCCTGGCCAAATGGCTGCTGCTCAGCAAGATCGTCCCAGAGAGTGTCTGCACCAAGAGCCTCTCTGCCCAGGGAGGGCTTCAGTTGTACCCCCCAGTCTCTGATCTCACAGGCAATCATGGCATAAGAGGAGCAAGCAGCTGGCTCTGCATTGACATCCAAGCAACATGGCTGGAAGTAGTGCAGTGCTAGTCTTGCACAAAATCCCAAAATAGAACACTAATAAGTGGAGCAGCAGACTATGGAGACAGCTAGAAAATCAGTATGATGAGGGAAAGCATGAAGTGCTTTTGGTGAGAAAAAGCATGCCATTCACCTTTCCTATTTTTGTTCTTACTCTCTGGAAGCTGTAAAATCCTCCCAAAACACAAGTATTTTCTTTTCTTGGCCTTGAGATGATGTGTGCTTAAACATACCAACATTCAAGATGCTACAGTACATTTCAGTGATGTGCTTCCCAGCTTCCTGCTCCACAGGATCCCTGAATGTCTGATGTGGACTCTCATCTCCAGTTCCAGAACAAGAGTTTGGCCTTATGTGGTGGTATTATGGCAGTGTCCAAAGGATCCAACAGGAGAGCAGACTCACAATATCCTGCGTGCACTGTAGATCCTGGTTTCAGAGTGAAGAAATTGTTCAGCAGGAGTTGCCTTCAACAGGATCCATAGGCTAAAAACCAACAATAAACACATCTCCAGTACTTATCCAAGTGAGAAAAAAGCAAGCAAAAAGTGTTTATATTTAACCATTTCTTAAATGGAGCTTGGAAAGGGAGACTCAAGTTTGTAAAGTGCTAAGTGAAACCACATCAGTGGAGGACTTAACTGAGACAATATAAAAAGCAGTAATTAAATCAGGACAAGGAGTCTCTTTCATGCAGTAATTGTTGCCAAGATTTTTCTCACTGTAGTTCGTTTAGTGTCAAGAAGCTGTTTGGAATCTACTGGCTCTTGTAGATGTTTGTTGTCAGACATAAGTACAAAAGTGTAAACCCATTACTGTTGAAGTCCTGGAAGCACTTGCACTCGTCTCTTTTGCAAGGAGCTGTTGCAAGATACAGTCTATCATGATAGGAAATCATTAAGGGGTTTTAGTTTGTCTCAGTGCCCCCATTCTATAGGAAGTGCTTGTAGAGTACAGAATGTTTGGAAGCAAGTGAGGAAAGTGTAGAACTCAGAATTGTAGATAATTTATGATTCTGAAGAGGAAATTAAATGGTAGAAGTGACTCAATATCAAGTTCTTTTAATGACAATTTAATGAAAATGGGCATGTCTTCAGTGTCACATAGAGAGGAAAGCCCTTCAGGCTGTACTTAATGGCTTTCTTAGACTGCATGCGTTTAAAACTTAAGGTTTCAAATAATTCTACACCATGAACAGAATTTACTCTGGTTTGGACAGCTTCCTAAATGCTCATGAAGTTGAAGCAAGATCTAAAAATGATTCAAGCTTAAACAGAGCATCATCAGATGTCCTCTGCTGCTTGTGTGTTGTGCCACATTTGTTTCCTCTGTTGCATCCCAAATTTTACTTAACTTTACATTGTGTTTTTTCTTATTGAGCCAGAAAAATAAAATTTGACAATGCCAGAACTGAGGATCCTTTCTGTAGTTCATTGTCTTTGTGCAAAGAGCTCTTCTTTTAATCCTCCCTGTTGAACAGGAGTTGACCTGAGTGAATGTAAATCATTTAAATTGACGGAAATGTTCTTTTAATCCTTTTCCAGCTCTCAGCTTGACTACTTAAAATGTCCTTGTGGTTCTGCTGCAAAATTCTTTACTCTGCCCTAAAAAATTGTTTGTTCTCTAGCAGACAAATACTTTTAATAAAATAAAGACATTTAAGACAGATAGTTCTATAGCACTAAGTCATATCAGAAAATCTTAACAATAAATGATATGTCATATTTTTTTTCCCAGATACACAGATGTTTTTCAGGCTCTATAGCAGGAACATAAAGAAAAACAATATTTTCCCTTTACAGCTAAAGTAATAGTCTAATTTGGATCAGGAGAAGAAATTAGTCTAGAATCAAATATCCCTGCAGCCATCTGTCTTGTCAAAGAAAGCACAAATTTCTGCTTTCATGATCACAACAGAACGATCAAATCGGCTTTTTCCTCCAAACCAAACCCATTTTCAAGTAACACTTCAGCTCTAAATTTTTGTGACACGGTTTTTACTGGTTAAAATACCAAAATTTCTTCTGCAACCCTAACTGTTTTCACTTCTTTTTCCAGCCTTGTGTAGTTTCAGCTGCTTCTTATGCCCCTGGTTGAGCACAGCTCATTAACTCAGGGGAAAAGCCCTGCAGCTCAAGGCTCAGCCATGGGCAGGGCTCCCTGTGTTAGCTGGAGCTGTGTTAGCCCTGGTATTTTGGTCAGGAGCTTTCCTTGCTTTACCATCACATTTCTCAATAATCTGTTTCATTCCTGTGCCCCAAAGGAAAAAATGATGTCCTCTGCTATGTCCTCTATTTCAGAGGGGTTCCTCCCCTTCTGACCATCACCCATCAAGCAATCTCCAGCCTCTGAGTGCTGCTCCCAAGCTGCCTCAGGCTCCATCTTATCTGTTTGTCTGCACTGAGGATCCTCAGTTTCTTTCACTGCACATCTTTTCTTTAACAAAAAGGTTAATGTTTTTCAGGTGTACATGCACCTTATGTGCTTTTTGATACTGAGCAAGAAAAACTCCTCATTTAATGATCCATAGACAATAATTCTGGGTAATATACAGTGAACTAAGGCCCATACATCTTCTTTCTCAACTGTAAGAACATCAGCTGTTACTGATTTTGTCACATTCCTTTGTCAGCATCTTTCAGTTTTACCTCCAATCTCTCAGTCCATCTGGCACACAGAACACAAGGAGCCAGCTTCACTGTGGAAAATGGGATCTTCTTTTGACAGATTATTTCATATGACCAACAAGGCCCTTCATCCATTAGCAAGATAAAAACGTCATTTTCAGAGTTACTTTGTAAAAACCATTGGGACATGCCAACATCCATCAAATACAATTTGAAAAATATTCTCCTTGCAGATTTATAAATTGCTTCTTAGCTTGTCAACAATGCTAGCTAACAAAATAACATCAAGTGAGCATTATGTACAATAAATAAAGCTATTTACAAGCATCAATAATATTGCAAAAAAATAAAAAATAAGTCTGCCTTTCTTCTTTTGCATGTCTTGGAGAGCAAGGTCTCCTGCTGGTCCATGAATCAGTGAACATCTGGGCTCTCCAGAGATCCCTATACATGAAGTTCAGCAACATCAACTTGCAAACTGGCAAACCTTTTCACTACACTGCACCTACTGGTATATTTTCCTTCTCTTTTGTTCAGGGTTTTTTTATATCAAACCTTTGATCTTTCTAGCCAAGGCTATTTTATTCTACATCTTATGTTGTTATTTATGATAAATGAAACCAAATCTAAAATACTGACACTCTTGATTGATTTATTTGTTATTTGGCAAAGAAATTAGTGCGGCCCTTAACATTACTGGAAATGTTTGTTCTGGGTATCCCCAGAACAAATGGGAAAGTTTCATGTCATTTCAAATGAGATATTTCCCTGTAATATTGATCTGTCAAAACTAACAAAAAGCTTTCAAGTTGTAAACAGATCTGATCTTGAGTGTCTGTGAAAGTCCATATATGAAACTCCAGCAGAGTCTCTTGAGAGATAGTGAAATCTCTATCCTTAAAAATCTTCAGAATTCAACATTAAAAAGCCTGAAACACCTGGTCCTAACTTCGAAGTTAGCTCTGCTTTGAGCAGGAGGCTGGACTAGTGATCTTCCAAGGTTTCTTCCAACCTCTATTTTTCCCTGTCATTTTATAATACCTGCTCTTCTTCAGCCTCTCAGATCAGTTCATGTTTGTTTCTATGCCCTTTGAACAGTGAGTGTCCTTTAGTAATATAATTCATACCTGTTTTTCCATACTCTTTCTATTTACCCCATACAGCTCTTCTCATATCCTACTTTAATCAGTGTATTCCTTCTGGAAAACTGGTTTGCCATCCAGTTTCATAGCAATAGGAATCTTGAACTGGTCTCTCTTAACTCGTTCTATTTCTCTATCAGAGTAAGTTTTCTTTAGATTTCAGTGTTCTCCAGAACTCTTTTCCTCCATGTTAACATCTGTTTCCTTAACATCTGGTTTTCTGTATGCTGATATTCTTCTAACTGTTGTTACAGTCTTCGCTTTTTTCTCTAAGTTTTGAAGAAAATCCTGAAAGTTTTCTCCTCCAGAGAAGTGAGTGGAAGCAATCTGCCAGCCTCTCCTGGACTACAGTGGGGTCCTCCTACCAGCTGTTCTTTGCCTGTGAATGTCTTCTGCTGATCAGAAGTACTAAAACTTTAGAACACAAAACATAGAACTACATACTAATTGTAATTACCTTTCCATGCCTTTTCTAGGGACCAGGAAAACATCCAGGACCATCCTGTTAACACTACAAGTTTGTGGTGAATCAGTACTCCTTTCTATTTGCATGTTATATTTCCTTTTCCATAATGAATGTTCCATATACTCCTCTGCCTTCTATTAGTCTGCTGGCTCAGAATTATTGTTCATCTCTCACACTCCATTGTTTGGGGCAATTTTTGTCCTGGTCTCTCTGTTTCTTGATACCAATTTCTTGCTCTTTTCTGTTTTCTCTTTTTTTACAAACTGAAAATTCTGTTCATGGCAGCAACATCTGCTTAAATGCAAAACTTACATTACCAGAAAAAGGAATGGAAAAAAAATATTAAAACCCAAGCCCACAATATTAATTATTTCTGTTTCTATAATGAAAACATAGACAGTGATGCTGTAGTGCACCAAATACAGCACAAAACTTAAACCAGTTTGAAAACCTCCATCTGTACTCCTGACATAACTGAGCAGAGTCTCCTAAGGGCTTGCTGTGTATATTGATGCTTTCACTGTCTGTGCCCTGCAAAACTCTGGATACTTTTAGTATTTGTAGTTTTCATGGTATGCCCTGACTCCCTCCGTTAGTAAATAAATCACACTTCACTTATGTCCTGTCAAAGCTGTGTTGCAAGAAGTAGCCACAAACTGAACCACAATTCCAGCTTTTGGGGTAGTTACAATTTTGGATTGGATTTCCCATTGAAAGTTGTAGCCTAATTCTAGGGAGATCGTTCTTTCCTAAACAGTTACAGGATTTATTCTCAGCAGTGAAGCCAAAGCAATCCTTTGCCAGGAAATAAAGTTGTTTATAAGCAGTCATGCAGGACTATACACACTAGGATGGCCACAAAAGATAGTCTGGTGGGATTTCCTGAGAAGGTAAGTGGCATCACAGTTTTAATTTTGTTATCATGGGAAAATTCCAGATTGGGTGATGAGTGTTGTGTCTCTCCAACCCCATAACACAGTCAAAAGTTTGTACTCATCTTCCTCCCCAGTGCTGGTCTCATAGTATGTCCATCACCAGCTGAATAGTCTCCATCCCCTCCTGCACCAGAGTACCCAGCTGTACTTCGAGCTTCAATAAAGTAACTCCTGAGTTTTTAAATACATAGATTTAACATAAATAGCATCTATAACCATACATTGTGGATATGCATGTTATATATGGCAGTCTTCCAGAACCTAAAGGGGCTGGCTACAAGAGAGATAGAGAGGGACTTTTCACAAGAGTCTGTAGTGATAGGAAGAGGGAAAATGCCTTTAAGCTGATAGAGGGTAAGTTGAGATTAGATATTAGGAGAAAATTCTTTACTATGAGGGTGGTGGAGCACTGGAACACATTTTCCAGAGAAGCTGTGGGTGCCCCTGCCCTGGAATTCTACAAGGACAGGTTGGATGGAGCTTTGAGCAACCTGGTCTAGTGGAAGGCATCCCTGCCCCATGGAGAGGGGCTGAACTAGATATTCTTTCATGTCCTTTCCAGCCCCAAAATATTTAACATTATGCATCATTGACAGGACATCCTCAGCAGTTGGTTTTGATGGTTATAGGCAGCCTGTTGATTTCTTGAATTCTGTTACAAAAACCCTTACAAAAACCTTCACTCTTTAGGAACATTCTCAAAAATCTTGCTGTATAATGTGTTTATTTAAAAGACTATGGTTTCTGTTAATAGATGTACTGCAAGAAATTCACAGGAAATCATTGAGAGTTACATTTTTGATCATACTGGATTTTCCCTCAGGAAATACAATGAAAATCCCCTGACTGCTGCTTAGGGAAACTAGGACAAATGTGAGAGAAGTGGCCAAGCTGTGGTTATCATGCCAAATGCAAAAGCTAAATGATTGAATTGCATGAGTCTTAAACTGGATATGGGGCTGTGTTGCCACAGGAATTTCTGGCTAATTTAAGTGACTGTTGTGAGGGTGAAATAAAGCAGCAGGTACTACTGAAGCTGGCATGGCTGTGCTCCCCAGGGCCAAGCTGCCCATCCAACCTCTGCAACACTTGGAACAGTGGAGCTGCTACTCTCCAGCAGCCTGATTCTTGGATCTCAGTGTTTAGCTCTTCTTGGCTCCAAGCAGTCTGCTTGCTTTTGCCTCTGTGAGGTGGTCTAGGAGCTGTGTCTCCCAACACACACAGTCCAATGTATCCTGTGCTGTGGCCTCTCTGAGGCATTTCTCCCTTTCCTGGGCTGTGTGTGGCACGTGGTGAGCGCTGTCGGTTCAGACTAAACAAGCGCTTGCAGCCCATCCATCCTCATTTAGCAGTTGACTCTTGTGCAGCTCACCAGAGCAGGCTATCAAACAGAGCTGTATTTGAGAGGCTGGCAGTCCCTGTGTGCCTGCCAACCACCGTCCAGCTGGCAGGAGACCTGAGCAATTCCACACACTAAAGGAGATAGATGGGCTTAGCACGCATTTCCCTCTGCTGTGCTCTGAAAGAGGAGGTAGCTGTTGTGTTACTGCAGTGCTGCTGCCATTCCAGGCGGGAAGGATGGCATGAATGTCCAGTTGGAACTGTGTGGGGCACTGCAAAGACTTTTATGTGCTTGTGTAACCATGTGCCCTCACACAGGCAACCCAGTTGCAGCAAATTAAAGTCAGATGAATAAGCTGTATCTTAACAGTAACTTACGGTCCTAGCTGATCTCTCAGGCTTTTTACCAACATATGCTGTCAATTTCTGAAGTCCCAAAGCACAAGATCTATGATATCTGGACTAATGAGCTCGTTCACATTCCTCTCCTTCCCTCAGATTCATGCTGCTCAAAGACAATGCCAAGTGCTGCTAGGCTGGGAGTTGAATTTCAAGTGGAGCCCAGAAACTTGGGGTAAATGCCTCCATCAGCATTTGCAATCTCTTTGTACATTTCAGTTTCCCATCATGCTTCCAAAAGTAGTTTAATGAAATGCAAAAGCTTTTCGTCCTGTGTTTGAAATGCTCTGTATTTTGAACTGTCAAAGAATTAGAATGCTGTCCCAACTAACACCTTCAATCAGAAGCAAGAACTAGAACATTGTCGAGTTAGTGGCTGTGACGGGCACACCACTGAAGCAGGATGAAGGTCAATTTATTTGGCCTAGGTTTTTATGTTCTCTTTTGCCTCAGGAAAATCACATTTTGACCAAGAAGGGAAGGCCTTCCATATGCCAGTTTTCCTTCCACTGTCTTAGAAAACTCACTAACTTTTTTCCCATGTTTTAAATATGTTCACAGTAATTAGAATATACAAATTATATATTTAGTATATATATATATTAGAATATACTAAGTCTCATCACCACAAATGTCTTTCTTTTCTCTTCCCTTCTCTCTAAAGTTGTCAGCACTCAGAATAAAAAGGATTTAATTCTATAAACCTCAGAAAATAGCTTATTCTACGTAAATACTGCTTCTGAGACACTTGCAAATAAAAATGCCAGTTCCTCGAGTTTCAGGTCACTAAAAGAGGCCTAATAGAGAATGATTCACCTCTTTAATTCCTTAAATATAGAATATCTTTTTAGAAAAGTCTTTAAACACAATTTACAGGAGACCTTGGATGCTGTTCCTATCAAAAACAAGTGAGGTGATGGAAGGTTTCCTTCTGGCCTTTAAAATCTGCTTATCTGCAAGAATCATTGAACATCTTTATTGCTCACTGTCAGTGTGCTCTGAATAGACTCTTCTCCCAAAGTTTCTGTGAATTTTCCATGCACCCAGGTTATTATGTAGGGTTACTAAATAAGCTGTTTTCTTGGATAAATCAATACTTTGAGTGTATCTTCCCAATTTCCCTAACAGATGGTTTTCTGGATGCTCTTTTTAGCCCTTCACCCCCACTGCAGTCTGTATACAACATTTTGTTGGAATGCATTTCCTTTACTGAACACAAAAAAATATCCTTCTATATAAACATAATGGGATTCCTGTGATAATAAAAGCAAAAACAATAGGCACCATTGCTGTTCTGAATTGCATGAAATCCAACCCACTCACTTTGGAATGCTATGAAAATATAAGTAGACTTTGTTTTTTCAGTGGAGCACGTTGTGCATGAGAGCTGCCATGAATTAAGAAAAATATGTGCTTAAACTCCAGTAAGCATCACAAAGTTCCCCCTACAGAAGTTTCCTCTTAGGAGCTGCTTTGTAATACCAGGGCATCCATCCTACCATGAAGTTCAAACCCCGCTCCTGTAATTGTGTGCGTCTATCTTCATTTGTGAAAACATCTTCACTTATGAAAACTGCTGCTGCAGAAAGCCCTGAAATGCTGTTGTAAAATCCACATGCTCAGCGGCAACCACAGAACATTCTTTCTTCTGCTTTGTGGGAAGCCATGCCTTACAATGGTTTTTCATATTGTCATACAGGCAGAACCCTTTCCATTTCAATCAGATGGCAATATCCTTAGAGCATTCTTTGTCATTTGAGTGCAACACTCAGTGTTTAAGGAAGTATCAGTCAAACCCACAGCTTGCAGAAAGAAACAACAAAGGTGGGTTTATTATTTCTGTCACAATAGGGCACAACTGATGCTGGGACTCTGATATTGTAGATGCTGGACAAATACTGACAAAGCTTGAAAAAAGAGAATTGTTAATGGCTGATACCAGCAGTGTGGGTGGTGATGACAAAAACAGGGAAATGCTTAAAGGGAAGCTAAAGAAAAGCTTTAAACATTGTGTAAGACGTATGAAATACAATCAGGACCTCATAGAGGTGTGGGGTGCTGAGGTCTCCCTGAAATCCGGATGTTTTTTATATGGGTATACTGTATTAATGTCATAGGGAGGACTGTGGTAGATCAGATGTCTACTAGGCACATGATAGAAATAGTAAGTTAAAGTAAAAATTCTCAGTGAAGAATGAACTTCGATAAGGTACACATTTCCGGAAATTGTTTTACTTCATTATATTTCTTCAGTGGAAATCCAAGTTAAATTTGTTGCGTTCTTTGGGTAATGACTCCTCCTCTTCTGAAAGAATGCAAGCAGGCTTGTAATGCACTCAAACACAACACTGAAAATATCCATATTTACCATCCACAGTTTGTAATACTAAAGTATTTCTTGAGAGGTTTTCAAAACTGGGACTTACATATTCCAGTTCAGTTAATCAAATAAGTAGGCCCTGACTACTTTCCTAACAGCTGCATTGAGGTCTTTAGAATTAATTCTTAAAACCTTAAGCAACCAAAAGCTTTGCTAATTGGATTTTAATTGTTTTCTGTGCAGTATATTTAACCTGATGCTTTTGCTCGTCTATAGAAAAGCAACATGGGGATGGAGCATATTAATTTAGATGTACAGCCGTGGAAGCAAAACATCAGTGCTTCCTGCAGTGCTAAACAGCTATATTGTAGAATTTGCACCCAAAACCATCAACAACTTTTGATGTTGTGATGTGTTTTATGTGCTTCTCTACCCCATTCTGTCTTTTCCCAGTAGCTCTGGAATGATGTAGTTGTCCATGGAGTTTGAAGATAGAGTTTTCTCAAAGTTACAGAATTCCTACTGGATTTGTGGAAAGAACAGAAGGTGAGAAAAGAAGGGTTTCAACCACTGCTCATCCCTTACTAAAAACTATTAAATTCACCAAGGTGGTCATTTGGGACACAAATCAATAAAAAGCCAGACACTCTTGATTCTGCTGCTCATGGTGTTCTTTTAAACTGTGACAAACACAGGTTTCTTAAGGTCTTGTCTTATGAAAACCCTTTCCATTCTGTTTTTTGTCAAAAAAATGCCCAGTTAATGAAAACTAAAACATTTTTCTAAAGCCTTCATAGCCCATCTCTCTAAATGTTAGATGACCCATGGAATTTTCTCTTATCCAGGTGGGTACACTTCTGAGAAAGCCTGGATAGTTAAAATCCTGGTCTGTTATAGGGATTGCTTTGTGTCTGAGCTGTCCGGGTCCTCTGACATCTCTGAGCTAGGATAACTGAGGGAGAAGAAGACTAAAAGTCTGAACCTAAAAGGAATCAGATGGCCAAGACATTTTGGGCCTGAGTTTAAGGAATAATTCTGATCTGGGTAGTGGATAACAAGATGTTTGGATTATGCTAATTTAAAACAATGACCATTAAAAGACCAGCCATGGTATTTCAGTGGATCTGAATTTTTTGTTTCACATTCCGGCATTATTTTTCCCTCCAAAATATTCACCATCATTGCTCTACAGGGGTTATAAACAACCAGACCTTTCAGGGAAGTATACAACATCATTGTTTGATCACTGCTGGGAAAAGTCTAAATGTGTCCTTAACCCAGATCTTATTTGCACAAAAACATTGATTTCTGCTCATGGTGTTTTGCAAACAGGAAGCACAGGGCCTGTTTATGGTTTGGTTGTGTATTTTGAAGTCATTATTGCCATTATAGAAGAAGCCAAAGACCTGATAAGGACCCCTTTATGTTACCATGTTTGGTCAAATGGTGGTCCTATGTATACTACATGTGAATATTACAAACTTATTTTTAGATGACCAGTGAGACCTATGTAGTTTAAAATTAGCCAGGCATCAGGACTATACTGTATTTTTAAAGGACAAAGCACAGCTGCTGCATGAGCAAACACAAACCAGAAAAACCAAATTTATAAATATGTCATCAAGGTCATAAAAACAAAGATACTGGATAAGAAACATTATTCTGATTTAAGTATGAGTGTCAACAAGTTCACTGCCTGCTCAGTATTGAGATTGGTACTAATAGGAAAAGAAAGGCATTTGGAAGAAATGTTAGCTGGTTGCAGTTTTATTTGGCAGTGAGAGCAGGAGAGCAGGAATTAAGAAAGGAACGGTGGCAAGGACAGATCCAGAGCAGAGCCAAACACTTGTGGGAGAGTTGTGCAGTGCTGGAAGGTCTAGCAGAGGAGGCTGGTCTGCTCCTGTGTCTCTGATGAATGCAATATGAACATATCATAGAACCACAGAATCAATTCAGCTGCAAAAACTTTTAGGATAGAGTCCAAACCAAAGTCCTATGACCAAACATCAATCAGACCATAGCACTGAGTACCATAACCAGTCTTTCCTTAAACACTTCCAAGGATGATGACTCCACTGCCTCCTTGGGAAGCCCATTCCAATGTCTAATTTTTCTTTCTGAAGAATTCCTTCCTAATGTCCAATCTAAACCTTCCCTGGCACAACTTAAAGCTGTGTCCTTCCCTCCTGTCACTGGCTGTCCAGGCAAAGAGCCTGACCCCCCACCTGGCTACAGCCTTCTTCCAGAGAGTTGCAGAGAGCAATAACATCACCCCTGAGCCTCCTTTTCCCCAGGCTAAACAACCCCAAGACTCACAGGACTTGTGCTCCAGACATTTCACCAGCTTCTTTGCCCTGCTGGATTTGCTCCAGCACCTAGGTGGAGCCTAGTCCTTCCTAAATTGAGAGCCCCAGAACTGGACCCAGGATTTGAGATTTAGCACCTGAGTCACAGAGTTATGAACTAGTGAACAAGAAATTACTTGAGTTTTAATTCTCTCTTCTAGGGTATGGAAAGGGCAAAAAGAAATAGGCTTTTTCAAGACATACCCCAAGAGGTCATCTTCATTCTTGTTCTTTCTGAAATGTAAAGGTTGTTAGTTGTGAGTAATAGAATTTGTTTCTTGTTGGAAATTACTTCTTGCATTTCAGCCCTGGGATTAGTTAAGTTATTGGAGGGGAAAGAGGGCACATGCAGAGGCACAACTCTGGAGTATTTCAATTTGGGACCTTTTAGAGGAAAAAATGAGATCTTACTGAAACATTCATCAGAAACTTAGCCAAGCTACTAAAAGGGGTGAAACAGGTGGCAATGTGAAAAGCAGTATAGAAAAGGTGTCAAAAGTAATAGGATGCTGAATGGAATTGAGAAAAGCAGGACTGTTTTTCTGACATAAAGTTATCACTCTCAAAGGTAATTTCCATTATAAACCTACATCCAACCAAAGGAAATTCATCCCAAAGTAGACCATAAACTGCCAGAAGAATTTTAATGCCCAAAAAAAGGACTTATTTTCTCAGAAGCATTGCATGCTGAGGTATTTCTATCCGCATTTTTTGTCGTATTAAAACCATGAGTACTGTTTTTTAGGTTGTGAGGAGGAATGAAGTGCTCTTTAAAAAAATAAGTAAACCATTTTTCACTTCCAAACTGCAGATTCTCATGTAACCCATGGGGCTGGCATTGACCAAGTATCTTCTGACTGATGACCACTCATAGCTGAGTTCATTGTTCTTCTTGGCTACAGAAATGACTTGTGAGATCTACAGACAATTTCAGTGTCAATCTAGACCAAACCAAATTGGACAAAGGAAACCACAGGCAGGCTTGAGTTCTTTGGAAATGGCTCAGACAGAGGAGAAAAGCTCATTTGTACAGCATAAGAGAGAGTGTGTTGCCCTTCAGGTCTAACAGGGTGGCATTTTTCATGCTCTAATTCGTCATGGCTATGGAAGTGTTTTCAAGACCAAGTGATTCTTTTGGTGTTGCCTGAGTGTCTTAGTGTCTTTTATCTGTCTCTTGGGAATAATATATTTTTAATAAACAGACTTTCCTGGAAGCAGTATCAGTAGTTGCACTTGTAATGCAAAGCAAATACCAGTTTTAATTAAGAGCCCAATTCCTCCATGCCTTTATTTGACAGTCCGCAGTAGTGGTTGCACTTGCAGTTGTCATGTTCATTACTAATTTGCAAAATGAGTACTCACAAGATAAATGAGAGTAAAATACTCATAGGGTACATGTAATTAGCACATGACTTATTATAAATTGTGATGATCTCCTTGATAATTAATCTGCTTTGCGTTTGATGTTTGGAGGCAGCCTGGGTAGAAGATACTTCAATAAGTAAGAATAAATTCCCCTGGGGCATGGGAAAGCACAGTGAGAAGTGGGAAAGAAAACATTCATAGGTCTAAAAGAAATGTTATTTCATAGTTGCAAACTAAAGCCCTAGCTAAGGCTAGAATTTTTCCAAGGGCTGGAATTTTTTATCTCAGGTTTACACAGAAAAGACAGTAATGAGCATCTTGGCTCATTAAGGATCCAAAAGATGTGCAAAAGAGCAGTTCTGGAGGACTGAACTGCCTTCAGAAGAAAATGGCTGCACAGGGACAGGGGACACTTGCTCTGAGAAGGAATGAAAGTGCCACACAATGGTAAAGGTTTGGGTCTTGTTTCCAAGGCCCACAGTAGGAACAGGACCCAGGTGTGTATGGATTTAGTTATGCTATAGAAAGGGATCTCAGGGAGCCAGAGCAGTGGGAGGCCTGGTATCACCTGTCTGTGCACAGGCAAAAGAAAGCACAGGGAGCAAAGCTCATTATTATGATACCTCCATGGCCATTAGCCTGGACTTTTGTGCTAGCCCTGAGTTTCTCCCAAGAAGAGGGAAATCATCATTTTTGTTTATTTCTAAATGACTATCATGTGTCACTAGCAAATATCCAAACCAAATATCCAATACTGCAGTAAAGCTCTCAGCATCTCTACTTTGTGATATTCATCAGTTATTCCTATTCCATTTATTCTGTACAATATATTTTTAATGTGTAATTTGTGGTGCAATGTTGAGACAGAAGAAGCCAGCCTACATTTTTCTTTTCTCTCAGGAAATAGATTAACATTTCTCTTTGTTATGGCTTATTTAGTGTAATTTCTCTGTAAACGTGTGGCCAACAATGAAGGGCTTATCTCAGGCTCCCTTGTAGAAAAGTAGACTTCTAATGACCTACTTTGTCCTTTTTACAGTCATGGAGACAAAATGTCATCTTCTTCAGTGTTTCACTGGTAAATTTGCAGTCTGCCTCAGTTTGTTACTTATCAGTGTGCTAACAACACACCATAATTTCCATTGAAGCTGCACAGAAAAATGAATGCAAGAGGTTGCACATTGTTGCACTAAAGAAGCTTTTACACCTGGGGAGAGAAAAATGCTCAAATTTGATTAAAAATTCTATTACCTGCTATTGCCACATCAAACTATTGAGCACTTCAGACATATCCACAGCACATTAATTTGCCAAAGCTTGGCACCGCCACACTGCTGAAAATATGTTTTGTTTGCACCACATGTGGTGTAAGTCAGGGTGACAGAACACCTCTGCTTACTTGAAATTTTTGTATTACCTCTTTGTAAAGAGGTGCAGTGGGTCTCTTGGCTTGATGACAGACTTGAGGTCGTGTCTCTGTATCTGACTGCTGCAAAAGCACCTGATGGATCTGTTGGTCAGCCAATTGAAGAATTCAATAAAGCATAAATGAGCTCACCTAACAGAATATTACTCTGCCTTCTGTCAGAGTTGTTCATGTGTTTAATGTACTCATATTGGAGTGATTTCTCTTCAGTACTGCTGGGGGAAAACAAGTTTTCAGGGCAGCAGAGGCTTGGCAGCAAGGACAGTATTGAAATTAGTATGCTCCAGCCCTGAGAGGACGATGGCTTGGCACACAAAGCAGCCAGGGAGAGCCAGGAGGATCTATTTCCCTGCTCTTCCACACAAAGCCTCTTGTTCCTTGCTTGGGAAAGTCATGCAGCTCTCCAGACTTTGAGTCATGACTGGAGTACAGCAGCTCAGAGAGACTTGCACAAGTATCAAATAGGGACCCCATTAACAAGAACCAGAGTTAAAAGGAATTCCTGAAATGAGCCATGAAACAGGCTTGGTGTTTCTTCTCCTGGGCTTGCACCATCAGACTGGTAACTTGGCACTTAATGGTAGAAGTACAGATTTTCTTTAAGTTTGTACCAACTGTTTCACTCCCCAAGGAAAAATCCATTAGAATTGTTTGTGTTAGTGAGGATCACACAAAGATGAAAGGTAGATTTGGCTTTTTACTAGTTAACAATTCTTTTCTTTTAAAATTATTATTTATACTCCACCTGTGGTTGCAACTGGACATTTCAGTGTTTTACCTTATTGCTTTTCTTGTTACTTTCACTGAACAGTAAAAAAGAGCAGAATGCCTGATTGAGAGAGAATTGCTGTTCCCTGGAACAATTTGTAATTTCAAAAATTGAAGCTAACTTTGAAAATCCAGGCTTATGGTGCAAGTTAGTTGTTCAGATATTTGAAAGAGTACAAAGGCTTTGCAAATGTACAGAGCAACAGAAAGGTTAGAAAACATGAAGGGGGAGAAGAGGAGCAACTGAAAAATCACCAGAAAAGTTATCTATTCAATTTCATCATCTAAAATACTTTTCTTTTTAATATTTTAAACACAGTGAGCATTTCTTCCATCTCTTCTACCCTGACTTGGTCTGTAATTTGGAGTGGAGGAAAGTAAAAAAAAAACCACTTGACTGTTACAAAGAGTTTGACTGCTGCCCAGTAAGAGCCATGCCATGTTACCAGCTCCCACAAATTGGTGCTTTCCCATGGATCTAGGTCACACTTTTTCACACTAGTGGAATCATTGGCACACTAATCACTTGTATTCTCTCTTCTGCTGAGTCCACTCCTGTTTTTTAAACTTGCTTATAGATTGTGGATTGAGCTCAACACTACTTCTCAGAATTAATAACTTCCTTTGTTATAAGCTGGTAATCCAGAAACAATTCCACTGCCAGCATCAAGTATTGCATTGAAGAAATTGTCCTTCTGTTCCTCTGGGGGAAACCAATGGGGTTGTGTTCTCACACATTTCTCTTTCCAGCTGTAAGGGACATGAAAAGGTTTGATAAACAGCTTTATTGTATACTCCAAAGCAGTTCATCTTGGCAGCTGAAAATGCCAGGACACTGTATAAATCATTTTGTGGTACCAGTTGCTTTATCCTTCAAAGGGTACTCACGTCAAATTCTACTGGCACCCTGCACTAGCACTGCAGAAAACACTTCTCCCCAGGTGATATGAGAACAGATCAGGTCAATGGCACACGCAGCAAAATAACATTAATTCATTATAGCACAAGCAGGAGATGAGCCTGAGCACTGAGAGGTGCTGCCTCAGGGAAAGCTTTGTAAGAACAGAAGGCTCGTGGTTCAGCAGTCAAAGTAGGACAGGAGTGGAAGTTTGGGTTAGACAGCAAGTGGATGGTATTTCTCAATAAGCTCCTCTCCTGCATCTGATCTGCTCTGGACACTGGCACCCTGCACTCTGTCACAGTATACATGACCAACCCATGAGACTTCTCTAGGAGCTCAATTCCTCATGCAGCGAGAGAGAAAATGTCTGCTGCAAATTTGTTGTTATTACTACCAATTATCATTACCAGTTACCATAAGGTTAAAGCAATAATATATTAATGATAAGGTAACAAAATAAGGAAAACATTTTGGAAGACTCCTGCCTCTGGCAATCAGCCTGCACTCATTCGCAGTTGCCTCTGTACAATTGCTCTAAAATCTTTTGTGAAACTTATTCTCTGAATTTTGTTAGGTTAGGCACATTCTCTCCTTACTTAAGTGTCCCCTTGTTAGTGATCTTTCAAGAGAAGATTTAAATTCTGAGTCAGAAATTGAATCACAGGAAAATATTTTCTCTTTCATTGCATGTGATCATCACGTTCATCAGCTTCATATTGTCACATAAAAAGTCATGGTGTCTCATCTGTCTTTGTTTATTCATTTTCACTAGGCTTATAAATATGATATTTTTAATCCATAATTTCTGGTGCCTACACTCTCTGGCAAAAGTTCCTCAGATTCTCATGATTCCCCAATCATGTCTGGATATCTCAATACAGCAGGTAACTGAAAAATCAAACACAATTACACCCTGTGCAAGAATGTGTAAAATCCTTTGTCTTCCCTACACTTAAATTCTTAGCATGGAAATTAGCACCAGGAAATCCCTTTTCTTTCTAGTGGTAGGGAAGCTAGTTCACTTCAAAAATCCTCCTGTATATATTCTACAACTTGTCAGAATTTTTTCATTACAACTCTTTTCACTTAAAAAAAATCTTGTTTGTTCATTTCAAGTGACAAAGAAGATCATGCCCAGTGGTGGTGGAAAATAGTCATGATGGACTAGGACAGTGTGTGAGGACTGTGTTCTGTCTTTCAGAACAAATGTTCTCTCTCCATTCCTGTCCTGCTCCTCAGCCAGCCCATTCACCTCTCTGCTATCAATGGTTGCTCAAGCCAAAGACTCTCATTTACTGTAGCAAATGAGCCAATAAATCTAACATGTCATAATCCCAAAGCCAAGCAAAAACCATGCAGCTGAATTTTCCACCAGAGTACATCTGCATAGCCAGGGTAAACCCTCTGTTCAGTTTTAATTAGGATCAACTGAGGACATGACCAGCTTATTCTAGCTTGTAACATCAAATTAGTATCTTGGAATTTCCATGGATTTAATTCATGCATGTTGATAGTTTATAAGAGTTGGTCATAAAGCATGTTGAAACTGGGATCTCTTTACAATGACATCCTCTTTTCTTCTATCTATGAATATCAAATGGGACCCTGTGTGTCTCCTATTTCGATGTATCCTGCTTCTGGAGACAAATCTAAGGATCATTTCCAGACCTGGGACAATCCACTCTTCAGCCTGGACCAGATTTAAGTTAACTTAAAGGAGCAGAGGGGATAGAGGAGAATATCTGTCTTGATTAACTTTCTTGCTTTGGGTAAGCAGGGAAACACATATTTTCTTTAGTTAAGGGCATATCTAACCACCATAAGCTTGTCCAATATATTGTCCCAGTGATTTGGAGATAGTGTCCCAAGACATTTATCACCCTCTGCTTGCATCTCTGCCTGAGGGCAAGAGAAGCACAGCACCAGACATCACAACTGGACAAAGGACTCCACAGACTCTGTCTGCCTATTTATAATCAAACTCTAATTGATATAGCCAGGACATTCTTGTACTGAATATGATAAATATTTTAATACTTACTCAGGGCAGGGGGAATAATTTCCTTCAAAGACTTCCTCCTCTGTTTAAGGTTGCAGAATCATGATCTTGCCCTTCTTCCTATGATTCAGATACTGAATTTTTTTTTTCCATCCTGCAGCTACATTGTCAGCATATCCAAACATGCTGGTAATTTCTTCCCCAGACTTTGCTAGAGCTGTTTCTTGCCTTCATGCCAGCTACTATATGCAATCAAGCTGCATTGAGAATGAAAGGTATTTTTAAAGATGGAGAACCTAAAAATCTATTGAAAGTCTCTACTAATCTCCTCCACACTTGTGCTACAGCTGTGCAATAATTTTCTGGACTCATGCTTGGGGAAGCATTTTGTGCAATAATTTCCCAGACAATGCTTGTGGAAGCATTTTGTGGCCATATTATGCAGTCCAGCAGTTACAAGTCTTGAGTTGTCATTTACTTGTAAATGATAGATCATCTCCATTTTCTCAGGCCTAAGTGATTCTATTAATACCATTACACTTTTGATGTTCCTGAAGTAAGGCTGCCTGTCACAGTATCTGCACATTCCACAAAAAGAAAAAAATGCTTGTCCCTCTTTTTTCACTGTAATAGTTTTAACTCCATTGATGTTTTTTCTAATTCCCTGAAGAAATAATTGTGTAGAGGAGGAATGAGAAGATGAGAACTGTAGAAGGTCCAGCACCTCACCAGAGTCACTCCAGTCAGCATCCTGCAGATGAGTTTGGTAGCAGAAACCCAGGGTGGGAGCAGAAAGGATTGCCACAGGGATACCTTTTCTCACTTAAACTCTTTCAGCTTCTGATGGAGACTTTGAGATGTTGTTTTGGAAGATGCATTTGTCTGGTTGGGCTTGATAACTGTAGTTAGGCTGTTCTTTCTCTGAGCCTGTTCAATCCCCTTTTGAGCCAGTCTCTCCAGCATGGTGCTGGTGGCTTGCTTCTGCCATAAACTCTCCCTCATTAGCGTTGAATTCAGCTTCTTTCTCAGACCATTTAGAAATGCGTTGACAGGCACAGATGCAGCACGACTCCCCTGATGACACCTCCATGAGAAAGCAGTCCATTTATTCCTTCATTTGGTTTCTTATCTTTTGACAGTTAATTCAAGAGAGGACATCCACATTCATTCCATGACAGCTTAGTTACTGTAAAAGTCCTTGGAGATGTTTCATCAAAAAGTTTTGTTAACAGAACTGCACTATTTTACCTGGGTCACAGTTAGAGCTGTACTCATTGAGTCCTCTGTGAGACCTGATTTCCCTCAGAGAAAGCTGTTTTAATCCTTTCTCATGTATTTAATTTATGCATGTCTCTATAATAATATTATTTCTGAAAAACTTCATGGAGTTTTCCTGTTACAAACTGTGAATATCAATTCATAGCTTTCCTAGGACAAAAACCAGTTCTGGATTATTTTTTTTAGTGACTCAAAAAATTACTTTTTACTGTATCTTGATTTTTTTAACAAGTTGTCTGATAAAATAACAAATGTAGAAATTATAAGTTTGAGGGTTTTTTTATTATCAAAGTATCTAATTCAGTAATGGGAAAGAAGTGGTACATTAGCTACACTTGGAGAATGAGTCCACAGGGTAGGATTTTGAAAATTAAGTGTACTGATATCTTTTAGTATGACTAACAGTGAGAACCCCACCTCTCCAGCATTCAGTTTCATCAATATTTACTGAGGGGAAAGTCAAATGGCTAAAAGAAGGTAAATAAGGAGGAGGAAACATCAGCTCTTTGGGTTTTTCTCCTTAAAAGCTTCACTCCTAATGTATCTTCTGTCCCTGTGTGGGAAATTCCCACAGCTTTAGAGAATGGGGGTGGCTGCTAGTAACAGGAGAAACGTATAGGGTTGCAGAAGGAGAAACAGGATGTTGTGATGTCCTTGAAATGTCAAGTCTTCCAGACTTTGGAAACTGTTCAGAAACCATCTCTAATGGGAAAGCAAACAGAAACTTGATTCTTTTTTCCTAATTCTGTGCTTTGAGCAAGTGGCCAAGGGGAGCAAGAGGAGTCCCAGGCTAACACTGAGGCACTGCCTGGTGCTCTCTGAGAGATCCTTTCACACTGCAGTGCCCAGAGCCTGGAGCCCTGCACACACTGAGGGTTTGCAGGGACACTTCTCTGGGCATGGGGTGGGTCCAGGACAAACACTTCACTTTCATGATTTGCCTTGTAAACTATAAAAGAGCAAAACAGGTTTAGGTGAGAGCAATTTAAACTTCAATATTGTTCTGCTTCAGAACTGTTTTTATTCTTTTTTGTCCCTCTCATTCTCCTCTCTAGCTGCTGCCATTTTTTCCCTCAGCCACAGCCTCAGTATCTCATTTTGACTATTCCCTGAAGCTAAAATGCAAGCCCTGCTGTGCTGTACCTGTTCAACTCCCAGCCTTACTGACTTTTTTTTTCTTTTGCTCCAGCCTGTACAAATAATTGATGCTTCAGCCATGTACTCCTTCAAGTCAATCTCAGTGCCCTTCAATCTCTCCACTCATGAATGCCACAAATGGCTCCTTTTCATTTACTGTCTTTTTACTGCTTTTAACCCTCAAGAACTCTCTAGTCTCTTCTTCCCTCTTACTGTTATAATTATATTTTTCTAGTCTATCAATTACGCCACTTTCAATGAATTGTTAGTTTGCTCTACCGGCAAACACTGACTGCTTCTTCCCTGTGTCCTGTATAAAACCTATAAAAGCCACTCAGAACAGACACACAGCAATCCCTGAAAACCCCATAAATCATAAAGTAGGAAGCTTGGACTAGTCAATAATAGTTAGAGTTTAAAAATATTCATTGAATTATTCATTATAATGATAAAGTCAGGGGGAATGTGGGTGGTAAAAGACAAACAGTTGAGAGTTAAGACAGAGACTGATTTAACGGGGTGTGAATGAGGTAATGAATGTCAGATTTGACCTCCTTTCCCCAGCAGTCATGCTGTCAGATAACAACACTCTGTAATCTACCTAACTCTGGTCTGTGCTCTGTTCATTCCTGCCTCCATATTCCCTGCAGTTCATGCAGGATGCAGACCTTGGTGAACCAAGTTTGGAGCTATCAGGGAAACATTTCTTGTGGTTGGAAGCAGTAATTTTAAAACTCTTTGTGCAAACATATGTTGTTCAAGTTGTGTCATGGTGGCCAAAATCCCCCTAAACTCTATTCTGTAAGCTTAATTTTTGATCAGCTGAAAGTACTGTGGAGAAGAGAGAAACACAAATGCTTGCAAGAGGTTTTCATCTACAATTGTAACCATGAGAAAGGAAATCTGGATGGAGACTGGTCCAGGAGTCATTATATCTAATGGGCTCTGGGGCAAGCCTTCAGATGTTCACTGTGATTCCTTTTCTTAGAGCTTAAATTGTTAAGATATTGAATCATGCTGATCATCATCTAGGACTCCATACAGTCTTGAGGGATTTGGACCTTCAGAGACCTTAAATACAGGCAGCACGACTCCCAAAAGATTGCCACACAAAAAGAACATTCTCTTAAATCTGCAAGGACTTTTTTCCTTAGAGGCGGCAACAGTGATAAAATCAATATTAATTTTGCATTGCTCAACTCCATTCTCAGGAGAAATGTCCCAGTGCATTCCAGCATGAAGCCATTTTCATTTTATCATGTTTTAATATCTGTCAGAAAGTTGTAAAAAAAAAAAAACAACCCTACATTTCTTTTCTTGTTAGGAAAAGAGAGTTAATAACTCACAGCAACTTAACAGAGACTATTCCACCTAGTATATTAAATGAAATGAGACATTCTAACCATCTCAACATTATCCTGGTTTTACTGCTTTCTGAGAGAAGGTGCTTACACAATTCCTAAAAATAATGCCACAGGAACACTTCTGAATATGTGTATAGAAATTTCAAACACTTGCACCCACAATAAGATGAGATCTGCCCTGCCCCTCTTCTTCCTCTGAGCTCTGCAAAAAATCACTTGGCTACAAGGGCCAGACAGCAGCATTGCCCCCAAGCCATTTAACATGGGCAGAACAGCTCTGGTTTGAGCCTTCCCCTCCTCCCCAGCACTGCTCAGTGTAGAGAGGAGCATCTGCCCTGATTCTCTCTGCTGGCCACTGACAAACAAACCCCGGGGCAGTGCAGCATCTGCTCTACACTTCTTCACTGACTGTCTCGCTGGGAAATGGGGCTGACTCAGCAGCAAACTTTATTATTAGGATTATTATGGCTGGGAGTCACCAAGTCTAGCAAAGCCCTAGTAAAATAACACACAGCTGTGCTGCTTCTGTATTATCTATATTATTCTGTTTATCTTGTATTAAATGAAAATGGGTTGGTTTACCCCTTTTAATTGAGTGCCAACCTTCCACAGCAGATACTGCAAACACCTGCATTAACCATTTTCTCTTCTGTAAACTGGCAACAGAACTTTGAGGGATGCTGGATAGGCCAGAGATGAATACAGTGCAGCCCAGACATAAAAGGAGTTTTTTCAAGGCGATTTTTCAAAGATCACTGGTTCCATTTCACTCCTACACTCTGCCATACCACAATGAAGTTACTGAAGACACTCAGGCCCAAGAAAAAAACATTACTTTATTTAAAGAAAAAGGTATCCATAGTTCTCTTCCTGCAACATTCTGCCCCATCTCAGGTACGGCTGCTAATAATAAACTCTGCAAAGCAAGTATCAGGGTTTGAAAGAGAAATGACAAGAAAGGGAATGAAAGGAATGGAGCCTTCAATAGTTTCTTTCTCCTCAAGTGATTTGGATTTGTTTTCAGTGCAGAGAACAGTCAGTAAAATCCAGTAAAGTCACCAAATACATTGTAACCCCAGTGTCTAGTTTCCATGGAGAATATCAAGCTTTGGGGCTTCTCCAGCTTCCTAGTATTAGACTTTTATCACTGTCTTCTCTTTTTGAGGCTAGATTTTTTTTTGGTTTTTTGGGGGGGTTTTTTGGGGGGTTTTTTTGGTGGTTTTTTTTTGTTTGTTTGTTTTTTGGTTGTTGTTGTTTTTCTGGATGACCTTTAATCTCTAAGCAATTCCCTGAATAATAGTCACAATTATTGCAAAATCCTGGTTCCTCATTTGACAGGTAGTACAAAACAAAGCTGGACACGTGCAGATCAGCACATTGACCAGCACACTGAACACTGTTGAAACTTTAATCTCAGCAACTCTCAAAAGCTTTAGTTAATATACAGTTGCTATGTGACCACAGTTTTCAGACTCCCTGCAGCAAATCTACAGCCTATAGACAAGGAAACATCTGTTAAGCAAAATGCAGCCACCTACTTTCACACCTAAAACATGTCTGCATATTTCCAATTCCTTTTAAAGGGATTTTAGAAGAGATGGAAACATGTATTTTAGGATAAAAATCTAGTTTGGCTGAAAGGGAATAAAGAACAAAATTTCCCTGGGGCAAGGTACTCTGTAATGTGTCAGCATCCTGCAGTTTGCATGGTTGTGGTCCAGTTCTGGATGCTTTGGGGAGAAAGATTGATCCTGCTGCTCGAACCTCAGGGTAGGGAGGGAGGGAAGGAATTATTGACAGCAATGAGGGGAGAGCAGAAACCCTCCAGCTCTTGCTGCTGAGCACCTTGAAAAGAGTGGGATGAGAAGGATTTTCTGTCCCTTGTGTTCTCCAGGAACAGCCTCCTGACATTCCTCAGATCACTGCAGACTTTTCACATCTGAAAGTGGGGCAGCCTTTTTTACCTCCCTATCTGTCAAAATCTGTTGTGGAAGCTGAAACAGAAAGCTTTTCCCTTTCAGCTCCCTGGAGGAATCCCCAGGGAGTCTGCCACATCCTCCCTGCCCCAGCCCTGGGCTCTGTCCTGGCACTCAGAAGGGGCTTTCACAGTCCAAGGTCACTGCTGTGGTGTCTCTTCCCTCACAGCTAACCACGTTCTTACTTAAAATGATATTATTGCTGTTTCTGATCCCCGGGGCTCCTAGCATCCAGAGCCACACTCTCTGTGGGGAGGGCTCTGACTTCAGTAGGGTACAACCCTACAGATTCCACGCCAGCTGGGCCATGGACATCTGTGCCAGTCTGTGCTGGGTGCCAGGAGCACCACAGCAAAGAGCACTGACACCTCAGAGGTATTTGATCTAGGCAGGAAAAACACACTGAACAAGAGAGAGGAAGGGAAAACCAGAAAGTAACACTGTCATTCTGTCTCCTTTCACTCTTACTCTTTTCTAGCCTGATCATCTTTCAGGATATTGCATTATAAAAGCAAAATACCTGGAAGCTCAGCATGGAACACATCTCCTTTCTGGTGTACATGATCACCAGCACAGCCCCAGAGCTTGCTGCTGAAATAGAAATTTTCTCTCATAGATCTCCTGGTCTGTTTTACACAATTTTATTTTTTTTTTCCTAAAGAAAAAAATGTTTTAAGTTTAAATTTTCCCCCACAAGAACACCGCTGTTTTCTGCTCCAATCTTGGTCTTTCTGCACTCAGGTTTTTATCACTCTTAGATTTCAAATACATTCCACTGAGGACTGTGAAGAGAAGCATAATGGACTACTCTTGGGCTTCATCTAGAGATAAACAAAAAAAACTACAAAAAGGTATGCACCAAAGAGAACAACCTTGAATTGTCTGAATTCACCACAATACCAAAAATTCATTTTTAGGAGAGTCTTTTATTCAAGGTCCAGCTGAGTTCACACACTGCAATTCACAGAACTACAGTTATTAAGGGAAAGAATTCCTGCTCTGCTGCTGCTCTAGTGTGAGGCGACACATTGCCATCCCTAGGAGCTCCCAAGGGACACGTTGCAGGCAGCCACTCTGGGTGGTTTATTAGACTTCTGATCTGAAATAGAATGACAGTGATAAATAATTTACAGCTATTTGGTGTTGGATATTTTTTTATTATTGGAACAATTTCTCTGCTTGTTGCTTACACAGGATGAAATACTGTTTCAAATTCCTGTTGTAATTTTTACCAAGTGTTGACATCAAATTTGAACTATTTAAAATAGAAAATCCATTATGTGACCTCCTCCCAAAATACTACATTAAGATCTATCTTCTAACTTTTACAGCTTCTGTTTAACTTAAATTTCAGTGTGTTCATTTGTAATGCATAAATCTCTCTACATGATTAGTTTAGCTCCACCAAGAGAAATTGCAATTTAGGTGAGAACAGACAAATACAGAGAAGGAATCTTAAAAATCTTTTTTTCTCTATCAAAATACATATTTCTAAGATGTTGGGTGGTTTTGCTTTTTTGTCTCTTTATTATTATTATGGGATTGAGTCACGATTTTTTAAAACTCCAAATTCAAGAGGAAATTCAGGTTAGGTCTGTGAAAATGTGTGACAAGATTGAAAATAATTGCTCACTGAAGCTCACTTCACTGCCAAAATACTGTCTTATGATAAATGTATCGTCTTCTAAAACCATTAATCTGGCTTATATAAAAATACTCTGCAACACTTCTTTACAGGCTCAAAAACTAACTTCACTGTTTTTTGCAGGGATAGCTTTTAGGAACCTACAAGGAAGCTATAAAATAAGGCAATCAAGCCCAAATTTCCTAAAGTTAGAAAAATGACTAAATTGTTTTCAAGAGTTGAAAGCTTCTGAAGTAATGGAGGGAATGGAGTAAAAAAATGTTCACAGGGCAAAAAGGCAAAGGACTGGAGAATAAAGGCTGCTTTGACCTCCCCTCCTTACCTTCCCAGTCTCCTTGAGGGCTGTCATGTGTGTGAAGCCAAGAGACAGATTTTTAACCACTCCTGCCACAGAGCTGAGCAGAGGTGTGTTGTCCCACAAAACTCAATTTACAATTCATGCTGTGGCTGGGCCTGAGAGAGGTGGCCATAGCTGTGTCCCCACACATCCAAAAACCACCTCAGCCAAAATGGAAACATCCTGTGTGAAGAGGGTACTCTGAACAGCTTGTCACTCCCTCCAGCATCTCCCAGATTTTGTCAGCATGGGAATGCACACGCTCCAGCACTGCTATTTGACTTCCCCCATCCAAGCAGAAAGACTTGCTGCAACTTCTCTCCCTGGCATTTCCACTCCATGTGATGTCAGCAGCAAGTTCCTGACACACATTCATCCGCCTTCCCAACATCCACAACAGCTTCCCCCAGTGATGTGAGCACACTGCTCCCATGTGCACTGTTACAGTGCAAGATGGTCTTATTCACCCTCCATTCTTTTCCGGAAAAATCTCTTAAAATTCTAGCAAAGTTCCCATTTCCCCTCTGTACCTTCACGAGAGGCACATCCTTCTTTGTCCTGAGGTTATTTGTGGTGAAAGCCAAGACTCCTGGTTTCCTCTGAGAACCCTCAATAAGCTCCTTCCCGTGGGACCCTGGAAGATGGTTTGCAGCCATCAGGATTCTCTGAGGTCCAGTAGGATCCTAGAAAATTCTTGCAGGTGCCTCTGTGAGTTCCAGCATTGTGGTTTCTCAGTTTAATAAATTAATGCCATATATTTGAGACACAATAACCATTCTACCTTTCCAAGGACTTTGCAAGTAAGGAGTAAATCACAGTATTGGGAAGGAGGGTTAAACTAATATATTTTACTTCATATTTGCTGTGGAAATTTCCTACCTCAGAACTGCTAAAGACAGTAAGTCACCAAACCACAGGCTCAGTCACACATTTAAATCTGAAGTGTGGTGAGATTTGATCTTCTCAGTCCATATGAGGACGCTAAACAACACCCACTGAAAAACCCATCATCAACACCCTGGAACAGGTCCTGCACAGCATCTTGCCTCTCATGTGTGGAAGCAATCCCTCCCATCTAACACATGCTTTGAGGCACATCTGAAGTAGAACTTACTGTTTCATAGAATCATAGGATTATTAAGTTTGGAAAAGACCCCTAAAATCATTGAGTCTAACATACAGCACCATGTTACCATTAAGCCATGTCTGCAAGGGCCATATCCACACATTTTTTAACACTTCCAGGAGCAGTGATTCTACCACTTTGCCCATTCCTATGTCCAACAACTCTTTCACTGAAGAAATTTTTCTTAATATCCAATCTAAGTCTCCACTTGAGATAATTTCCTCTTGTTCTGTTACTTGTTACCTGAAAGAAGAGACCAAACACACTCCTGTACATCAGTGCCAACAGGGGATTGTTCATTTCATCCTCTGATTTCACCATCACTAATAGCAACAGATCTCAGAAAATTACATTTTACAGCCAGTCCTAGAAACTGTACCTCTTCAACCTTTTCAGCTACTGAGCCTTTTGGAACAGCTTAAGCTGTAATTAAGTGTTCAATGCTTTTGTATTTTTTATGATATGTTGATGCTGGTTTTTCATATCCTCATTAATTTGCCAATGAAACATGGCACACAGAATTCATGTGGTTTTCTGGGGACAAACTGGTTAGAAAATATGTCTGGAAACTACAGATTAAAATGTTTCCCATTCAAAATGCCTAAGAATTTAATGTAAAGAGATGAATCTGTTTCTCAAAGGTACTGCTGATAAAACAGGTTTGATTTTATTTGTGCTGAAGCTAGTTAAAGGACAAAAGTTTGATATTGTAGAATGTTGTCATTAAGGGAAATTTGCATATTTGAAAAGGAAACTTCACTCCTGTAAGTTCAGGTTGTCGGAGTAAGCTTTCAACAACTGAATAGCAAATTGATCATTTCTCCAGGTATATAACCATCTGTCAGTACAATGTTGGGTTTTTTTTAAAAAAGGAGGGTTTTTGTTGTTTTTTTTTTTTTAATTTCAACGTCCATCTGCTCTTCTTTAGAATGGCACACCTTCAATCTATAGGCTTCAAGGCACTGAATGAAAACTGCCTTATTTGCAAAGTCCAGGGAGGGCAGTAACCAGCATGTCAATAGCAGTCAAATCCACTTCGGTTGCCCTGCCTGAGGTTTCTACAGCTCATTGTTGTTAGTCTTATTTAAAGGTTCATCTTTTCTTTTTTGTCAAATTACAAAGACTAATTCTTGCTTCAAAAACAATTGGTCAGTGAGAACTTTTCTTCTTTTCCCAGCACAAGTGATGCTTTTGGTGAAGAAATCTTACTTTGTGGGTATTTTTCCTCAACACACTGTTTATAATGTGGCCCTGCATTCAGTCAGCTGTCATTGATTTTCCTTAGATATTTCCTAGCAGTCCCATGCCAGACCCCAAAATGGCTCAGGGCTGGAGTTAGTATTCTCCCACTTGTTTGACAAAGAGCAAAGGTAAGTAATTCAATGAATATTCTAAAACATTTGGCCTAACTGAGGAAAAAAAAACCCAACCCATTCCTCATCCCCAGAGTCAAGTGTTTTTCCCAGGAGGGTTTTAATTTTGGCTTCAAAAATATAACAAGAGATCTTTGAGTTTAGTTTTTTCAGGACAAGGATATTCACTCCAACAAAAATAGATAAGGAACTAGAATGCTGTCTAGAATGCTGTTCCTTAAGAAGTTAACAATCCCATGAAAATGTGTGACTTACTCAGCTCTTGGTTAATGCCAAGTGAAGCTCGTGGCTCTGTAACTAAGAGCTCTGGGCAAAAGCAGGAATCACCTTGCCAGGAGTGTTGTAAATGCTAGGAAAATTGCCATTTCCCCAGAGGAGGCTGCTGCACGTTTTCTGGTCACGGCAGTGCTTGCAGTTCAGATCTGTCTATTTATGTTTTCCTGTGACTTAATTGCATTATACACACCTTGTGGGGCCAGCAGCCCCACAGCCTGTCATCTCTCTAGTAAATCATGCTAATCAAAACTGAAATGCCCTTTTCTTTCTGTTTCTTTTCTTAAATGTTCTTTTCAAAGTAAGAGCAAAATACCAAGAGAGAGAACTGTAGTAAAGAAGAAATGGTCTTGAGTCACACACCCAGTTTGTAGCAGCAGAGGGCAACAAAGCAGAAAATGCCAGTTTGCACAGGCAAAAGAACCTGGTTCTCCAAGGTCACAAAGTTCAGGTGAAATTCCAGTACTGCCAAAAACATAATGGCTTTTGGATCAAAGTTCACATTCAAAGATGATGTTTGGGATGGCCATTCTTAGACTCTCCCCATCGCAGCTGATTGACTCATTAAGGTTTTAGTCTCTCTAACTTCACAAAATACTCGAGTTTTGGAAAGGGTTCAGAAAGACAATGAGCAAAAATCCAAAAGAGAAAAAAACAGTAGCTTCTCTTTTATTCTTAGGCTATTATTTACTTAGCCATTTTCAGCACTGACTCAGGACTATGGGAATAAGCAGGGTTCTATGTGTTAATGACTTTTCTGGGCTTCATCCTAGAAGCATCTTCTTTTCTGAAAACAAGCCAGTGCACCTTTTTCTGTTCAGCAGTGCTTAGTAAGGATGATTCTCAATTCCAACCCTCTTTTTCTGCCCCTGGTGCTGTGTTTTTTCCCCCTGTAGCAGGCAAAGTCTGGGCTGTCCCCTGCCCAAGAGTGATAGGAAGGCAAGAGACAAAGAGAGAAACACAGGGGACGTGCAAACTCCAAGTTCACCATTTCACTCAAGCAAAACTAGAGCAGGACACCTCCCAGAGCCAGTAGCAGTAGAAGTGTCCAATTATTTCTGCTGATTCAGACCCTGATGTCTCAGACCATGTCTTACAGACAGCATGAATGCTCCAAGTAAGACATGAAAAAATATCTCAGAGTGTTGGGAGAGGCTTCCATGTTATTTCTCATAGTGAAAACCAGTAGCCAGCTTTGGTGTAAATAAAAATTGGCTGCTTTCTGCTTGTAAGCTGCCTCCCAGATATCCCTACCTCTTTTCTATGTCTGTGGTCGTTTTCCCCCATGGGTAAAAAGGACATTATGTCTTTGCACTAAACATTAATGATTCATGTCTGTAAGGGCTGAACTGGAAAATTTCCTGTATTGTACACCTGCCTCCTCTAGAAGGACTAAATGTACCAGCAGTGGGTGGACTTACTCAGGCTCCTATTAAGCAACATCTGTGGGTGGTTTTTCAGTCCAGCTGTCAACATGTGACTTATTCTGCACTTAGATCAACTTTGTCAATGGAAAGAGTAGGCTTCAAGCCTGCTACTGAATGGAAGGATTATAATAATTACTGTCACTATTAAATCTCTTGGAAATGCCAGTGGATAGGCTTAGAGCCCCACATGTCAGCTGAATAAATAAGAGCTTGCTACTCACAGGATGACCAGTCAAATGCTGCAAAGTGTTTTAGGGCAGACATTCGTGGGCAGGAAATGCCTGCTGAGATATCAGCCACAATCACAACCACCTCCTGGATGTTTTGTAGATTTCCACCTCCAAAGGAGACCAGGAGCTGCCACTTGTACATGTTACATGAGGAACTAGGAAAGTCAGGTTGTAGAGCTGGCAGGTGGAGTCTCTGCCATTACATGGTACAAAACATCTTCACATGTTGTCATACTAATAGAATTCACAAATTTAAAGACTCCAGGGTTAATTTGTCCCTGAAAGAAACAGGTTGAGGGGATATAAGGCAGTACTCAATGCTCTGACAAAAGACAACAGGTCTTTTCTTCAGAAGTGTACTCAGGAGTGCTAATTCTCCCTCTCACGTCTCTTACACGTGGAATATATGAAGCCCAGAGTCAAACAACCCACAAAAAGCTCTTCTTACCTCTTGGTCTCTTCTATCTCCTCCAGTGAAGGTCCTCTGATTCCCACGTTGCTCAGGGTTGATGCCCTGTGAATTGATTTCCTTCTGCTCTGCTCACCAGCCAAAGTGCTTAACTGCTGCCTAGGAGGCAGATTCAGGGTTTGGGGATGTTTCTTTATTATGCTCCCTTATTTTCTTCTTTTTCAAAACAAAGCACTGCATTTGTCCATTAAATCTGCGCTCTGGCCAGATGTTTCCTTCACTTCCCAGAGCTCTGTGGGCTCACAGAGTGCAACAGACACTAGAAATTTGGTAATAGGTGGCTCACAGTTTCTGCATTTCTGATGCTGTGTTGAGTCATCCCAGCAAACATAATGATACCAACATTGTGAACACAAAAGTGCCCTCCCAAGAGCCTTGTATTAATCATTTCTGCTGTCAGGAATACCACTTTAATCCTTTCTACCCCTACAAAGATGCCAGACTTGCAAGTCCCTTAAAAGAAGAGATAATATCACAGTTTAAACATCTTATTAAAGTTAAATGAAGAGCGATGTGTATAAACAACTCATTTAGTGAAAAGACCAGCATAAAAAGTTGACAAGCTGAAAAAGGAATTGAAAAGATTAATTTGTCAGGATGCAAGTCTGGTGATAAGTCCTTGAGATGCAGCACCTTGTATTCAAGGATGCCTCAAAAAGTGGTTTGGCTCTAGAATATTAAATGTTACTCAAATTGTACAAGAAAGACCAACACTGGTTAAATTAACACCATAACACTCTTAAGAATCTCTATCCACCTGTTATTTCTATATCAATGCTCATACTTCTGCATTCAGTAGAGGACGCACCAGGAATATCAATTTGAACAAATATTTTAATTGAAGTTATTGAATTGTAATAAAATCCTAGTGGATACTCTTGGAAGCAGAAGTCTGAATTTCACCTTAGCTTATTTTTTTGTTTAAAAGTTAGGTTATTTTTGGGGGGCTTTTTTGAGGGGTTGGGACGTTTGGTAGAGGATTAATCAGAAAATGTCCTTTCTAGAGGAAATCCTTATTTCTTGTTTTTTGGGGGTTTTTTTGGTTTTTTTTAACAAACTTTAAGACTTGGTCTCAGGTTATCTGTCAAAGTTCTGGGATTTGCTCAGAACAAGTTCACAAACAGAGTTTGTTATTAGTAATATACTTTTGCATAATTCATACGTCTTTGGAAATTCACCAGTTTCCAGCTGAATGGTCAACACCACCCTGCTCTGAACAAATTGTGCTATTCCATTGCAAGCACTCCTCTGCTGCATTGATTCTAGTTTGATTTGGACTGAGAATTTCCTGGTGGAAACTAAACATGTAATAACACAGTCTTGCTATAGTCATTTTTCTGAAAAAAATCACTCCTTCCAGAAGCAGCAAAGAAAACCAAGTACTGCAGCAAATGAACCATGCAAAATTATTTCTGCTCCACAGTGATGACAGGAAGCCTTTAAAACAGCTTTAAATTATTTATTGTATGGGCATAATGGCACATGGGGCAATTACTCCAGTCTGAGATCTCTTTTGAGGCTGTATTATTTATTATTATTTAAAGATTTGGGGAGCATCTCTTTCCATAGTTGTTAGGTGCTTATTTGCTCATTGAAGTTTATAAATTACATTCACTTAGAAATAACTGCCTGCAATGTTTGCAATTACAGACACACACATTTCTTCAGATTGAATAGAAAAACACATCAAGCCAATAATCAGGCTAAACCTTAAACTCAGCATCCTATCTACAGCCTAAAGTCTCGATAGACTCAAATGTTGTCAGAGAACTTGAGAACACAAAGCTACAGTTCACTGGCTGCTGTACTCAGCATTTCATGGTGGCTGGGATGGCAAGCTTAGAGCTGAACTAGCAGGGACAGTGTTATGTCTTAAATAACAAGTCTAGGCCCAGACTAAAAGGCTTTTTTCTTACATTACAACTTGGCAGGGAGCCCCACTGGGTCTAATGTGGTTTTGTGCAGGAAACCAGATAACCTCCAATCTGAAGGTCTTTGCAGGTTACAGTCTTTGCTTTACATAAATGGATCAAACCATAGAACGCCCTTGATTCTGCTGTCCACAGCCCTAAAGGCCTTGGCAGAGAGGTTGAGGCCCTTCTGAGAATCTGAACCAATGTTCTCATCCACCAAAAACATGGATTTTACAGAAATAGGATGCCAGATCAAGCACAGAAGGCCTGAGGAACTTCTGAGACAGGTAAAGGGTTTTTTGAGAACATTGTAAAGAATAAGCTAAAATCAAAGTCTTTCTCCTTGGAGATCCAATGGAGCAGTCCCAGAACCAACCCAGAAGGCCAGGCAGCAGACAAGTGATGGATTTGGCCTCAGGCCACACAACCACTCTTGCATGACAGGCTGTGGTGTGATGTTATCTCCTCCTCTCATTTTGAGAAGGAAAGCTCTTAAAGATTCATTAAGCTATAAAGTGACGAGCTAGTGATCAGGAAACTCAGCCGGGAGTGAAAAATCTTGGGTAGCACACCGTGCTTTAAGGAAGGAAAAGTGTTTAAGAGAAACCCTTAGACAACTACATCTAAGGCTGTCCAGGGTCTTCAGGTCTATGCAAGATTTACCAATGCAAAAGCTGTCAAAACATCACGACGAAAATGAACACTAACTAAATTATTCAACACATATATTTTCCTGCTAATTAAAGATTATAATCAGAAGTGGTAATGATTTTTGCAATCATGAGTTAAGTGTGTGGAAGGAAAAAGAACTCTCAAAGGGTTTTTATTAGAATCAGTTCTAGGGTGTTGAAATAAGGTTGAAAGAAACAGAACATAAACAAGTTTTAATTAATCAGGCATGCTGATAGCTCAGTATCTGCATTTTCATAAAATTCCAGGCAGCTCTGCCATTCCTTGTGCAAAAGCTCCTTCATACACCATGTAACTCCAGTAAATTTTGTCTTACTTTATGAATTTTCAAAGCTGGGAAAGGATGTGATCATAAATCAAGACATTCAAGGCTAGCAATTATTTTTAATAGCAATCCAGTTTAAAATTAAAATAAATAAAATATTTCTTTGAATGTCTGAAGTGGTATCTAGCTACCAAAGAAAAGAGCTCCTCTTTTGATTTAATTAGACATACCATCACCCTACAAAATAGCCTTGTAAGAGAAGGGCAAGGTAAGGGCAAGGTCAGAGGAAGTCTGGAAAGAAAAGGTCTCTCCTTATCTTTGGCAGAGTCTGTAAGGGGTGATTGTGTCCCGTGGCCATGAAGAAAACAATAGAGCTGTTAATAATTGCAGTGGTTCAGCCTTGGATTCCTCCTAAGACATAACCTGGGAATAGCACAAAGAAGTATCTGTAGGTACCAGGTGTAATCCATGATGAAATCCTGTGTGCTCCACAGAAGGACGTAGGACATTCTCCCTCCTTGGAATCCATGAACAAGGCTACTGTGAAAGGCAGCACTGCAATTCAGCTCACTTGAGAATGTGTCAAATGGATCCTGATGCACTTTATATGCTATGATACTTTATGATTTTAGGCTTTATAAAATGAGTGAAATGTATTTTATCTATCTTTATGCAAGGTAAAGGTTTCTGTGCAGGAGAGAGAAATAACAGCAGTTCACATTTATTGGGGCAAATCAGAAGTCCCCTGAGGGATCCAACTCATATTCCCTTGTGGTTCCTTAGTCCACCCACATCCCAGTTTGTCCTGGGGTCCTGCCTGGCAATGCACCACACTCCTTGTATGTGGAGACCCTGACTCTGAAGGACAACCACACTCTGCATGTGACAGAGTTTTCCAAAACTCTCCTACCTACAGCTGAGAGGGAATTTTATGTGTCCAGAGCAGTTGCCCAAATTGTTCTTGGAACATAAACCCAAACAGTGGTTTCAGCCACCTATGCATCCAAACATCAGCACCATCAGCACCCAAACATCTTCTGGCATTTCCAGACCCAAGGGCATAAGTCCCTATATAGAAGGGAAGTATTACACAGAGAAAAAAAAATGAAGCTAGATAACTTGTTTTGCTGTACTGTTTTCTATACTATTTTTTCTACTGTTTACAAATAGAAACATTTAGAAGAGTACTTAAGGTTAGCTTGTATGTGATTAAAAGATTATGAAGAACTTGTATATAATAAGATATTTTTCTTTTCTGTTTATGTAAAGTCCTAATGAAAGTAAATTCAAAAATTCATCTTGACAGAAAGAATATGGGAAAAAAATTATAGACATCTTCTCTGGCTTTTTACTTGGTTTGTGTTCAATTTAGAAAAGAAAAAATTGTTTTACACAAAGGAAATTATAATTTGCTCTTCTGCAGAAGTATTTCCTTCTAAGTCATTCAAGATTAACTGCAATTGAAATGCTAAATAAAGTGGAAGAAGAAAGAATTAAAATGGGCAGAATGAAAACAGTGTCGAGCTACAGGAAGAATATTTTACTGTATTTTTTAAGCTTACTTATGAATTAGTACTTTAGAAGCAGAATGTATCAAGTAGGAAGTTTTTCATGTTAAAAATCAGCAAAGTAGCATGCGTTATGTCAAAGTAAAATGTTTTTCAGGTGTTTGAATATCTCAATGTCTAAAAGTTAAAAATGGACCTGATCTGAATACATTAGAGATTGACTTCCCTATTTCAAGAAGCTGATGTACTCATCTCCACCCATGTGAAATGAATACAAATCACTGCTGAGAAAACAGATTTTCAAAATGCTTTAGGAGAAGAACTGATCTGGAAGGGCTCTCAAGATGTCACTTGGTCATTAAGGCAAGATCAACTCCACTCCAATTATGCCTTATTGGTGTTTGTTCTACTTAAAAATGTTCTCAGTAAAGTTTCAGCGATGGAATTAATCAATAATAATGGCAGAAGGATGGGGAAAGTTTACTAATTTTCATTATGGCTTCATTGTTTTGAAACATTAATAATTTTATTGCCTATAATCTTGATGGAAAGATGCACCCAGGGAATTTCCAGAAGATATTAATTGTGTTTTCATCGCACCGTTGCACTGATTTGCAGAGGTGAAACAGTCTCTCAGTTACAATGATGAAAACCTGATTTATTTCCTGATTAGTCCTGATTCCTCTCCCCGTGATATTAAAGGCACAGTGTGGTGGTTGGCAGGCCATTCCTCCCCAAGGCACAATCTCTCTTGTATCAGTTTCGAGTCAAAGGAGCAGGAAAGGGCCCTGCTGACCCACAAAGGTCTGAGTCACAGAACCTGCAACAGGAACATCCCACAAATGCTATAAAAGAGAGTAAATCAATTCCTCCCTGCAAAGCTTTTGCTGTCTCTGTGTCCCTTGGACACACTGGCAGTCCCATTCACACTGACTGGGCTGCAGGATCAACACCACAGCAAAAAAATCTTTTTAAGGCATTTTGTGAGCAAGGAAGCAATGCCTACCCCTTCACTCATTCCACAGGAAAAAGCAGCAAACATTTTCCTTTATATGATTCATTTGGGGTGCTCAAGGTGTGACATTTCAAGGGCCAGATTATTTTATCTTAACTAAGGATCAATACTTGCAGGTTAAAAGAGATTTACTGTCACCTAGCAAAAATAGAAGGTTGAAGGAAAAAATCTCAGCATGGAGGCTGATTGCACTGATGCAGTTGGTAGTTAGGGTGTGCTCAAACCCACTACAGAGATGTAGTTACACAATTCCATTTAATAGGCTTTGAAATCATTACCTTGGTGTGTGTGTGGGAGCACTGATGCCTGCACAGATGTTGTTCTGCTGCTATTCACCTTCCCATAGGTAATTCCATCTAAAGGGGGGGGTTGTATTTTTAATGATTGGGTGGAGGTTTTTTCCCTGGGAAATAGCTTTTAGGAAGTTGCAAATTGCCCAGTTCCTTGACTGAATAGTAAATGTTTTCCCACTTCAATTCAGAGAACAATTTTCTGCCTGCTCTGCTGCTGCCATTGGAGCACTGTCCTTGACATGGCTGGGACTTACTCTCTTCCTGACACCAGCAGTATTTTTTGCTTTCTCAAAAGCAAAAATTCAATTAAAATTGTCCAAGACTTTCCCCTGGTTTGCCCCTTTCCACCCTCAGTGCATCCTCCAAGCATCCCACAGATCTTTAACTCAGAGGAATCCACCTTCAGGGAAGAGGGATTCTTTTTTTCCACTGTTTTACTAGATGAAAGTTGAGGGCAGGTCTTTGAGGATGGCATAGGAGGTTAGGTGAGAGAGGCCAGGAAGCCTGCAGCTTGCAATCAGGGAGTAAAGTTGTGGAGAGGAGTGAGGCAAGGAAAATCCTAACACTTCCTGGATTTTTCTATGTGCTCTAATATAAGTCTCTCTCCTCCTTCTAAAGCAGATATAAGTCTCTCTCCTCCTTCTAAAGCAGAAGCAGGCTGTGGTGGGACCTTCAGAGAGGAGGTCTCATTCCCCATCTGGAAATGGGTTGCTGTAGTGATGCACAGAAAGACACAGAGCTGGCTTTCATGGCCTGGAAACAGTTAATCTGAAATGATTTTACTCTAATGAGTAATGTTTTACTTCAAGCAGTTGTCCAGTCTTTTAATTACCTCTTTCACTACCTCCTAGGGAACTAAGTGCAAGCCAAATCACGTTCATTGAATTTAAATTGCTTGGATCTGAGAGGCTTTTTCTTCTGGGCTTTTCTGGTCTGGTACTGACTGTGGAAGTTGTCTGGTAAGAACAAACTGGATGTGTTTCCCAGGAGCCATACCTTCAGATTACTGTGGCTCTTTTACACTTCATCATTAGATGAAGGCAGCAGAATCAAATGTAGAATTCAACTTGACATTGTGTGTAAGCAAGGTCTTCAATACTGAGTCTGTCCATTGTAAATGGATATTTTCTTTTGCTTCTATGAAATCTCCCGTACCTTCGTTCTCTCCTCAAGTAGTCTTCACTCCAAATTGCTGTTGATCTGAAATTTTATCAGTGTGAATGGTTCCTCCTCCTGAATGGCAAGTGGTTGAACAGTTTATGGATGCTGAATTTGGATTCAGTGACTGCAAAAAGTAGAGAGAGATCTTTCTGAAGGCAGAATTGGAGGGCACTTCAGTCTCTTGTGGCTGACGTGATGGAATCTGGAAAAATAAAATAAAATTTAAAAAAAAAAAAAAAGCAAAGAGGCTTCACTGTTACCTGCACAAATAGTGAAAAAGGTCCCTGAAGGAAAGGACTTGTACTCTTCTGTGATGTGACTGCAGAGGAGGAGCTGGAGGGTCAGAGGAGGCAGCAGGAGGTATCAACACCTCCGCTTCATAAAAGAAGGCAAAGCCTAAGTTCTCAGGAACAGTGAAAAGATTCTTGATGATCTTATAGGAAAAGTGGAGGAATAAATAAGTAAAAGTGCTGGTGTCTTGAAAGGTTGTCAGGCAGCAGCCCCTGCTGCTTAACCTCATGCTATGCCATTAATATGGAAAGCTTGCAACACATCCTGTGGCACTCCACTGGCAGAAGGCAACCTCCCAGCAGCCTGCCAAGGATCATGTCTGTGATTCTGGTGAGCTGACAAACACCCTCAGCCCAGCAGGAGTCCCTCTCTGAAGGAAGGCAGAGCAGCAGGGAGTGCAGGCTGCAGCAAGGCTGCCATCAGGCAGCACATGCCATCAGCTGCTGGCATGTGATGTCTGTGAGCGAGCTGGGATGCTGGCAATGGGCGTTTCTGTATCTCATAGACAGCAAAATAAGTGGGGTTTGAAGGGAAGTTGGAACCTCCTTGCATGAGGCACACAGTGATTTAGGCAATTTTATTAAATTTTTGAGGTATCCCACTCACAAGCAAAATTTGTGCCTTAAATCCAGTTTGTCTCTCAGCCACATGCAGTTCTTGAAGACTTCAGGACTGCAATTTGAGTGTTTGCAAAAAAAACCAAAAACTTGACTTACAGAACAATAACACGATCACCATTCTGTGGTAAATCATTACAAGAGGCTGACATGACCCTTCACTGGGTCATGGGTCTGAAACAAGGCATTAAATGTTTCTCACTGTTCACTTGAATTAACAAAAGAAAGGGAGAATGTAGAGGTTGAAGTTTATAATAGCTGAAATAATTAGTTATAGTTATATAGACCCAAATCCACAATTATGTAGGCACTTGGCTCTGATGAGATCTCTGGACCAATATGCAGAGTTATGCTATCATGTCTGGCATGAATTCTTACACCTCTCCATGTGCAAACTGAGAGCCAGGCCAGGGAAATAAAATGTTCCCTTGTGGACTATAATGATAACAAAGAAAAGAGATTGGCCCTGAGGCACTTGCCCCTCCAAATGATTGCTCATTTGAAGCACTGTATTGACAGAGTTATTCATCCCCCACATAGAAACCTCAGGTCAGACCTTATTTTAGAAGGTGAATTGGAGGTTGTTTTAAAAGTTGAGCTCTGACATGACTTTATTTTCTGAAGCCTGAGAAAGCACAGGTTTGCAAACACTGCCATAGCACTTTCTTAAGCAGAGACAGCTCTTTTGTTTCCCAAAAGCATGATGTGGTTGGTCTCCCTGAATGCAAGTTAAAACAGAAATCTGAACCAGCTCTGAGAGAAGAAATTGCATTAGTGTAATTAGAAGATTCTTTTCTGGTTCTCTAGGTACGTGAGATGACGGAGTAGAAAAGAAAAAGCAGAAAAATTCCTGCATGCACGGTGCCACAGAGTGGAGGTTGTTCAGCTTCTGGGTAACATGCTGCACTGTTCCCTGAATAAGACAAATGTGGGAGATGCTGTTCCTTTGCAAGGCAGCAGAGGAAAGCAGTGGCATGAATTTCCCTCCCCCAGATTGCACACCAGCAAGAACCAACTCAGTTGGACAGTTCTCAACACAGTGCAACTCCAAAGACTTATCTACAGAGGGCATCTATCTCCTTAATATCACACCCTTGGAGATGGAAATTATTTGATTATTTTTGCATTTAAATTCCTTTCAAGGGGAATGTTGCCAACTCCCATAGACCTGGTGTTTACTGAGAAATTAAAGTTGTCATTTTTAGTCTCTCAAATGTCAGTGAGAGTTAAGGAAAAGTCTGATTTGTTTAGAGACATTTTTAGCATAATGGTGGAGAATAGCCATCATAAAAAAAATCCGTCTTTCCTACTCATTTTCACATTCCATGACGAAAATTGAAATAAAATAGATTTATCTCCAGGAAGATATGTAAGATTTTGTCAAATAAGCACAGTGTCTGGGTCATTAAGGTGTCCTCAATGACTGCTGGTGACAGCAAAACTTCATGAAGAATGCATATGCTTTGAGCATATGCAGAGAGAGAAGAGTCCTTCAGTTTATTAATTGTGCTTTTCAGTCTGCTGGAGCATGAACTGCCCTTTGCAGTGTCACAGTGACAAATCCACTGCAGAACCTCCACTGGGTTATGCCAAGACATCTGACCATTGGAAACCCCAGGACAGATCATCAGCTCTCAGTGGCTGGCATAAGGGAAGGCCTCTCTGAGACTGGCTAAATGCAGCCCTGCAGCCCAAAGAAGCACCTGCCCATCCTTTTTGCAATCTGTGTCATCAGCATGCTGGGCTACAACTTAGACAATTTAACTGAATAAATATTTCATCAGCCATTTTTCTGAGAGGAGGGATGACCTGTCCCAGCTCACAGGGAGGGCAGTGAAAGATGGCACTAATCTAAGCAATACAGTTCTCTAGAAGCTGGGGTGGGAGAGGGCACTAGCAGCTGAGACATTAAGTCCTTATTCAGAATTTTGCTCCCTTTTAAAAAAATACCTTCAGAAGCTGCTTTATAACTCACTTAAAGGAAGAAATTGCAAGAGAAAAGCAAGACTGAAAGTGTTGTATTATTCTGAAGGAATATTGATTAATTTTGGTTCATTAATGCCTTTTACTTTGAAGAACTGCTCTGTCTTTGAGGGGTGAGATACAGCCTGTGCACCAGAATCCTTTCACCTGCCAACCCAATGCAACAGTTTGACTGCATTCATCTACTACGAATGTGACTTTAGGCTTAAAAGTAAGGAAAATTATTAGCCATGATGAGAACTCCAAACAGGAGTCCATGGAAACAATCCCCTGCATTGATGGCTCTTATAGCAGTCAAAGACACCTAGGTGTGAGACATTACTGTTTGATGTCCAGAAATTATCATGAAAATATAGGATCCACCAGAAAAAAAAGCATGTTGCTTGCTGAACTGTAACAATTCAGGCTGTTTAACTTCCATCCTGAATCCTTCTTGGAGACCTGCCAGATCTCTTGATATCATAGTTACTCAAAATGTTTGTGTAGAGGAAAAGATACTGGAGTGTGATACACGTAGTCCTTGCTTATAATACAAACAATATATGTTTTGTAAGCAAGGTTTCCTCAGGATGATTGAATGATTAAACTAAGGGAAGAAACAGATGCAAGAGATATAAACATTATATGTTTTAGAGGCTGAGACATCCTGCGTTCACCCTGTCTTGTGCACTGAAGTCACTGGGATGAAATGGAAGGGTTTTCTTTTGCAAAGAAAAGATCCTGATCCAAGCAATGAGAAAGCTGAAGGCTGAAGAAGCAATTACCTTCAGGAGTAGTAGGTTTTTAGCTGCCTGGCAGATTGCAGCATCCTTCCATCAAAGTGCATCCACAGGGAAGATTTTCATGCAGTGCTTTCACATTCTATCTGCATTGTCCCTCTCAGACTTTACCAGTAACTCCTGAATTAGCTATTTTTAGGGAACTCAGAGCAATTCCACTTAAAATGAGACTTTCATGTTGTCTTTATTCCACCTTTCTGCTCTGCTTCTGGATCCTGGGATGATTTGGTTGTCTTGATACTGATAAACAGTTTTGGATGCAACAATTTTCTCATTTTCATAAATAAGGATTTCCACAGATCTGAGAAGAGTTAGCTAATCAAAATCCTTATCAGGCATACTTGCTCACTTGAACAGTTTGTTGGGTACTTAGTTATATGCCTTGCACATAAAAATATTGATACCTTTGCAGTCTCAGTCCCATGATGTTCTGCTGGTTGAGCCCATTGTGAAATAGAGAAAAATCGTGGCAGAAGGAACTCTCTCTTCTGCAGGAAGAGAACAGTACAGAAAAATAGAAGGAATTACAGCTGTGTCAGCAAAACAGACTACTAAATGTCCAAACCTTTCTCATTATGGCCATTTACACAGGACTGACTCCTGAGGGGTCTTGCATACAACATAGAAGCTCTCTTTTGTCATAACTTGGATATAGACAAAAACAAACTTATCTCCTTGATCACTAGCAGAGTTTAGTTTCAGCACAAAGACTGAAAGGATGCAGATCTCTTCACTGGGAACAAGGAAATTTTTTGGTCAGTGGGTTGGTTTTATTAACAATAACAGTTTAAAAAATTATATTTTACTATAAGCAATACATATTATTATATATTATATGTTACATATTATATATATAATAATATAAAGAGCACAAATAATTTTTAATAATGTGTATTATTTAGGTATTGTACTATATATTATTTTTATATCACATANATTATATTATATTATATTATATGCAACATATTTGTTGTTGTTACTATAATTAGTGTTGGTAGTGGCTGGTTGGTTTATTTTCTCCTTTTTCAGTGAAAATGCCTTAGGAAAAAACAAAGTTAAGGAGAGACACAAAATAAGCTCTTGGTGGATATTCTGCTTTCTTCCCCCCATGATAAACAGGACAGTTTACTGGGCAGGGCTTTGCTGTGTGAGAACCAACTAAATAGCTTTGGAGTCTTGGGTCATGTGTGCAGTTAAGCTCCAGAATGTGGTGATCTGTACAGGCTCGTGTTGCCTTGTTGAGTTTGGGATTTGTAATTCACACCAGTGTTACACCAAGACTCTTTGGCAACTCTGCCTGTACACGGAATGCAGAGCAGCAGTCCCTGTCCCTGGTTCTAGATCCTCTGGGAGGATTTTGGGAACGTTGTTGTTGTTGTCTGTGGGAGCAGGATCATGTCCTGTGACCTTACCAAGTTTCCTATGTTTCTCATTCTCCCCTCATTTAAAAGCCACTTATGAGACTTTACTCAAACTTTCCAAATCATTTTGCTTTTAAATATAACCAAGCCTGGGAAAATTTCTTTTCATAATGGGAAATTTGGGGAAGTTTTATCTCTGCAGAAAAAACCAGCGAAACAAGGCGGTACAATGCAAGCTGTGATAAACCTTCACTCTTGTGTTTCTGTTAGCAACTGTTGCAATGACAAAAACAAAACCAAGGAACAATTGGAAGGGGATGCTTCCAGATAGGAAGGAGGACATCACAAGGAAGTATTTTTTATTTTTTATGGGTTGGGATTTGTGAAGCAAGGTTATACATTTGTTAGACTGGTGGGAAAGCATTTTGACTGGCTGTGAGATGTATGCACAGCACACGGGTACCTTGGAGCAGGAGGAACTGGAGGCAGTGACATGAGAGGTTTTTTTCCATTGCTCTGCATCTTGCTTGAACAGGCAGCTGTCAGCAGGCTGGGTAATTTGTAGGGCCGTTGGCTGGGCACAAGGTAAAATTAAAGCCCCATTTTTGATCTCCAAACACTAAGATGTTCAGGTTCTTGGGGCACAAGATTTTAACTAATATAAACAGCCTTGGAGATAACAGTCAGTGTTTCATCTCCACCTGGGGAAATTCAATGGTTATTTGAAGAGCATTTTTTTTCATTTTTTTGTTCTACTTGGGAGAAGGACCCAATCCTGCTGTAGCATTTATTTAATATAACTCTTTTAAAGTGACTTCTTGCAGTTTTCATGTTCATTTGCGATTTTAAATGTTAAAGAAAACAGTGTAGAGCCTTTTATTCTCTTTGTCAGCATGAGAAAAAAAAAATCATTAGATTTAGAATTCTAAATGAGAAGATATATCAAGGAGAAAATAGGCCACTAGTCTAAAGCAAAATGATGTGATACTTGTGCTCTTGGAGGAACTGTGGAAAAAACTAAAAACATTCCTCATACACAAACCCTTTAAGGCATTATGAATAGATCTTTAAAAATACATCTGAATTGAATTCAGACTTTCAAATTCCAGCCTGAGGTGACTTGGATATCTATGTTAAGTACATATAAGCAAAACTCTTTTTATTTTCTCCTAAACTACCAAGAATGAGAAAAAAAAAAAAAGAAATGTGCAATTGCAAATTCTTTTGACTCTAAATGTCTTCAAGTCTGTTTTTAAAGAAAATATTGCTATTGCTCTTCTCCAAAACTAGGGACTGAGAGAATGACAGAAGCTCCAAGAACAGTGGCTTTGGATAAGTGGATGATCTTTTCATCATTACTTTTTTTCTTGCTAGCTTGGACTTTCTTTTCCTCCAGGACCAAATAGAGTGAAAAGAACTATTCTGGCCCTGTGAGCTCTCCTCCTCTGGGTTCCCACAGTGCCTAGAGGGCATTTTTCACACTGGCTGCAGATCCTGGGCCCCCCCAGCAGTCAGGGTACCCCCTCCTGCTCCACGCAGCTCTGGTGGGATGGGGAGCAGGGTGACAATCACAAACTCCTGCTCTCATATCTCCAAGCTACCAATGCAGGCATTGAGTTCTGCTCCATCTGTCCCATCAAAGCTGCAAGCCTTCCTCTCTCCAAATAACCAGCAGAACACTTTGACATGCTGCAGCAATGCGAGAAAAGCAAATCCTCTAAAGGCTTCAAAGAGCCTGTTCATCACCTCAGCGTGATTGCTGCAGTCTAATCTCAGCCTGTCCAGGAGGAGAGCTTTATGATGGGCTTTCCTGACCAAGTTATGTCATCTAATTTTGAATGTCAAAGATTGTTTGTTGCTCCAGTCCTGTACTTCATCATAATGTCATAGCCAAAATCAAGACCTCAGAGACACAGACAGGAGACATGGTGTCTGAAGGAGGTGATTTTTCTCAAATCCTTCTCTGCCTGCATCTCTCCATTAGCAAATGGATCATTCCCATCTGATGGACACACCCAAAACAGACCTGATCTGGTTCAGGATTAGAAGCAATGGTTCAAGGGTGTCCACAAAGTGCATTCCCAGGGAGAGCTGGGGATCTAGTAGCAATCAGATCCTTCTGGTTCTAATCAAGATGGAATTTTGGATTTGGATTTTGATGGGATTACAGCTGGATTCAATTAAAATGTTTTCTCTGGTATCTGAATCTGATATTGACTCTCCTTTTGCTACATACCAAAATGTCCTCTGAATCCCGCTAGCCCTGGATCTTTTCTGGACAATTTTCTCAGCTGGAACCAAGGCCTGGCTGTAGAAATACAAGAGAATTTGTTTAATTACCTTTGCCAGTATATTGCAACACATTAACCCAACTGAATTTTTTTTTTAATTATTATAATTTAAAGTGATATCTCCCAACATTTTTCCTTTTATTTCAACAGATGGATTTCATTAGTTGAATTGATTGTTATTATTGTAAGACTTTCTGTTATTTGCTGAAAGTATTTGACTTGAAATCCTAGGATATTGCTTAGGGTTTTTTACCAATCCTTTTTTATCCTAGTTCTTAAATGCTTTCAAAGAATTTTGCTTTTCAGATGACTCAAAAAAAAATTCACTTTCTCTTACCAGATGTATGAAAAAAGCTTCTTATGTCATCCTTTTTCTGTGTTTAACAATATTGCTTTTATTTCTTTTCTTGAGATTAAAATAAAAAGTGTTTAAAAAATATACATTAATATAAACATCTATAGTTGCATGGAGGTAGAACCTAAAACCAAATAAGCTTTAGCAACCCAAAACTTTTTTTTCCTGCTATTTTGCATGTGACATTTGCAAATTCTAGATGAAAGAGCATAAGAAACTAGAAACAGAGATAGTGAGAGTCTCTCTGGCATCTCATCCCCAGAGTTTGTATTACTGCTTTCTGTGGAAATATATACCAGAGACATGAACAAATCTGTGCTTTATTCTGTCACCATCCATTGGGAAACCTCTTCACTAATTTAAGAGCCTCAGAGAGGCTCAGAAGACTGGAAGGAAATCTTTGGAGGGATTTTCTCAGATGCACAGCAAAGCTATTTTATCATACCAAGAACTGCACACTGCTTTGTGTTTGATGTCTTGAATATTAAAGATGCACACATTACAGGCAGTTTGTTCATAGCGTGACAGTGTGACCAAACACACAGACACATTTTTCCTGCTTGAGCAGAAGACCTTTTCTCCTATTGATAGTTTGTTTGGATTGCAAGAAAAATTGATTTTCTCTTAATCATAAAGAACAAATTGAAGTTGAAATGTTTCAAAACTCTACAAGTTTCAAAAGTACTAATGAAGAAACAGAGACCAAAAAAAATGAAAAGTAGTAATTATTTAAACCATTCTTTGCAAAAAAGTTCCAAGTTTAACTTTAGTAAACAAAGAACTAATTCAAAATAAAGAAATGAGGTTAAATCAAAGAAACTAGGGTGGAAGTTAATATAATAAGAGTTACTGTGATATTACTTCAATATACAATAAACAATCCATACTTATGGATGGACTAATTAAGACACTGAAAGACAATCATTAAGACACTGATGTCTGATATTAAATGGAAAATAGAAAAAGAGATCAAGGAAGTATCTGAGAAAAGATTTCTGAATAATTAACTGATTTGAGATTGACCCAAAATCCCTCTTTTTTTTTGTCAGTACTGTTGTTTGTTATTGTTGTTGCTATATTATATTATATTTTATTTTATCTTACTTTATTTTATTTTTAGTACTTTTCACTCAATTTTTGCTAAACCCTTACATGAAGTCTTCTGAGAGGAAGTGCAACTGGTCCATTTTAGAATGGGATGAATAAATCCATGGAGCTGCCATTTTGGGGACCCTAGAAGAGTAGCAGTTATTGCTCCCTAAATGCTGATGGGATTTTAGGTCTCCCACTCCTTTGTGAGCCACCTCTGGAAGAACAGCATTCCCATCATGTGCACAAACCCTGCACACACAGAGAACTGTGAGCAAAGCAGCATCTGCCAGCTCCAGGGGGTTTGCAAGTGTGAGAATGTTTTTTGTCTGGGTAAGTGCAATTGAGGCAGTGCAGGTGCACTTTATGTTTATTTATATTCATGCAGTACCTTTACACAACACCGGGGACCCTGTCTCATTACAGTAGAGGAGTTATTACATTTAAGAACAGTTGTTGAATAAAGTGTGTGACCTAAGACCAGATGTACGGAAAAATTTAAGTACCCAGGTCCTGAAAGACATCTCTGATGTGCTGCCCAACACAGAGATTTCTCATTCCTGTTTGTTCAAAAATCTTCAGAAATGAAGCTCTGAAGCTTCTCTAAATGCTGGTTCAGGACATGTGAGCTGCTGAACACATGAGCAGAACCAGCTCATTCTGCCCAACCTAGGGGCAGTCTCAGAGCAGGACTCCCACCTGGGGCACCACAGCCAAGCTTTCCCATTTCTCACTGTTCTCATCAAGAGACAGATTTAAATCCTGGCTACATTTAGAGTAGGCAGGGGGAGGTGTTGGATCTGGGCCTGGGTGCTTTTGTCTTCCTGGACAAGGGTACAGCATAAGAGCTGTCCTCTTTTCTCTCATTTCACCTATGAGAAGAGATGGCATTCAGATTCAATTCCCTTCCATGAGCAACACGTACTAAATAGGATGTGAGCTCCTTCATAACCATACATCTGACATCTGAGCTGCTGACAGACAAAATTAAGTCCACACTTACCTACCAGTGTTTCTACCAGCATATGGCTGCTGCCCAACAGGATGTGGATTTGTAACTCTCATTTTTTTCTTACACATTTTACAGACCATTGGTGCTTAATTCAGGAAGCTAGAAGCACACGAATAAGGTTAAACAAATTAATTTATGGGGCCCTACCTACAGATCATTCACTGCTTTCCTAATGTTCAAGAAGAACCAGAATTGGTCTGTCAGCACTGATTTTAGGGCAGAAGCTTTGGAGTTCAACTACAAAACCTGCCTGCAATCAGAGCACTTTGCTGTGCTCATCATGCACTCATTATTAGAGCCAGAAGTCTGCACTTGACAAGGCCATCAGCTGGCCCTGTTAAGCCAAGATCCCTGCAGAAGACCTGTTCAGAGTGAGGTCAAGTAGTGGTCTCAGACCGAACCACAATATTCTGAGTTCTTTAATTCCTACCCCATAAAACATCATTGTGCAAGAGAACTGTGTGTCCAAGATAGTGCTCAGCCTCCTAAAAACGGTCTTAATGAGAAAAGCAAGAGTCCCTTCAGTGGAATTACATTTGAAAATGGAAGCACAGCAAGGCAATTTGCCTCAGTAACTAATTTCTGATGTCTGTAACTAGAAACATCAATACTTTAGCAGTCGCTGCTTTAGATAATTGGAAATTAGGATGATTCTTTCACAGAAACTGGTGTAAAGACTGACTCAGCCTGGATTTCCACACTGTGGGTTTCTTTTTCATGTCAAACTGAAAAGACTTGTGAAAGGATTTTCTACCCATGAATCAGAGGAAATAATTCATTATTGAGTTCAACCCAGAAAAAAATCTATTGCAAAAGCAAGAAGAGGTGGGGGACTGTGTTTAATCTGAGAAAAGGTTGCTCAAAGTTTGTTTAAAAAAGAAAAGCTTAAACTGTTCTTGCCCTTTCAACCATTAAAAGTTCGTTAGCGTTGCCAAGGTAGCCTGAAAACTTCAGGGTGCACAGTATCTTAATTTGGTTATGTCTGCACACTTTTGGCAAGCTATGTTATCTCTTAGCAACTTGCTCTGTTATCATTTATTATCATCTCACAGAATGAAAACACTGCACGCACTGGCAACGTGCAAAGCAGTGTGAGCTCTAAAGTGAGACTTTTCAGAGCATATATGACCTTTTCCATCAGGTTTTAGTACATGAAAGCTCAAATCCTTATGCTTACCTAGGACTTTGATAGAGAGGCCGAGAAGGCTTGCAAAAAACCACAGACTATTTCTTTCTTAAAGTATAGAGAATTCCCTTAGCAGAATAAATCATTATTATTAAAATGCAGGCAATCAGCAGCATAGCCTCTAAGGAAACCACAATGTCAGACAATACATTCAAAGTTCTACAAAACTGACACATTCACTGCTCTTACAATCCTGCCTTTTCGAGGCAGCAGAGCAGAAGTGCAGACACTAGGCTAGGTAGCAGTTTCTCTTCTTCGAAGTATTCAGGGCTGCAATAGAGTAAGTTTTTCTTCCTTGTGCAACTTTCTTCCTGCAGTCTGTGGCTGTGACAGTGCCAGCACATCTCCTGCACAGAGAGAAGCCTGGAGAAGCTGGGTCCAGAGTGTTCCCACTCACCCAAAACCAAGGCTGTGTTCCTGGGTATTTCAGTGGACACTTAGAGCAGCCTCAGCAGGGAGTGATGGGGATCATCAGTACTGTTCACTCTGTTCTCCTTTGCTACTACTTTATCATTCACCTCTACCTTACACCATGATTTGCAGATTTGCAGTTTGGCCTGGGGAATTCTGTCTTGCTGCCTTGCAAGTTAATGAAATTTTGCACATTGCCAGTTTTCCTCTTTGGGCCGCTGAGATCTGGAATACCCGAGCACGGATTTACCCGGGGGGAGGAGGCAGCCAGAGGTCAGTGTCCTCCACACTCACTCTGCCTGCAGCACCATCTGCTTAAAGCCACATCACAAGGGAGTGCAGTGCAGATTAACAGTGGCTTTTGTCAACAATGGAGGGAGCCCACCCTAGCACAGGTGTCCCCATATGTATTGAGGAGCTAGAGCAAAGCATTCCCTTCCAACATGAACCTGCATGGTCCAGTTTAGGATCAGAGGTCTTTTCTTATCATCCCAATAGCTCCTGGATTTAGTTTTGCTGACATTTCACAGACACTTTGATCGTCATTGGCATTTCAAATGCAAAACAAATTGTTTTGCAAAAAACTCAAGAATATATCACTTTCCACACACAAGTGACAAAAAATTAAACAAGTCCGCTGAAGAACAATTTGCACTAAAAAGAATTCTCTTTACTTTTTTTATGACCATTATCTTCATGACTGTCTGTTGATACATACTTAAAGTAAATACTATTAAATGATTTTTCATTTCTTTATACAGCATTATCTTTTCTATCTGCAATGGAATCACTGTGTTTTCCCTTTATAATTTCCCCTTCATCTCATGTTCAACAGAGATCTGAGAGCATCTAAGAGAATTTGCTTAATTGTAGGTTTAATTCCAGCAATTTTTCAATCTGTCTGCCTCCATCTTAGTATTTATAAAACATTAACCATGGTAGGCTGTAGAATTCTGTTCATGCATTTTTGGATCCTACATTTTTCAGATTAAGGAATACAACAAACAAAAATACTATCCCTTTAACAATTTCTTGTTCCTATAATCCCTATGATTTTGCTAGTTGTCACAAAAGCAATACTCCTGCAGAAGCTGAGGTAGGAGAAATAGGAAACAACATTCCACCAAGCATAACCCAAGGGTAGTGGGTGTTACCACTGCCAAACAGAGCAGACACTTTGCAGAGAAATTTTGCGTCACAGATGCTGCAGGTCTCTGTTGTGGTGATGAGAGCAGACCTTGCTGTAGCAATGCTGATAAAATACACTGAGAACATCAGGAAATCTTTTTCATACAGGGAGACCTCCAGCACATCAGTGCAGGGTTTTAAAGCTCACAGAAAAGCTCTGAAATCAATGACCACTGCATCAAGCTGAGGACTGGTCATTCCCAGGCTATTGCAGAGGAATTTCAGTCCAGCCTGGCTGATGGCTGGCAGGTGCTTTTATGTAAGTTGTCTCCAGTGGGTCCTGGCTCCTTTTGCCAGCCTGGTCTTGGGAGTAGTCCTGTCTTCATGTGCTGCTGTCTGCACTGTCCTCCTGAAACCCAGCTTTCTGGACCACTTTTGCAATGTTCCTTAGCATATTATTATTTTCCCAAAACTAAGAAAGGAGATGATCAAATCCTACAGACTTTTCAGCACTAGAATTCTGTATTTTCTTGTCTTCCTCCTAAACCATAAGGAAGACATTCTTTATGAGAAATGTTGCAAAACAGTGGCACAGGTTGCCCAGATATATGGCAGGTGCCCCATCCATGGAAACATTCCAGGTCAGGATGGACAGGGCTGTGAGCAATCAGCCTGATCTGGCTGAAGATGCTCCTGTTAACTGCAGGGAGGTTGGACTGGATGGCCTTTAAAGGTCCCTCCCAACCCAAAGTATTCTATGATTCTCTGGCATGCTCTTTTGAGTGTCCCAAAGGCTACATCCTCTGGTCTAAATGAGCACACATTCCTCGTGCACACATTAATCCAGCAGGGATGGAGGACGGGCCAAGTTCCACGTGGGAGTTATAAAGTTATACACGAGGCAATATGGCAAAATCCAGATTTACATCAATGTTCTCAGTGTTATTCAAGCTTTGGAAAAGCAGGATTCACTGTTTTATATTGTGAGGAGATGCCTAACAAAATCAGGCTTTTATCTGAAATTTTATATTGAAGCATCATTATTGAAGCTGTAAAGAACAGTTCTCATTAAGTGAAAAAGTGAACGGACAGATGCCCTAATAATAGCTTGATTTGAAGTGCAAAGTGGATTGAAGTACTCAGCATGACATCTTCTAATCAGGAATGAAGGTTTTAATGCAAGGCTTCCTGACAATCACAATTTTGTAATGCTTACATAAATGGCTCTGTAGATGTGTGTATGTTTTTTTAATTTACTGCGTGGGTAAAGGAATGCATTTCCTGGTGATGCAAAATAGGGCCTGACTACAAATGCAGCAAGGGCTCTCTGCACCTGTGAAAAAATTTAGATGGTCACATCAGAAAGCCCCCTCATACACAGAAATATCTTGTAGTCTGGAGCACTCCAGCACTCTAACTGCCTGCACCCAGAGGTAACCTCCTTGCACCTTGAACTCTCAAAGACAGCTCATGTAAAAGATCCCATGAGTTTGAGTTACCTTTAACTCTGCGTCCTCTGGAGACAGTCAGAGGCACAGAGAGGACACACAGACTAGGCAGATGTTCTTCATCTCACTTACCTTCAAATACACCTTTCTCTTCCCCGCCCCTCTCTAGATAATTAAAAGTTATCTACAAAGTTGTTGCAAAGACCATAGCCAAAACAAGAAACAATTTATGGTTCTTCCCTCAGCCACACTTAGCTGCACTGTCAGGCCTCTCAAACTTCTGAAAAATTAGAAAAAAGAAAAAAAATTGCTTTTCATTATATTGTGCCAATGGAACAACCAATAGCAATGGGGAAAATAGGATAGATATCGCATCCCAAGTATTTTCAAGCTCTATTTCTGCTAGACTGAACAAAGACCATTCCAGAAGTCCTGTCTATCTTAATTCACTAATATTCTAGAAGTCCTCTAAGGATGAAAGGAGCAAGATACACTCCAGATGGTCTTACCACTAAAGTAGCTCAAGAAAAATCTGTGGAAGCACCATAATACTTCTTCTGGTTAATGATTACTGAGGACGAGAAGTCTGGCTGCAGGGTCTTAGATCCATGAACATATTTGCAGTAATTGGGGTCATGACAATTCCTGTGGCTAATGCATTTTAAAAGGCCAAAGTCAGTAACCCCTGAGTAATTGGGGTTGTTACTGGGCAAATGACACGTTTTGGAGCAATGACATTATATCAATTATGTGGGGTGAAATCTAGAGGGGAATGTTAGTAGGAATAAGTAAGAGTGCAATCAAAACTTAGGATAAACCATTACAAGTTTAGACCAAAAATCCCAGATCTGGTCAGTTTATTGCTCACCATAACTTGAGTTCAGGGAGGACCTTTTGGAGAAGTGGCACCTGAAGTCACTCCAAGCCATGAAGTGAAGCCACATGGCAGCAGTGGCACCATTTCTGCCAACACGAGAGGGGAAGGAGACTGCTGCTAACCCAAACCTCTCCTCTACTCTCCTCCTTTTGAAAGGCTGGTTTTGGTGAAGTCTGGAAGGTAGAGGAAAGAAGAAAGCACATTTGGTCCCAAACTAATGCACCAGTTCAGGATGTCTCCCTGGGCACAGAATTGCATTTCAACCCTTCCAAAAGAGTAATTGCAAGAGTAACCAGGACAAGGTGTACTCATGGCTTACCTTCAACTCTCTGCTGAAGGACATGCCACATAGAAGAGCAAGGGAATGATCCAAAATAATCCCACCAAAGAACAATTGTGTACCCAAAAATATAGTTCTACAAAGAAAATAACCATGCTGTTGTTAAGAGATTTAATCAATCCAGCCCAGGAAAGCACTACCAAAATGAAACGTCATACTTTCCCATTATTCCCATCTGCAGATTCTGTTTTCCTAAATATTTGCAGATAGATGAAATGGTGCCAGAGCCCCTTTCATCGATTACAAAAAATGTTTTCTTTTTTCAAGGATTAATTATTAACTATACTAAAGAGAAATTGCCGCAGACAACAATTGTCTTATTCTCCCAAGTCCTATTCACAGTAAGGATGATATTGTATGGAAATTTAACTTGTGTAAGTATCACCATATGCTGTCTCAAAGGGTTCCAGTGCACTTCAGAAATAGGACAATATTGGCTGAGGTAGGAGCCCAACCATGCCTCTGCACCTGCACAGAAGTCACCATGGCTTTTCCTCACTGTTCAGACACAGCCCTGGCTGGAAGTGGTCTGGAGCACTGGCAAGGAGACAGNCAGGGCCATGTTTCCAAGGGACCACTGCTGCAGGGCCCTGATGCACTTGGACCCTGCAGTACTCTCTGCTTGCTGTGCCACAGCAGGTGAGCACACACTTCAACAAGCCATTGCCATCTCTCACCACATGACAGCCAACTATTGCTCTGTGGGTAGCCACTCCACTACCTAGGATTTAAGGCACATGATTTAAGCTGCTCAACATTTATTTTTTTTCAGGGCCTGCAGCAGAGCTCTATTTCTTCCTCTTGCATATTTCTCACCATCCTGGAAATTTTCAGGCAGAAGGCAGATGCCTGAGGAAGTATCACTGCATGATATGCAGTGAAGTGAAAATGGAATACTGTATACATAAATACTTAGAAACATAAACACATAATGTAGGAGACGCTTCATTCCTTGTGTATAGCTCATTGACTGACAATAAGTTATTGATTTATTTTGCTTTGAAAGCATCTTTTTACTTACATAAACTGTCCCCTTCTGACCGGGGCTGAACACATCTATTTTCCCCAGTGAATACAGGCTGTGTTTTAAAGCAGAGCAGATCATCCTGGGTCCATCCCTGCCCTGGTCTTTTGCAGTGGTTGTGTTTTGCTGTGGACTTTGCCTCAGAAAACTGGTGCCCTAATGGGGCTGGGTCAGAGCAGCCCATGTTCTTCTCTTTGCTGGTAGATTGACCCGCTGACATTCACCTGTGAAGGAGTCACATAAAGACCCCTCAGGTTACAAATGACCCTCACAACTTGCATTTCCATCTCCCTGGGCTTTGGCATCAGAGCTGAAAGAACAGTGGTGAGATTTGACTTTACGCACAGAAGGACCAACCAAAGTAAAGTCATTGTTTCCTCATTTCCCTCAGTAGAACTAGTTTGAAGGTAGTAAAAAAAATCACACATCTGAATACTTAATATTCATAAGAGGTTTAGTCTTATTTCAACAACCTTGAATAAATGATAGAAAGTGTGATAGCACCGTGGTTGCAGCTTATTCTAATGATCAAAGTACTTCATCATTGGGGAATAAATGTTCTACCTAAGCAAAAAAAAATGTTAATCCCCAAACAAATTTATTACTTAGAAGAAAAATTCACTTAAAATTGTCCCATTAACTCTGTAAAGAGAAAGGAGTTGGTTTATATTGTATCATAGATTTTTGAACTATCCTGCAGTATATTTAGCTGAAACAGCTCGAGTGAAAACTGGGAATAAACATTAGTTTCTGCAGTTTGAATATCATTGTGGAATTTTCCCAGCTGTACAGTGCAGTACACAGTACACCCTGTTCACAGTAGTTTGCAAGCTTCTTCCCTCTGAAATGACACATAAGCTGGGAAAAGAACTGACCTGCAGTTTAATTTACAACTCAGACTGATCTGTCTTCTCCATGTCAAAACCTTTGGTTTTTTGACCTACCAACACAAACAGATTCTTTTTACATTACTCAACCCTGATATCTGCAGCTTCTGAGTGAAGTCATTACTCCTCTACCTGAGGACAGGATGCTTGGCAGATTTTTCACATCCTGGCAGGTCCTTTAGGCTCCATTCCCACCTTAAACATTTTAAAGCTCTTTGTTCCAGAGAATCCCCTTGCCAGTCAATCCTGAGTGATGTTCAAAAGGCATGCACTGTCCTCAGCCTTCCGAGATACATCTCCAAATCTCCTCCTAGGAGCAAGCATCTTACAGTGTTCCAGTCACAGAGCCTTGGAGATTAGATTTGCTTTTCTCTTCTGTTTATACAGGGATGACCTCTCCTTTGGAAATGCCCCATTCCACTATTTATGAACATGCCTGCAGCACCTGGCACTGGAGTGGTTTCTCCTCGTATCTCACCTGGATTTCTGTTTCCCATAGTGAGACAGTACGCTGGACTTTTATTTTTAATTTAATAGATCATGTTTTGTGAACAGGAAAGCTTTGCTACTGGAAAAGAATGGCAGGAGGAAAATGTCTGAGGTGACTAGAGCAAATTCCTAATCACGTGCAAAATCAAAAAGTAAAGGTACTGTTCTGAATTTTAATCCCCTTTATGTATTGGGACTGAAATGATCCCATTTTTTTATATAAAATGAGGGGAAAATAATCCCTACAGATAAGAAATGCTCAGAACTCTATGAATATAGTTCTAGTCAGGATTTTCTTAATTAACAAGGGGATGGATGCATGGATTTTACTTGAGATTTTTGCTGCAGGAAGGATGGATTAGAAAGCTATCAGGGCAGGACGCTTTCATTCTTGGCATGTAGAGCACATATAACATGACCATGGACCCCACAGCAATATAATATGCTAATGAAACATTCTGGAATTGAGGACAAAATGAAATTATTCATTGTTGAGAGGTACAGAATTTCCATAGTGCAGAAGACACAATGAACAGTTCTTTACCACTCTTTTTCTAATCTAAGCAGCTGCCATGCTGTTAATTTGAACTTACATCATATATTCCAGTTGATTTTATTATGTCTGTTGTTACTGATGATGATCTAACCTCCAAAGTGTTTCTTTAGGATGAAAATACAGAAAGAGAGGAGTCAATACCCATGAGAGCAAAGATAAATTAGTGGAAATAAATTATCCAGTTTCATGTATCAAAGTTTATTGGAAATAAAAGGAAGAATATTTATCAAAAGGTCTGGAGAACACGTGATCCTTAACTGTCAGCCTGTATTCATTTACAGAAGATTTATCATCCTCAGGGGCTTAATACACTTTTACAGTCACTTGACTAGATAGTCATTAATCATTGTACATTTTCAGGATCCTAACTAAACTACAAATTCAAAAAGTAATAATTAAAATCTTTTTAATTGTGTCCTTATGAGTCTTGATTCATAGGGGCACTTGGGGACATGCCATAGTTGTTAACAGGTTTGCTTATCTACCTGACTGGAGTTAATCACCTTTCTGAAAATCATCTGTACCTTTCAACTTCATTACATAAAAGCAAGCTGGATCAAAAGACTGAATGAATTCACAACTTCCTTTTCACTGATTTTAATTGACTCTCTGGTGCTTTCAGGAGGCGCAAATAGTGTGACCACCCAACTCACAGACTGAGCAGCAGCCCTAGAAAATTAACACTAAAAGGAGATGATTTCTGTACACAGCAAAAATGAACAACCTGGGTTTTTTCTAACTTGGAAAAGAATTAAGAATATACCTAGAGCTGCACCAGACCTTATGGGCACTGTTGTTAAAATCCTTCCCCAGCATCCTCCCCTGGCTGTGATCAGAGACAGGATACAGGGTTTTGGGGACCTCCTCACTGACTCATTCATATCTGTAGCCATTATTCCTGCAGAAATCCACAGTTCTGTTTCTGTACTGACTCAGGAATTAATCAAGAAACGTTCTTCTCAACAATAAGCTTCTCAACTGACTTGTAATAAATTTTAAAGAGCAACTGGAAAAGTTGCAGTGCTGATATCATTATTTTTTTAAGCATTTTCTGTATTCTTTCTCTATCTTTGCATGTCTTCAAAGCGTGAAACCATCTTACCAACATTTGACTTCTTTCAGCATTATCTTCTCTGATTCTCAGTCCAGGCAAGCAGTAAAAAATATAAAAATATCAAATATTATTACAAACATTATATAAATTATAATCACTGCTGAAATTTGAAATTAAAAGGAAGCTGTTCTGTGCTACACATGAATAAAAGGCGTTTATTATAATTAGTTTGCAGTGTAGAGAAGAAGCAAAAAATAGCAAAAAAAGCAAAAAACCAAAAAAAACCCCAAAAAAACAACACAGGAGCTCATAAATTAATAAGAAGACACAGCATCTAATGGTGCATATAGGCCAAAATCTTTGCAAAAGGGATTTTTTCTGGGCAGAAGGAATTGGTGCATTCCTGAATTTTGTGTTAGGATGCCAGCAAAAGCCAATCCATCCCTTCTTTTTACTCTTACTGGTACCTGAGGAGAACAGCACAGCTTCACTAGAGTTCTCTCTGTTGGAAGATGCAGCTAAGAACCTGGGCACCCCAAAACCACTAAACCTGAAGCAAACTTTTGGCTTTCCAGAAGCAGCTGTTTCATGCCAAAGACAATTCTGGATGAATTAGTTTATAGTTCTCAAATGTTTATTGGAAATTCATGCCTGTGCTTGTCAGGCCAAGGCAAATTAGAAGCACTTCATGCAATTTGGAAAAGCCCCTCCCAGAAAACTTCTGATTGCCCTATTTGCCACATCCCACCTGCAAGAGGCATACTCCTGAGCCAAAGGGCAAAAATAGAAAGGAATTCCTTTCTTTTCGAGAGTGTTTTAATTATCTCAGGCCCATGGACAGAATCCTCTCCACCCAAACTGTTTGGGATCCTGTAAGAAGGAACATACAGTGCAAACTCAATGGATTTCAATGTTGTGTATGTAATTGCCCTATTTTCCAGTTCCATTGCAATTACTACACAAACACCACTTAGTTGCCTTTCTGCCATTACAGAGAGCCAACTTTTGGAGTGATTTTTTGATTAATCATATTTGTATGCTGAAGCTTAAAATTAGTTAAAGATTTTCAAAAACATATCCTTCAGAAAATGTGCCAGATTACATTTCTTTCATGAGAACACATTGATTTCAGTAAAACTGGGTATCAAAAATGGAAACAGAGTATGGGACTTCTTGTATAATAATAAATCAAATTATGCAAATATAAATGCAGAGATAATATTGGAAAAGCTGAGATACAAAGTAATAGGTTTGCAAAAATGCTATTCTTGGTGATTCAAGATATAAAGTGGTATTTTTTTTCTGATTTTCTCAGGAAAGTGCCTTTCAGCTCTCTTGAATGCAAAGTTTATCAAGACTCAATGATATTAAAGTTCCTACATTCATTACCATCCTCACACTACCTGGGACTGTTTGAAAAGCAAAGCCACTGCAAATAACACACTGGTACCCTAAAGTGACACATAAATGCACCAGACTCTTAGAAATCATTTAGCCTCAAGTCAGAATAAAATAGCTCAAATACCTCAAAAGATCTCACCAATATCCCTTCAGTTATCCCTTCTTCATTCCATTTTGAAATTTAGATCTATGTTTAATAAATATTCAAGTATGTACTTTGCTTTGTGCACAAGTAATTGTGTGGAAATTTACCCATGGAGTCAGAGTGATATGTAAAATTATACTTTACACATTTAATTCTTAATTAATTTATTATTATATAGAAATTTATTCTAGAAGATCTTAACTAACACAGTGTTTACAAATGTATTTCTAAAATATCTGGTACATCCAAGTCTCCACCTCAGTGGGAGGAAGAAGGAACTCCAGGTGACAGATACAGTCTGCTTCAAAATGTTGGTTTAAATCTGCAATTCTCCTTTGTGATGATGGAGATACCAATTTCTATATTTAGAGTTTGTGCTTTCCTTTTAGATTCTATATTTGTAACTGACCTTGGGTTCAACAAGAATTGATTCTTTCTATCCAAAGTCTGTGCCGTGACAGCTTTACTCCTTAAGTTTTGTTCCTGTAGAATCTCTCTATGCTAGGCTGCTGACAGATACAAGGACAAAAACCCCTGAGATTTGCAAAAGTCAATTATTTTATATTCTTTACATTCTTTTTTGCATAACCCTATTGCAGAGCTGTCAGTTTCTTACCAGTCCTTACTATATCTTCTTTCCAAGCAAATGTAATTTTCAAGGAACACATCCAACTGACAAATGTGGAAAATGAAACACACTGTCCAAAGAACAAGGTTAGCAGTGTTATGAGCTTCATATATTTTGCTTCAAATAGCAATGCACTACCAGCCACAATGACCACCTGGGCTCTCAAGGAACCCTAGGAGCTCTTCCATTCCTGACACATTTTTCACTTGTGTTGGGTCCTTTTGTCATTTGGGCATAATTTTCTTCACAATTAACCAGAACAAAAATTCTCACAAAACACTCATCAGACAGGAAGTGATGTCTGGTGGTCTAATCCTTCCAGACTGAGCTGAGAAGGATTTCTGCTGCGAGAGGCAATCTCTGGAGAGACCACTCAGTATCTTTTACAATCCATTCATACCATTGCATGACTGCACTGGAACTGAATTCACATGATACTAGGACCACTCAAAACATTTGGCAATTCTCCCCAGCAGGATCCTTAACAACCAGGCTGTGATGGTGCTTAATCACCCTGCTGTGAATCTGGTTTGGCCACAAAGCATCTCTGCTTCCAGCTCAGACAGGAAATTTAAAAAGTAATTTTTAAAATGTGTTTGTACTTAAGGAGGAACAAAACTGTAACTGTGCTGCTGCCTTTCCTGTTCAGTTCTTAATGAGAGGTATGAAGTTTAAACAAAAGGAAATTTGAGCACTCAAACAGTTTGCCAAGATCTCTCTGCAAACACGTTCTTCCTCATAGCAGTGAATACAGCACACAAACACCTTGAGGAAATGCAGGACCATCAGCTATCACAATGTATAGAATCACAGAATTTTTCAGGTTGGAAAATACTTTTGAGACCATTAAGCCCAATTATTTATCCAGCATTACCAAGTCCAACACTAAGCCGTGTCCCTCAGTGCCACATTTACACCCTTTGTAGATACCCCCAGGGATGGTCACACTGCCACTTCCCTGGGCAGCCTGTTCTGGGGCTTGACAAACCTTTCAGAGAAGAAATTCTTCCTAATAGCCAATCTAAAGCTGCCCTGGTGCACCTTGTCACCATTTCCTTTTATCCTACCACTTGTTATTTGGGATAAGTGACCAACCTCCACCTCATTGCAACCTCCTTTCAGGGCAGTAAATGGAGAACCACATCAGGAAAATTATTTATCAAAAAAGTAATTCAGGAAAAGAAAATATTCCTGCCAACATAGCAGAGGAACAGTTAAGGTGCAGGAAGGGTTCTCTGCAGGTGCAGCCCTGGACACAAACTGAGCTCCACGTGAAGTCTCTTGGCCTTGCCAGTATCCTTCTTGTTTCACCAGAATATTTGTGGATCAGACTATTCTGTGTAGTGAAATTTGGGCATTACATCAAATATTCCCAGGGAAAATGTCATTCCGTGCCCTCTCTACTGAACCTGCTCAATCATTTACACACAACAGCCCCTGGTTCAAAGCAGGATCTGAGACAATGCTTAGCCACCAGAGACAGGGAGATTTTTTTATTTTCAGTTTATTTTGGCTACAGTTTATGTGTGCTTTTGCGCACTGAAATTACAATCCTTGGGCAAGCTGTTTCACCAAATATATTAAGGATCTGATTCATCCCTTATTGAATGGTGGCAGAACTCCCACTGACAACATGAAAACAGGATTAAACACTAATCTTTTATGCAAACCTACCTTGAATGCATTTTTTTTCAGCTCCTAAACTGCAAACACCACTGAGATCACTGCATATTTCAGCTGTATTTGTTTAAAATGTGCCTGCTCTTGGGTTTGCTATAGCTTTTATTAGGAGAGGGGATGGAAGTGCAACATTCATGGTTTTTTTAATTATGAGAAAAATCATGAGTTCATCCTGATGCTAATAGCAATTACTTTCGAAGTTATGACCAAAGAGGTTGCAGACAAAACCCTATTTTTTTGCAAAGAAATTTAGAGGCCAGCATAAGGAGTGTTATGGAAAATAAAGCAGGATAGTATAGGGCTGAAGGGAAAAATGGGGTGGATTGTACCTAAAGGAAATTAGCCCAAGTTCATTTTACTTCAGTGAAGTTATTGCACTTTACCTTTGGTCCATCTACTAATTGCTTAACTTATGAGTAGCAATGAGATTTGAATAATTTATGTTTAAGTGATGTTGTTTACAAAAAATACTGGCTGAATTTTGAAAGTCTGTAACAATTTGAATTCATACCTGTCTTATCCAAACTGCAGGCAATTTATCATAAATACTAAATTCTGCCTGGAAAATGAAGAAAAGGGATTAAAAGATTTAAATCTCTTTAGAAAGTCTCTTGAAATTACAGATACACCTTAAAAGGAAATAGGACTTGAGGCAGGACAGTGAACTCAGCTATAAATCTGGAATGATTTCTGTGAAATTAATATAAATATTCAGCTTGAAATCTTTTCCTGGACTTTTCAATGCATTAAAAGCAAAAGTGAGTTTTTTTGTTCCTGCAATTGTGAAAACTTGAGTAATAGAGACTCACAGCAAAGAGCTGAAAGAAGTTGATTTTTCACTTTAAATGTAGTATATTTAATTACAGCTGATGTCCAAGTTACTCATCAAGTAGTGTTTTATTTCATTTGATGAAAATTATTCTGAATTTTTACTATACCAAATATAGCATCAACTCACTTTTCCTGGCAAAAGACAGGAACCTCCACAGCATATAAGCAACCCATCCCAGCTGCCTGGGAGCAATACCTGCTCTCCATCATATGGGCACATCCTAGAGCAGCCACAGCCTTCTCACATTTCTGACTGTGGAGAAACTCTCAAGGAATCAGAATTTGCCAAGTTGTGTCATGATACTCGGAAGAGCAGAATAGTCAAAAATAGGAAAATATCTGCCAGATATCTGTGGCTGACAGCATCCTGAGATTGCCCTGCCATGACTTACACCAGACTTCTGTATCACTGCACAGAGCAGGAGCTTGATTCCCTTTGGCAGTCAGGTTATGGGGTTTTATTCCTGTCCTCAGATACATTTTCATATCTTCATCCCACTTTGCCTCATGGCTCTGATTTTCAGCTGAGCGACCTCAGGCACCCAGGTACATCCCTGAAGGATGAAAGCTTATGTCAAAAGGCACTGAGTACCTCTGTGCAGCTGCTCCTGGGTTCTCAAAAGCCCCAGAAATGGGACACAGGGTAAGGGCTATGGTACTGCCACCCATCTCACCTCTCCCAATAACATCAGAGAAGCCATCACACCAGAAAGTTTCCTTGGCCTAAAGGAAAAATTAGGTCACTTGCTTATGTCCTTTCTTTTCTCTTTCACTGTTCTTTTTGGATAGGTGAGGACCCTTCTATAGCTTTTGAAAAGCCTGTTTCTGGGCCTCTAATTAAGCACCTGGGTCTTTTCAGAAGGAAAATCATAAAATCAGTTCTTGAGCACCTTTTGTGCCTCTTGAAAATACATCTTTTTGTCTATGAGTGCTCTTCCATAATTTTTTGCATCTGGACAGAAGGGAGCTTCCATGGACAGGCTATAAATGCAAAGTGAAACTCAGAGCATGTTAAGTCAGGTCACCAATGTAAGCACTTTGTCAACTCATTTCTGAAAAGAAAGTAAGAGAAAATTCCAACCCAATCCTAAAATTTTCAACACTAATGTCTGCTTCTGTTTGACACCAGGAAATTCACTGGTATTCCCTTAGAACAAAATCAGCAGGGAGAGTGAAAAAGCCTGCAGTGTGATTTGGAAAAGGAAAGCATAACTTTGTTTTTATTTGAGCCAGTACAGTAATGAATGCCAGCTCAGAAAACACTCCACACCCTTATTTAGACAAAAACAGAGAAGGTCCAACCTGTGTAGGAACTGCACCTGTTCAGCTGTGGGCACAGCAGACTGGGAGGCACTCGTCCAGCAGAGCAAGACCAAGAGCAAGCTCTGGCACTCCTCCTCCTGCTGTGTCCCTGAAGTGTCACAGGAGCATGGATCTTCCTGGTGGCCCCAGCATTTCCTCCAAGGATGAAGGCAACAGAAGCACGTGGCATGTGACCTTGGCAGCGTTGTTTGCCTTATGCATCCTGTTTGTAAAGGCTTGGATTCAGTGCCGAGATCCAATGTCCTTAGGGTATTTTCTTACTGGAAGGGAAAGTTTATGCATATTTTAGGAAAATATGTTTTTGATTGGTTTGCTTGTTGTTCCTCTTTCAGGGTCTATTTTTCCCAAGTGTCAGAAAAATTAAATGCCAGGTTTCAAAAGGTCCTACAACTGCACCAAACATAATCCAGATACCAGAGAGAAGAAAACAGAGTATTCTCAGCAGCCTTCTCCATGCATTATGTCCTCTGCAGCAAGTTAATAAAAATCCTATGGGAAACGATTTGCTGTAAGGAAATAGCATTTCTCTTCCTTCCAAAATGTGCTTGCAAACACAGGAAGACACTCTGACCACTGCACTCAGGTTTGTTCCTGGCAAAACACCAACAGGAGGGAGTGGGAATGTTTAAGGTGAAAGCGGCACAGCTGAGCAGGGCACACCCCAAGCAGAAGCAGTCATAACCATGGAGCAAATGCCAAGGGACATTGCCCTGGGAGCTGCCTGGCACACTTCTGAGGGCCCTGCCCCAATGTTCCTCTGCACAGAATTTAAGAGAGGCCAGTGGGAATTAATAGTTTTGACCGCCCTTCGACACAACCACACGCAGCATGTGACAAACAGAATGTTTGGGAAAGAGGGAGACTGAGCCACATCTGTGTGCCAGGCTGCTCAGCAGCTGCTTCTGGATTCTCCTGGAAAAGTCTCAAGGTTGTTTAATTTCATCCCAAACTCCTGAAAGCCTGGAGTCCTGGTATCACACACCCTGATCACTTTACAGTGCTGGATGAAAAGTGAAGCTCACTGTGTAAAACTTTCCCTGCCTGGCTCTGCAGCTCTCCAGCTGCAAGCTCAGCAACACTAAGTATTCAAGCACAGCAAAGCACTTTGCTGCAGCTGTGCCCAGCAACATAGGAAAGCACTTCCACTAACTTTTCCTGTCAGTCTCAGCACTTGTGCTGCTGTTGCTCACCTCCCCAGGAGAGCAGAGCTCCCACTTGACTTACAAGAGCCACCTGCTCCCCTCTCAGCAAGCCTCCCATCCCGTCATGCATCTTCCTCACAGACAAGGTTTGGTCCCCCAGCCCCTGCTCACCCAGGTCGGTTTGCATCGTCAGAATAACGAGCCCCATTTCAGGAGGATCATTCCTCCAGATGGATCCAAACATTTCACAAACTGTTAATTAAGCAAGCCAAACTCAGCAGAGGAAGCTCTCCTTAGAACTGCACAACAAATCCCTTTTGGATGTTAGAAAGCAGGTGTCTTACCACTGGCACAAATAATAAGAGTTATTTGTAAGGGAAATCAGCCTGGGGAGGAAATATCTGAATGTATCACAGGTACTAGGTCAGATAATTTATTATTTCCTTTGAACAAGAAGCACCAGAGAAGGAGGCTGGTTCTTTCCCTTCACTGCTGCCAGGGAGGGGCTGCACCAGACCCTCACTGAGCTCCTGGAGATGCATGTCCAGGTTCCTGACTCCATGTTCTGAAGCAGAGTAGTCAATGGGGAAAAAGTTTTTTTAAAGCTACTGAAAGGTTTTTCTTGCTTTTCGATTTTTCATGTTCTTTATGTGCCTTTCCCCAGAGGTTAAAGCCTCGTTCCTGACAGCCCCTAGATTTCACAGTGGTGATGGGGATCAAACCCCTTGAATTCTCCATAAAATTTTTGAGACTGCTAGAATTGCTAGTGCTGGAAGAAGGAAAGTATCAGCAGAAAAAAGAAATCCCTTCAGGTGTAAAATCCCCTCACTCTATTAACTTTGTCATGGCATGTGAGCTATACAAGAACAGGATGTGTCCTCAGAGTCTCTTCTGGCTCATTCTTTGACTTTGCTGGTGGTGAATAAGGCCCCTGCTTACCACAGGTAATCACCAGTCAAAGCATGCCTGCATGCTTGTCTGCATCCAGGAAAACCATGGAATCCACCAGGTGGGAAAAATGGACACCATGGATCAAAATGTCCACCTACCTCTCACATGGGCATAACTCCCACTGCTCAATGTGGGTCTGTCACACTGGAGATGTTGGCCAGGAAGACTGGACTGAGGTCCCACTTAAACATCAAACAACAGGAGGAAAGCAAGAATACTGTAAGGCAGAGAAGAGAGTTTAGCTACCTTTATAACCCTGGCCTAAATTGTCCCTGCCCCAGAAACCCAGTGTGAAGGGAGGTCAGGAAGTATGGGATGTGGCCAGCCACTGGAGGCCAGACATGGAGATGACCAAGGACATTTTACCTGTGCCATGAAGTCAAGGACAAGTGGAGGTTGCTGCAATTTCCTTATCAGGGAGGAATTATAAAAGTGACTGTGCTAAACTGAGACAAGACCCCTTTTATGCCAGGATGGGGCTTTACTAATCATGCTTGTGTCTGATTGTGTTCTAATTCACATCTTCGAGGCATGCTAAAAAGCTGTGACTAAATAGGTAATTTCAACATGGAAATTTCCATTTTAAACTAGCATCCTTCCAAAACAGAAAAAAAAATTTGACTACAGACAGCTGACCAAAGGCTATCTGATTTGCATAATGAGTGCTCCTCATCAAACAGAAGAATTAAAGCCCTTCGAGTTCAGATTTAACATTAGGTTCATTCTTGAAAACTGCCCCAGGGTGCAGAAATATGCATAAGTGTTTCTACTCTGGTGCCAGAAGTGATTGTACCTTCAGGAAGTGCTTTTTAAACCAGCTTCTGAGTCTCACTCAAACTGCTCAAATACTTTCTTGCAGTTCACATGCTGAGTTTTGTTACAGATTCCATTGTAAATGCTGAATCCCAAACACCTCTCAAACTACTCCCTTTTGAAAAGCATAGGAAGTCACATTGGCTTAAGGGATGCTCGTTTCCAACAGGGTTTGCCACAAACCACGGGCTCCTGCCTGAATATGATGGCTTTCTGAAGTCCTCTCATTCATGTAATAATAGCATTGATCTGCAAAGCTCGTTGATGCCTGGGGGGCTTGAAGAATGGTTAGAAGTCTTGTTTGGGAAGTTTTTCAAAGTTTCCACTTTTCCACTCTTAAGGTTTGTATAAATGCAAGGGAAAAAAATTGTTCTTCATGTTTCATTATTGAGAAAGCAGCCACCACTGAGAAGCCACAATGAGACTCTCTTCAGGCAACAGCCCACTAGACAAATTGAAATCTGTTATTTCTGCAGAGTTCCCATTCATATGGAATATTTTGAAATAGTATCATAAGCAGCAAATTTTAGAACACAACATTACAAAATATGGGAAAAAAAGAAAAATGTGACTACAATCTAATTTCCCTGCAGCACTGAATTTAGTTTTAAAGGAAAAGAAACTGTGAATACAGACAAAGACATAGCTCTTTTTTTAAAAAAGGATGAAAAAGAAAACATAAAAACTTGGCATTTGACTTGCTATTTACCCAGAATTTTCGAAATTCTTTGCATAAATTCAAAGTATATCAAGTAAGAAGAAAAACAGACAAAGTTTTCCTATTAAACTTTTTGATGAAAAGCACATAATATTCTTCTTTTTTACAGTGTACCTCTTTGTGAAATGTCACTGAGAAGTCTCAACACACAGTGATTACCTTTGCATTGTCAGCTACAAGAAAATCCAACCAGAAAGAGGGCTTCAATTAAGAATACTCCTCATTTTCCTACAAAATATCTGATGATGTAGAAATCAGCGTTTTTTCCTTGGTAGAAAGGAGGGGGTTGCTTTTTACAGGCTACAAATATGGATCAAATATTGTTCTGCTTTTCTTGCGGTTCTCCATCCTCTCAGTACACAATTATGTAACAATAAGGGTGACCTGGAATAAAGACAATCAGCAAAGGGAGATGTCAGGATCTCTGCCTCTTGGTGTCTTCTGGTTAAGGAGCAGCACTGGAAGCTCTGTTTTGAGTGACTCCAAACAGGAGTAATCAGAGGAAATTCTGTGTTTAATGTTATAAATACCTCAAAGATCCATTTTGATCTTAAAATCTCAGTTGACAGCCTATGTGTTGCCTTGCAACTTGAACTCCTGCTCAAGCCTGTGATCTGAAACAGACCAAGTGTCTCAGCCAAAGCTCGCAGCAGCAGATGAAAGGAATTGACTTGAACTGAGTTTGACCCATAACCAGGGTACATGGACAGTAAAGCAGAATTTGGCATCATGTTGAAGAGTATAGCTCAAGAAACACAGCAGACAAGTAAATGTTGGCAAAAAATCTCAGTGTCTGCACTTCATGATCAGCTCTACTAAATAAACAGATCAGCTCTGAATAGACTCTAGTGCTAATTGCTACACCTTATCTCCATATTAAACATTTCTTTCACTTGATGGAGGAGCAGACTTACTGTCCTGTGGACAAGCCACTAACAGGAGTAACACCTGAGCAATGGCACAATTTAAGATCTAGCCAGTGTTTCACATTTATTTCTAAATTAATGTATAATTACATGCAGTGGACAGACATGGAAAACAATCCTAGCCTCGGCATGGAGAATTTCTGAACGGACATTTACATTGCATTTACAAAGTATATTATTACTGACACTTTATTTAGTCTGTCAGAGTGGCACTATGAGGGACTAATTAAAGTCAAAGTAGAACAAATGCTTGTACTCAAGAAAAACACCAGGGAAAACACAGACAGATTTTACCAATCTGTACATAGCTCGTGTCTGTCAGTGTGAAGTGTGTCTTAGCTGGTACATTTTATGCATTTTACCTGCTTCAAAGCAGAGTCTGTTCCACTAAGATAGTTCCCAATTTCAAAAGAGCAGATCACTGGAACTCACTATTTGCCCAGACTTGCTTACTTAACCAAGCTTAAGATTTTGAATTTTGAGCCTCCAGTTACATTTTTAAAGTTTTCTCCGGCTTTTCATGGCCCCAGAAATCTATATCCCAAATATGATAAATCTCTCATGCCAAGAAGGAAAAACAAAAGCAAACAAACAAACAAAAATGACAGGCAGGATGAAGAGAAGGAGGGGGGTAAAGAGGCAGCATGTTATTTCCAGCACAACTGTTGGACCAACTCACTGTGAGCTTCTTGTATGAAGCAAGACCCCACAACTACCAGGGTATTTTGCAGGGTATTAAATTCATTCAGTGTAGGGCTGGGACAAAGGGAGGAAGGGTGCTGGGGCTGTTATAAGCCAAGCTTTGATTATTTCAGCAAAGGAGGAACTTTCTTGCCAGAGGTCAGTATTTTGAAGACGCCCTGAAAAGCCCTGTTTTAAAATTCACTGAAGTTACAGGACTTTGAGTCAACCAGTCAAAGAGCCAGATGCTCCTGAATAGCTGTTTACTGTTTGTAGTAAATATGCAGAGAAAGAGAATTTGCAATTACTCATTCTCAGCACCTGAAATTACCTCAGTTTTGCTAGCAGCATTTGGGACATGGAACCTACAAAGCGTCAGAGAAGACTGCATGTTTCTGCTTAGGCTTCTGAGGTTCAGCAAGCTTGGGAGGCAGGACCCAAAGCTGTGCATCCCCAAATCCACCACTTTGCCATAGCAATCAGCTGTGTGACAGTCAGCGGCTGTTCCCAGCGTGGGCTTTGGCCACAGAGCAGTGCAACAGTGATGACAGCTCCAGGTGAGGCTAAGCTCCATCCTTCCCTGTGGGCAGACCACTTGAATGGCAAAAAAGAGGCAGTGTGTGATGGCTTAGGGTACAAGAGTGACAGAGACGTTTCATGTTTGCACAGGAAGGCTTTCAGAACTGAAAGACATTTCAACACATCAGCCAGGAGCTTAAAGGCCAGCCCAGTGCTGGCTTTCTGAGCTTGGTTGCAGAGTATTTTTCAAAGTTCAACCCTTTCAAATTGTTCCTGTAGGTTCACCTGTACCCTCCATCAAGGCAAAGCTGGTCCCCTCTGTTGCTTCATTCCCAGAGTAGTTCAGAGTCTTGTGATTCCCTGCACTGACACTGGATCCCATTCCCCCGCCTTGTTCTGTGCTAGAGATGCTCCTCGCAGCCTACACAACCTATACATCCAGAAAGCAGGCTTTGCTTTGTACAGTACCAGCCCAGCCTGAAGGGACAGAGGCTGGGTTTAGAGCAGTTTGTGTCTTCATTATTGAGAAGGTTTGCAGAAGGACAGGAGCTGAGCTTTCCTAGAAGAAAAATCAGAGGCTAACACACAATTACACAGTATTACCTTCAGTCAGATAAATCACTTTTGGACAGAGAGGTTCATAACAACTCCAGACATGCCTAATAGTTCCACTGTGAGTCTCTGGATAAAGCCAGGACTGGAAACAAAATGAAATCATTACATGAAATTATTTGTACTACTGTAATGTTTGAGAGCCCCAGCTAAAATGAGACCTTACTTTAGCAGGTACTGTGCAGAGCCGGACAGAGGCAGTTTCTGCCTGAATTATTTTGCCATCTCAACAGAAAAGACAAAGGCAGGGGTGCACTTGTTCCCTCTCCTCCCACAGCTGTAGGCACAGAGGAGGTCTGGGGCCAGCCAAGGCTGGTGTGAATGACAGCCAAGAGCAGAGGTTTTGCAACACCACAAAACCCAGGTAGCCTTATTTTTATTGCTGTTGTTGTTATTAAATACATTATCAGAGCCTCCTCAAGCAGTGTAAACCAAGATGATTTCCTCAAGCTATGCTCCAAGAGGCATATTACACCCCCCACCAAACTTATTGAATTAAGTGAAGTGTGCATATTATCTTTGCTTATGGTTTTCAAGGCTCATGAATGCTACTGTAATTGCTTCATAACACAGATCAATAAGTAGAGCCCAAATATGCCCTGCCTGCCTCAGGGGAAAGGCATTAAGAGTAGCTGGTAACTGCTTTTTTGAGATCTTTCTACCCACCAAACAAAAGGAACTCACTGTAAACTCTCACTTCTCAGGAAAAGATCTTATTTGCAAGTCAGTCTAAGAATTGTTTTTTTAAACAGAAGATGACAAGAGCTCTTATCTGCAATTAAAGAATCAAGTTAACTGGTTAGTGTTATCTTTAAAAGTCCTAAATCTTAAAGCATTTTAAATTAATCCACATTTTAAAGGGCCTCCCTTCAACCCCACATCATTGTTGTCAGGTTTCATGTATCACTTGGATGCAAACAGATATCTGCTAGATATTCCAGAAAGATCACACTGGTGAAGTTTGTGTTTACTTGAAGACAACAGTAAACACAAAAAAAAAAACCCAAAAGACAATAAAATAAGCGAAAAAAAATCCCCATTTCTTGCTGTGTTGAAGAAATTTTTGAGTGTGTTTGTCATTTGCTCCAAGAGGAAATATACCATGCTATTTATGCAGCAAGTTAGCATATTTCTGAAGACATAAATAAAAATATCAAGGTGAAACACTGAGGAGTTTATTAGCTTAGTTATTAAGAACTCTTTACACTTAACAACCTAAAGCATACACAGAGTAATTTGCATTCAACAATTTTTAAGCTCTGAATAATCCACTCCTTAAGCAAGCTCTCCTGCTTCCTTGAAAACATCTTTCCTGTCTTCAAACTTTCAAAGAGGAAAGCCAAATTTATTAAGGCAACTTTTTAGCTATGCTTTCCTCTCTCCCCCTTATTCCATCGTATCTCCTGTTCTCAAGTGAGCTAATTGCTTTGTAATTGAAGCTGCAGAGCCTCATGCCAGAGCAGGTCTCAGTCCAGCAAGAACATCTCCTATGGATGGGATCTCTGGATAAGGGGGCCAGTGCAACCCAGGGATGTGACAGCTGGCAGAGCTACTGGCCTAGGACACTTGGTCCCCTTTCCTGGTTACACCTTCTCCTCCAATCAGAGTTCCCCTCCAGATCCCCTCCTTCCACTGCCATCTCCTCTCCTGGACAGTATTATCCCACTGCTCTCTTCCTCCCTCATACACACACTCCCATCTTCTCCCATCTCCTCCAGCTCCTCCAATCCTTGCAGTACCCGAACACCTCCTCTCCCTTCACTCATCAGTTTTTTCTTTCACCCTCTTTCTCCCTTTTCCCTTTTTCCTTATTGGTTTTGTCTCTTTTCAACACAATCTGCATGGAAAAAAATATTTCTGCTGCTAAATAGAATTTGTGAGATGTGCTTTGCTTATATAAGCCTTGCACTCACAACACCCAGGTTAGCTTAATATATTCTCTTAATTATCTTGCTGGCTGGCTGCAATACATCATCTTAAACCAAGCTAGCAATATGTAATGCACTTAAAGACAGCTCATGGAGTGTAAATGATCCTACAGGTCCGTGCAATGATCATGCAAGTGAGACACCTTCTGGCAAGGGTAACATGAAACAGACACAGATAGTTTGCAAATAAGACCTCTTCTTTTTTTAAGTAATCCATGAAAATGTATCCAATACCAAGAGATGAGTGGGAACAGAGAAGCAAAATCCATGTTTCAAATATAAATCTTGAAAATCTGGCCTTTTTACAGACATTCTTAGAGCTGAGAATCACAGCACTTCAGCTTCTTTCCCTGATTGTTCAAATTACTCTCTCTCTTTCTCTGGGCTGGAAGCCTTTATGGATCATCTCATTCCTTAAATTTTCCTCAAATTCAATAGAAGAATATAAATTTCTGCAAAACCCACCTGATAGCTTTCAGGACAGCTACAACACCACGGGGCACTAGAAGATGCTCTGTGACCTCTCCAATAGGCTTTGCATTCACTCGTTCTTTGTGTTGATACCATTAATCTGAAATAAATATTATTAGACAGAGAGCATACAGTGAATCTAACTACCTAATACAGGCAGTGTGTCCAATTAGGGTTGATAGGAGAAGAAGTGTCTTTGCAAGAAGACAATGAGAAAAGGAATCAGTAAACAAATGACATAATAACTTTCTTTATCATGGGCCAGGCCAAGGATCCCACTAAAAAAAGGCATTACTAAAGCTATAGCAGAGAACACTCCAGGCAGCACCTCATTTGTCTTGACACAACACAACACAACATCAAAAAGTCATGCTGTATTACTCAGTTCTTTTGATTGTTTTTGCAAATCTGTATACTTCTCTGTCTTGTATGAACACATTTTTTTGAGGATAGGAAAAAAAGAGACCCAGGAGCTTTGTTCTGAAATAATGCAGTATTTCCCAAATCTGCAATGAGTAAAAATATTTTCATAAACGAATTTAATTAAACTTTGAAGGGAAAATCTTTAAAAATAAACCAATCCAAATATTTTGGTAAGGTGATAATGCAACAGCTCAGGTGAAAATTAATGTAAACTAATCAATGTAAACTAAAGGGAGCACTAAAACAGATCCATTTTTTACATTTCTGTTGCCAACTCTGAATTCAAATAGAATCATGCTGGCAGAAATATAAAGAAAAATAACGTCTTATGCAAAAATTAATCCTAGGCAGCCAAAATGCAGGATACATTATTGAAACAGAAGCTGACACATACAGAGCATCATCATTAGGATAATTTCATTTAATGTGACAGCATCTTGAATTATTAGAAAAACTATTTCAGTAGATAGGAAATTCTAAAACACACATCAGCTTCCTGAACTCTCACCACCTGTTTCTAAACTCACAAACATTTTAGACACATACAAGAAGTGTCTATTCAACTGATTGTAAATAGGAAAAGAACAGATTCTGACACACAGCTCTGTTTGCCATTTGTGGATGTGATTGAAAACAAGGCCTCCCTTGCACTGCATTTGGCTGATTGAGTCGTACAGTCCTTGTTTGTATTATCAGGAGTTTGGAGACCATTGGATCTGAATGCAGGAAATCATTTTCTCCCTGTTCAGATTCATTGTAGTTTAGTGCCAACAGATGGAAGGGCAACTTTTGCCTTTTTCTGCGGCATGGTAAAATGTTTTCACAATCTCTTTCTACCCCTTTTTTTCCCCTCCCACAGTAGTTTTAAAGCATTAACTTTGATGACATCTTTTTTCCTTGCTGGTGGTGCCTGCTGGTGTTTAATTTCTAGTTAATAGAAGTCATTACACAAAACTATCAGTAAGCAAATTAAAATGATCTAAACCATTTGTGAAACCATTAGAGAAGTAAGCATACCTGTGCCATAGCAAGGGAAAAGATTCTGTAATGTTTAATCTACTTGTGATTTCTGGGAACCTGTCCAGTGATGTATGACTGCCAGGGGAAGACAGTTTTGTGTCCCTGGAGCCTCCACTGGAGCAGGGCTTCTCGGTACCTCCTCAGCCTCCACTGCACAGAGTCCTTGTGCCTGAGGAGGCTTCCCTTAAAGGGAGTGAAGGGAGCTGGCTCCAAAGGGAGGTTGCCTGAACTTCAAGTCTTGAGAGATCTGACAGTTCAGCCAAAGGGTATTTTTTAGGTTTTACCTTAAAGGGGAAAAAA
>VYXF01008677.1:107610-163291 GCA_013397295.1 Polioptila caerulea
AAAAAAAAAAAAAGAAAAAAAAGGCATCTTTTTTTCCACATTAAAAAAAAATGAACAGTTTGGGTTTTTAAAAGAACATTTTTTACAGATTTCTTTTGGCTGAAACAGTAAGTTCTTGGAGCTTGGGTTTCTGCAAGAATCCGTAATATTGTCTGAAAAATCAATCAATTAATAATCGTTAGTGCATGGGAACACCTCCTTAGTAAATTCTTCCTCCTCGTGTCTGGCTCTTCAGAAGCTGTAGAGAATATATCTCCTCCTACCGACAAGCGATCATTTCACTCCTCCCATTCTTGCCTTCTAGAAACACCCACAAGCTGAAAACTTCTAAACAGGGGGAAATGGACCTTAGGCACGCATTTTTTACCTTGCTCGGTCCCGTGGAAGGGGCAGGCTGCTCTCGGGGCTGCTCTGCAGGGTTCTTTTAAACAGCAGAGGGCTCTGTGGCTGCGCAGAGCCGCTCCCAGCGCTCGGCGCTCCGCGGCGGGGCCGGGCCCCAGCCGGGCCGGAGCCGGCGGCAGCGCAGGGAGCTCATCCCGGCCGGGGATGGGAGCTGCGGACAGCCCTTGCTGGAGTGCCTGTCCCCTCTTTCGGGTCTCTCTCTACAGCAGCTCAGAGCGGGCAAAGCTCTGCGTTTCATTTCAGCTCTTTCTCCTCTGAGATCATTAAAGCTCCTGCTGCAGGCAGAGCTGGCCACGTGGATGGTGTCTGCAGAGCGTGACCAGAGCTGTTCCCTCTTGAGCCTGATGCCTGTTCCCATCTCATCCCCATCTCCATCCTGGCCTTTCTGCCTGGACCTGCAGTCAACACTTTTGCTGCCGGAGCCACAGTCTGAGTGAGCTATGAGTTGGTTCTTTTACCGTTTCACCACCGCAGCTCAGCTAGTTTTTCTCAGGAAAAATTTCTGGAAAATTTCACTGCTTGTCTCAAAAATCTGTGGGATTTCTTACAGTGAGAAAAATCTCTCCTTCTCACTGACAAGCTCTGATATTTTCTGAGGGCCCTACTCAGCCCCAGGAACACCAGGTAGCTGCTGTCCCCATCACAGCTGTGGCATGGGTGGGTTCCTCCCTGTTCCTGCAAAAGTGCCACAGACAGCTGTGAATGCTCTCCTCAGAAAATTCCCCTGGACCACGGAGCCATAGCTCTTGCCTTGCTAACTGCCCTTGCTTTTTCCAGCCATCAGAAGTCATAGATGACATTTTTTCCAAATTCTCTCCTTCATTCTTTTGAAACTGACACCAAAGAAAATCTCAACCTACTGATGAAAAAAACAAAAAAAAAACAAAAAAAAAAAAACCAAACCCAAAAGCTAAATCAGGTAGAAATCAAAACTCCATGATCTCTTCAGAGTGTGGGGAGTGCTATTACAATAACTGTCACAGTTTATTAAACATCCCTGGGCTGCCCCATGTCAAAGACAGGGTAACCCGAGCACGTGTGGCAGCTCCTCAGTTCAGACCACGCAGGTGCATCCATCCATGCAGGCAAGAGCAGCAGCAGCCTGCCCTGAGGATCTTACAGCATTAACCAGCACTTGTTTGAAGGAAAGACAGGCTGTAACCATATCAGTGCAGGGCACTGATCCTTACCTGAGGCTCCTCTGAGTGTATGGCTGTCAAAACTCCTTCGTCTCCATCTGGTCTCATCATCACAGCATGCCCAAAGGAAGACATGAACACCTCTTCTGCAACAGGTTCTCCAAGGACAACAACAAAACATTTGATTAATGTCGTTAATGGACATGGACACATGGACATCTCCAGCTGGGTGTCCTTAGCACCAAAGGCAGAGTCAAGGGAGGGCAAGGAGTCAGAGCTGGACTGAGCCCTACCTGCCCACCAGCCCCTCCCACACATGCACAAGCCTTTCTCCTGGTCTGCTTCAATGAACACATTTGAATCTCTTCACTGCAGGTTTTACAAGAGGATCCCTGGAGCCTGCTGCACTGCTAGGAGTTGTGCATCTTCTTCCAACCCATAAAATCCCCCAACAGTGTCCAGCAGGTCCCAAAAGAGTGGGGAAAGGGGTAAGTTTGACCCCTGCCAGCAGAGTGACAGTAGAGATGGCACAGCTGGAGAGGCACAGTCTGCCCCACCTACAGACACACATTCCCTGTCAGCCAACTCTCCAGGCAGCAGATCAGAGGAGCCAGCTGCTCTGATGGAAATGAACCTGTTTTCTCCCTCTCACTCACAAATACAAGCCACAGTTAAAATAAGTTATGCTGGAAGCTGCTATTTATGAGGAGCGGTTTAACACAGATGACTTAGAGAACAAGTGGAAACTAAGGCTCAGGCTGAGATCTCAGATAAGAGAGGCAAGGAGGAGCAGGTCATTTCTAGACATAGATCTCAATGCACAATGATGAGAAAAATGTTGAGGCCAGCTCAGGATTCTCAGAAGCAGAGGCAGTATCGAAGGGTTTCCCCTCACAGTTTGGAAGCCTTCTGTGGAAACCACAAGGAGGGACCTGGGACGGCAGTGGAACACAGGGAGAAACCTGGAGGGAGGGAGAGGGGGACCCTGTGGTGAACCTGCCACCAAAAATCCAATTTTTCCTGTGCTTAAGCTCCAGCCTTCCCAAGATCCTCACAAATATTTCTAGACTACAGAAATACAAATAATATCCTTAAACCTGATGGAAAGAGCCTGGGGAAGCTGGATATTTGTTCAAAGTCAGAGAGGTAAAGTAAAGGGAGGTCATCTTCATGGAACAAGTCACTGCTCTGTGCCAGTGAGCTACTCAGTGCCCAATCCCTGCCACCCCAGACCCAGCAGGGCCCCTTCCAGGAAAAAAAGCCTGATTGAAACTACTTTTCCTTAAACATGCTTGGAGAAGTGCAATGAATTTTCCTTTCCAGAGTGACAGGACATGGAACATTCTAGCTCAGAGCCCCCACAACCTGCCCTCCACAATGGCACAACCTCCTCCTCTCCCTTTCCTCTCATTCATGCTACTGTGTCCGTGACTGAGCTCTGCCTGCAAGAGACAATTCCATTTCAGTGCAACAGATTCGAACTCTAATTGAGTTTTCCCATTTAAATCCAGGCAGGAACAGCTCTGCCAGCCTGCAATCATGAGAGCTATTTTTGAAGAGAATTTTCAAACTAGCCAGGAAGTCAAACATAACATTTTTAAAACATTTTAAAGTGTGTGTGTGTACACACGTGAGTGCATTTCCTTCTGCAAGCAAAGGAACAATTGCTCCCTGTGCATGAGAGGAGCCAGGCTGCTTTAATTGTGTGGCTGCTGCTATGACTTCTCTGTGGCAGCTGAAAACAAAAAAATCTTCAGTTTATGTGTGTATTCCTGCTTTAAGTGACTCACTGTAATGGAAAAAACATAATGCTGCTTCTCTTCTTTAGCCCTGTCTCATCCCAGACACCATCTATCTTCATGCCACTCTACGGCTGCTTGCACAGTGGTGTCCCCTCCCTGATGCTCCTTAATTCAAGTGCACAGTCTGGGGATTATTTGGAATATCTTCTCCCCATCTTTGCACAGCACAAGGAAGGACTGTTTTATGATGAAGATATCAGGTTAAGACTCATGCCCAGATTTTGCATTCAATACTGATTCAAACTTCTCATGGAACTCAGGTTTTTATCTTCTATTATGCAAAAGTACAAAAAAACTTTGTCTTTCATGCTATTCTCTTTCAAGGCAAAGTCCAAGCCATTTTCTCTTTGGCAAGATTTAGCACACTGAACACCGATTAAGCTTCCATCACTAATTACATTGTAAAGCTGTATTTTCTATCGCTTTACTTATATTATCTTCTAAATACTGTATGGGGTTTTTTTAAGAGCTAAGTGAACCCTTTGATAGATGTTTTGATCTCTAGTCTAATAGGCCCTTACAGTTTAAATCAGTGTTAGGCATAAAAGTCAATACTTGCATACTGAGATAGATTCAATTTCATTGATCCTTTAGTAAGGACAAGAGTGCTTTGCAGGGTTTACCATCTTACAGATAAATTGACTGGAATGTTTTGAAGGTTCAAATACTTTAACAAAGATGTTTCTCCAAGGATAAAAATGTTTTCACAAAAGCATACGTTTTGCTGTAGAATAATTAACAATTAAATGATGATGAGCTCATCATCACTTTGTGCTGTAAACACAAACTCTCAGCTAGAGAGAAGCCTTGCTCTGAATTTCTCTCTAAGCAGAGCCAGTTTCACCCCAAGTCATTTACATTTATTGTTTCCCTACTTCATCAGCTTGTTCCTGAGGATCTAATGAAAAACAGTGTTGAAAGTCACTCCCCAAAATTAAGATATCCAACATTCACCTCTCTCCTCTCATCCACTAAGCCAGTCACCTCACTGGAGAGGTTATCATCATCCCACTGTGCAAGGAGGAAGAAGATCTGAAGGCCAAGATCATGGACAGGCCAGTTTTATTTTCCCACTGCTAGCAATCCCTTATTCCTGGGTTGAGTGAATTCTGTCACAAAGAAGGTAGATGTGTTTCTTCATATCTGTTTTATGTTAGATCCTGTTTAACCTCGATCTCAGATATTTAAATATATTGCAATATTCTGGGCTTAAAATTGTGCTGTGACCTTTAGAAAAGGATCCTGAGGCTAAAATATTAGTTGTGCCATTCCAAGGACAGCTCATTTCCCCATACAGAGCTTTTTGTGTTGCTAACAAGGAGCCTGGTTTTTATGTTGTTCTTCACAAAAACAGAAGCTCAGCCTTGGCATCATCTCTTCTTGAAGTAACTGGGAAGTGAAATTGGCCCATGTTTTATGACAAATACAGTTCAAAGCTTAGTTGAAAATTGAATTTCCATTAGAATAGAAAGCAAGAAGGACAAACGTCAATGGAAATACTCTTTTTGGCATCCCTGTGCCTTGGAGCAGCTCTCTGAAGATGGGTTTTCCCAGGGAGAGAAACTATGATGAACTAGGCCCTGAAATTACTTCCATAGTCTAAACTCTTAAATATTTTTCCACTGCATGAAAGAGGAAGACTCTCCCTGCCACCCTTAGTCCTTCAAAGCCAGTTCTCTGCAGAGATGTGAAGGAGCAGACAACAGATATTACCAATGCAGACTTATTTGGAGCTCAGGAAATAAAAGTGTGGAGGTGTCTGGGTGTGGCCAGCAGTGCGCAGAGCTCAGACACTGCTGAGGTGTCCCCTGAGCTGCAGTGAAGTCCCCACTCACCACTGTGTGTGTGGCACACACAAGAAGTACCACGTTTGCTGACGCCCTGGGGAGGCACCAGCTGGAGGGCATCAGCCTGGGGCTGGAGCACAGGCCTGAAAGGATTTTACCAAAAACGAGCCAGGCTCCTCCTGTAGAATCACAAGGACAGGATGAGGGACAAAGACCACAAGGACACAAAGAAATAAATCTGCTCTGTGGATGACAATAACCACTGAAACACAGGGCCAGTGAGTTTGTGGACTCTCCATGCTCAGCCAAAGTCCTGAGCAACCTGACCTGCCCTGGGAGTTGTCCATGTTTTGGGATGGAGATTTGGCTGGACAACCTCCAGAGGTCTGTTCCACTCCTTGAGCCAGTGGCTTACAAGGGATTAAATATAACTTAATTATCTCAGGCTAAGACAGGGTACCCAAACACTTACTGAGATTTTGAGATGCACAAGAACAGTGGGAGTCCTGTCTACATCAGAAAAAATACTGAAAACTTTGGTTAAAAATTCTTCCAGCAGGCAGTGAAGTTTCAGTAAGTCCAGGGCTGTTACTAATATACCTCAACATTGAGATTATATAAACATTTCAAATAAGCAGAAAATTTCAAAATTATATGTCTACTCTTCACTTAGTTTCTCTGATAGCAGAGTTGTTCTTCCTAAATATGCAAAAATTCCTTCTCAGAAGCATAGTCTAGATACAGTGGTATATTTTTCTCTTGGGAGACATTTTTTTTTCAGATATTCATTATGGACATAATTTGAGAGAAAATGTCGATTTTTTTTTGTAGGCAGTCTGTGTATCACATGAAGAACCAAATGCTAGGAAAGCATTCTGACAACTGAAAATGAAAATTATATATGTATGTGTGTGTGTGTGTGTGTGTGTGTGTGTATAAATATGGGATATTTCAAAGATATGTGTTTTTAAAGCCTATGATATTAGATACAGACCACTCTTCCTTTGCATCTGCTGCTGCTTTCTCAATAATTTATCTGTAATTAATTATTGAGACACCATTTTTTAAAATATAAGTAAAGTCTTCACAGCAAAAAACACAGAATCAAGAATTCAGCATTGAACTACTCAAGCAGAGACAGAGTAGAAAGGCAAAAGAATTGTTATTAGCATACAAATAGATGAGATAATGGAAAAGGGGATATACTGCTCAGGAAACAGTTTTACAAATGTTATTTCTCAAGTGTTCTACAGGATGGAAGTCCCCATTTAATAACAGCATTTTAAAATTGTCATTAAAGCCCTAATCCTTTAATGTGCCACAGGTGGGTGGCTGCTGTCCCGATGGCAAGTGAGGCTGAGGAGGAGCTGAGCATCTTGAAAAGGGGGAGTTCAGATAAACATCCCATTGTCCTGCAGGCTTACAGATCCTCCCTGCACCACCCCCCAGAGACCTCTGAGGAGATTTTCAGCAAAGTGCCACAAGAGAAATTAAAAAAAAAAAAAGGGAGGGGGGGAAGCATATAAAGTGCATTCCTTTCAGCAACAAACTCAGATTTTAAGGTTTCTCTATCACTCATTAGCAAAGGTACAGTCACAGGTCCCCAGAAATCAACAGTGATTTTTAATATTAATGTACATTGATACTAATACATATTTAAAGAATTTACCTACCCTTAGCTGAACCACAGAAACTGAAAGCTACTGAGCTTCCAGCAACCTGCAATGCAATACAAAATGGATTATCTTAAACAATCTTTTCTGGAAATGGTTGGCACAAAGGTATGCAGAAAATTGCATCCTTTCACCTGAGAGATGATCATTTCATTGCTTGCAACTAAATGACCATAATTTTAAGGGACTCTTTGTGGATCTCAAAAGGAACCTTGCATTGCAGTTTTATGCCAAGGCAGTGGATAAAATCTGAACAAGAAAAATCCTCATTATAATACTCTTTTTAAAATAGCTGCATATTCCACCTAAAATCCTGTATTCTTGGCCCAGTCTAATCAGTGTGGCCAGTATCTGAATCTCAGGAAACTGTTTAGATATCTGTGGGTGAATGCCACATTGGCAGGCACACAGAAGAGCTAATCACTTTGCAGGATTTTTTTTAGGCTGTTTTTGTCTTCACGTACAAGCCATTGAAGCCATTGAAATGGAGTTCAGCAAGATGTGTTTCAGGCACAGAATGGTTAAATTATAGCTACTGATCTCAACATTAGGAAAAAAGTATAAAAGGATATCTCAAGGACCTAAGCTCTTTATAACCTTTGAAGCAGCAAATCTCTGACAATACTTCATAGAGTAAGTACTGGAAGATAAACAGCTGCACCAGTACACATTATTATCAGTTAAATTATCAGATTCCAGCTGGCACAAAAGTCAAGTCAAGCAAATAATTAAAACTTCCAAGAGGAGCTATGTGCCTATGGGGTTCATCCTCAAAGTCACTGTAGTGATTCACTCACAGAAGTCCTGATGCCTAAATATATAAAAGAAGATATTTGTAACTAGGATATTCATTGCTCAGATTTTGGTCAGAAGATTAAAAGAAAATTGGGACTAACTGAAAGCTCAGCAAAATAAATATCACATGTCATTGACCTGAATATTTGCAGCTGTTCTATATCTTTGATCTAGTGGGTGAAACACAAAATGTCTCAGGACTCCTTGATCCTACCTGTAATGTTGATATTAACATCTTCATTACAATTACCCAGGCACTGTAAGCTAGACATGTGATACTAACAGTTAAAATAACTGGTGCTATTTTATATGCCAGAGCTGCTTTCTACTTGGTGTCAACATAAGAAATTAAACTTAGTGTAAATAGACCAAACTGCCTGAAAAGTTACAGAAAAGGCAGCTGGACAGCTACTGGGAACCTGAGAGAGCAGAAGTTTTTCTGTGTTGCTAGATGATTTGGCAGCATTCAAAGGAATCTCCCATTCCCAATCCTGTTCCAACTCTCACCTTTTTGTTGCAATATTTCTTGAACTGAATCCCCTCCCAAACATGGGAGGGGGGAATGAGGAGAATCAGAAAATTGAGGATTTTAATCCTCTGTGTTCTCTCTATTGTGACTGGGGAGACATCCTCAGAACTTCTCCTCATGGCAATGTGGAGGTAAACTGGCAACACAATACTGAAATAATCCCTTTCCCACAAATTTTCAGGTACATCTGAGATGACAGGGACTGTATAGTGGACAGATTTGGAGACTGTCATAAATGAGGTCCCCAGGTGCAGGGCTCTGATACCCCACAACACAACAATTCAAAAAGATGCCCACCAAAACCATCTGAAACTTGTGCTGAAGAAGATTATATGGGAGAAAAAAAGAAGGGAAGCAAAAGAAAAAGGAAGGGGGAGAAAAAGCCAAAACAGAAGAAATGGTGAAAGAGAAGAGGACTCAACAGAAGAATTCCTGAGTCACTCTTTTATTAAAACTCCCTGTAAAGTTCAAAAACCCTACTGCATTTTATCTGTGAGCCTGAAAAGATGAAAGGAGCAGGGAGCAGAAGGTTGTAACTTTCATGTTTACACACAAATGCTTAGAAGGAACTTACCTTTGCCTTACAACCTCATTTAGTACTTGGAAGTGCAAACACAAATTAAGCAAAGGCTTTGAAGTCCTCAGCTGTGCAGAAGTCCCAGCAGAACAAGGAGTTCTGAGCTGAGGCAGAAAGGTGCCTGCAGTGTTGGAGGAACACAAGTGCAAGGAGGCAGAGACAGAAGATATGTCTTTTATTCCTCTGAGTTTTGATTGTGCAGAGAGTCTCACTGAATCCATAGGGGGAATTTGCCTTGGAATGCAGGAGAGTTGCTGGCCTGGCCTGTCAGCATTGTCCAAAGCCTCTCTGTCAGCCAGCTCTGCTGGCCTCAAGTGCACTTGGTGAGCACACACTTGCCAGGGCTGGAAGGCTGGGAGTGAGTGCAGCAGGAAGGGGGAGATCAAGCAGGAGAGGCTCTGCTCACATCCCCAGAGCTGCTGTGTACAGGAGGAAATGCTGCTGTAACCAAAACACCTGAACTGTCAGTGAGGGTACCAGATACCTCCATATCAGCTCTTTCTGGGCAAGGTATGAGAAATCCTCCACAGCCACAGGGCACCAGAAGTACCCCAAGAGAGTCCTCCAAGCAAAAAGGCTCAAAATGTATGGTATTCCATGCACTCTCTCCAGGCTAGACTGGTCTCCATGGGCCATCTCTGCCCCTTCCCTCTGACTATATTGCTCTGTCTTTGGCTGGATGGCTCCACTCAGCAGACTGAGTAGAGCAGACACTCCTGCACTGCTCTGATCTTTCCCCATCCAGACTTTTACCCAGAAAGGTCCACTGAGCTTTCAATGACTGTTAGCATAACTAGGGAATTAGAGAAAGGAGAAACAACCAATACCAGCAGGGATGTGCCATAAGTATCCAAGCTGGTAGAGAACACTGAAGAGAAAGTCAAGTTACAGTAGTGTTGTTGTGCACACAAGAACCAAAATCCTACATCCCATGTGAGAAGCTAAAGCAAAATCCTACAGTAAGTGAGTTCTTCTTGTTCTTGGAGCCTGAGGACTCCTTGTTACGTGTATAAAGGGAATATTGACTTTGGCAGCACACAATACATCTTAAAGGCCTCCAAGTCTCTCAAGCCCACTGCCCCTACTACTTTACTCCCATAAATTCCCCTTAAGAATAAATTAACTTTATTATTAAAAAAAAAAAATGCTTAATGAGTTTTATCATGTATGGCCAAGATGAAAAAGCAAATGTTTAGCCTCTGAACTTAGGGCTAAATGACAGCATGGTAAGCAATGAGGACCTATTGCTCACTATTTATTTGCTTTAGAGCAGTGACAATGTCACCATTTCCAGCCAGCAATTAACATTCCTGCTGGGTTAGCACTGAAGGGTTTTTTTTTCTCAGTGGAATCAAATAGTTCAGGGCTTTTCCCCTCAAGTGTACAGAATATCTCTGTAAATGCAAATCATCAAATTCCTGCTGGTCATCCAGATGTTGCTGTTAAAATATATGGTCATATATACATACATGACTGTTTATATATACATAAGTATATAAATATATAAATGCATATATAAGCTCTAGTCGTGTAAGTTTTAAAAGTATATAAATACTTTTATGTGTGTTTGAATACACACATGGAGTGGAAGAAAACAGACCCTGCTGTTGGAGATATTGAAAAGTCATCAGGACATTGTCCTGTGCAACTGGTTCTAGGTGGACCTGCTTGAGTAGGGCGGTGGATAAGAAGATCTCAGGAGATCTCTTCCCATTCCAGGCATTCTGTGGTTTTGCAATTCTATTTTTCTACTTAAAAGTAATTATTCAAGTTGAATTCTAATGGCATCCATCTCTGGAGCATATGAACAATTTAGCAGCATGTTTATTCGGTGCCTAAGGTCCCAGGAGTTTTTTCTTTGCATTCCTTTGTTTTTTCTTTTGGGACCTGCTGTGAAAAGTTCATTGTTTTACTGTTAGCAGTTCAATAAGCTCCAGGCTGGAACACTGAGCCCAATGACAAAAGTTAAATATCCCTACATTCAACTTCACAGAAGATTTTAATCTCTAAAGTAAAATGCTTCTAACTGCTTTGCCCAGAAGGACAGATTCTGCAAACATAAATTTTACAAAAAAGTTTTTCTTCCCCTCACTGGTGAGCTTTTCTTCCTTACAGCTGTCTCTAGGTTAAAATTAGACAGAAGAGAAAACTTTCCTAAGCTTGTCATGAGAAATGTTGTATCCCAAGTTGCTGAGAAATATTAATGAGTGTACTAATGGATAGAATTAGGAGCTTTAATGACTTACATTCAGCTGCCCGGAGCCTTACAATCTATGAAGGACTGAAGGAAGGCTCCCAGAGGGTCTCATGATGTGCTGATTCTCAAATCAATCCTTGGATCCATTTTCTGGGAGTGCTCACAGACTTAGTAGTTTCAGGCACCAATTCAAGAAAATTGTCTTATTCACTATCTGCCATTTCAGATACTCCTGAGTTTTCAGCACCCAGCAACTAAAACAGGAAAAGCTCCTGATTTCTGACAATTTTGCAATGTGCTTAAACATGCATAGGTTTAAAATCCTTGGATTAGGCCATATTCCTAGCAGCTTCTCATGGTTTGACCATTTTTGGACTGGGTTACACAGTTCTAAATCTGGTGTACTATGCCTCATAACCAAATGAATTCCAGATTCTTGCTGTTCCAGCTAGGAAGAAATTTTAGGTTGATTTGGGAGCTTTATTGCACAAACTCTATTTTGTATCTACCCAAAGACAATTTCAGTTTTAGTTGCTCCATAGGCCTCAAATAAGATAAATAGTTGTCATTATTTACTATTGACTTTTTTTTTAATTTTATTGCCCTCTGGCAGTAAATCCATTTTGCTTAACCACAACAAAGCCCCAGGGACTCTGCTGCAAGATCCCTGAAACCTCCAGCAAACAGGACTGGCCCATGCTCTTCAAATCTAGAACAGGATCCAGCATTACAGTGGAGAAGAAAAAGTGACACTTTGCATCTTTAGGCGATTTTCATGTTTCATCTTGGCCATTTGAAACCCTGTTGTTCTCTGCCACAACAAAAGAATGTCTTGAGTTCCTACAAAAGCAGAAGTCTGATAGGATACTCAAAGAGAGAAAACCAGGTAGTCCAAATTGTGGTCTTGCAGAGAGTGTCAGGAAAGAAATCACACAGTTGAGAGGAAAGCGAGGTAATCTTGATGTGGTTGAAAGGAAAAGTCTGGCGCCGACTGCCAGAGAATAGCACAATCAGTGGCACCACCAGCCTATGGAAATGGAGAAATTATTTTCATAATGCTGCATAATGATAAAATGCTGGCTGGATTTGCTGCTTGTGGTTTCTTATACTGAGGAACATAAGAAATGCCTCGACATTTTCAGCACTTCAGACAGAAGTCCAGGTCATGGCAGACAACAGCTTAGCTAATTGTGAGGAAGGGGTAGGGGAAAACACACCAAAAAAAAGGCTTCTCCCAGCATGTCACAGCTTTTCTTACTCAGGAGTTCTTGTGACATGAATAAGTTGGAAAAAGCAAAATTTTCTCCCTTAAGTGTGGTCCCTTTGTGTCCCTTTGGGGCAGCCTGAGCTGGCAGTCCTGTTAGAGGGCTATGGTACTCCTCAGCTGCACTCCACAGCTTTGCTACAGCACTGTCTGCAGCAAAATAAAGACATAATTCTCTATGGGAAGCTGCCAGCATGCAGCCATTACTGCAGGTTTGCTTTCTGATTCCTAAAGACCAGAGTTTCACAGCCTCTATGAGGGTCAGCAGAAAGCTCAGCCCCAACATTTCCTCTATTCCTGCTCCACATCTATAGAGGTACTGGATGAATTCCCTCCGTGGCTCCTCTGAAATCCACCCATGCTGGAGAAGGTGCTCTCAGTTAAGTTTTGAATTAGCAGTTCAAATCTCTGTATCTTCCTCTAAGCCTTGAGATATCTGCTGCTATATACTGTCAAAGAACCAACAGTGAAGACTGGTACTGAGGTGAAAATCTCTTTGAAATATTCTCTCTTGCCTAAGATGAAGCATTTAATATTTTCCTTTTCTCCCCAGAGGCAGTAAAGATGAGGGAACAGTGACATGTAAAATGAAAACAAAAATACAGTGGGATGTATTATCTCCATGGGGTGGAATCTGCTTGGGTTTTCCCAGATGTTCATGTTACAGACTGGTGAGATCTGAGCTCCTACAAGCACAGTCTGTACAAATAGTGGTGACTGCACAAAGGCTGGGGGTGCTCACTGACCACCCCTGACTGCTGTCCAAGGACTGAAGATGGGGCTGATCCTGGTTAGGCTGAGCTGCATTTCATTTCAGTGTTGCAGGGGGAGGGTTGCTCTATCTGTACTCAGTTTCTGATGTTACAGGGACGTCTCTAGTGCAGACCATGCTCCCCCTTTACTTCATTTCTGTGGTATTTTATGAGGCAGAATGTAGGCAAGGTAGAAAAGCTGTGATTCAAATCATCTCACAGTAACATTTCTCTGCCATTGAGGTGACTTTGGCCCATATCAGAGAGCTAGCACAGCTCTATGCCTCCAGCATATCAGCTTAAAAGTGAGTCCTGTGGTCTCCTCATTTCTTTTGAAACTATCCTGCAACAAGGAATAAATACAATTTCTCAGAGTGCTTAGTTTTCACTTTGGCACAATCTGTAGATTGTGTAGCTGTGTTCCAAAGACCTTAAGGGAATTGAATTACGCCAAGTCCTACTGTCCTGTGCCCCTTCATCTAAATTAGCTGAAATTGGCTAATATACTTAAAAGTATGAGACATAAATACAAACACACAGAGAATGAAACTGTACAAACTATACTCAGCCAAGCAGCTGTTGTCCTCCTGGGGTTTCTTTTAGTGACTAAGATTGTCATTTTTAAGAGTCAATTAAAAATGCCAGGGAAGGCTCTTCTAGAAAATCAGGGTCTCCCTCGGTGCTCCCTGAGTGATGCTCAGTGCTCACCACAACCACCCCATCTGTGAAACATCCTGACCCCCTGATTCATGTGAGAAATTGGTAATAGGTCCTTTGGATCAAGACACTCTACAGGATGAATGTGTTTAATCCAGTTCTTAATGCTATTATTATTAGAGTCTATTTGCACAAATCAACTTCATCGCTCTCAATCCTTGCCAAAGTGTCACCTTCCACTGGAAGGGCCCTGTATTATCCCTGTAGGGACCACCTGGAGACAATGTATGACATCAAGAGGATAAAAAGAAAAAAAAAAAAAAAAAAAAAGAAAAGGAAATAACCTTGAAAACTTCTGATAAGGCCAGAAAGTGTTTGGGAGCTGTCCTATCCATACTGAAAAAAATCTCTGTCAATAACATTCAATTCCACCTATCCCAGGGAGAAAGTCTTTTCCCATGAGTTTTTCCACTCTTGGTAACCATCTGGATAGTATAAAATATAATTAACAGCATTAGAAATACCATCATTAGTTCAGATGGCACCTTAGCCTTTTAGTTCTTTTAAGAATTGGACAATCCAAACTTGTTTCATACTTATTCAATTAGTTGAATTCCACCATGAAACTAGAAAACAAATTGAATTTAGTTCTTAATATCTCTGCAGTTGCCAAAAGGAGGGCAAGACAAAGAAAACACAGTTTCATAAAGCAAAGCTTCCCAGCTTACATGTCCAATAAGTATTTTTTCATAGGAGCTAATGGAAAAAAATTTTGTTTGCTCTTCCAAAAATTTCATAGAGTTCACCATACTTTATGGTAATCTCCTTAGAGATTACCATAAAGCCTGAACTCTAGAGGAAACTGGACTTCTGACAAGGCAATCTGGATTTTAGCCCCAATAACCTGTACCTGAAGGTACCCTTTGTACACCACTTAAACACTGTTGCCAGTCTTCATGAACTGAAGGATAAAAGGCACTAAGTTGGCTTCTAATAGTTCTGAAATCTTGAGGAAGTGTAGGAGTTTAAATGACAGATGCTTTTGGTTAGAAATACATCATCATCCTTCATTTCATAAACTGCAGGAAAAATGAAAAATTTCATAGAAACCCAACAGAGATGATAGTTAAATGGTCTAGTAGGATGTGTATTACAAGACACTGAAAACACAAGGATTGTTTAAACATGGAATGATGAATATTACCTTATCTTACTCATGAAGAGTCAGAACAGCTGCATCCTGATGCTAAATGTAAACAAAAGCAAGGCAAGACATGCAGTGAATAATCTGGATTTGCTTCTCAATTCAGCAGTGGAAAGTAAAGCACAGCAGAAACATTTCAGTTTCCCACCTCTCCTGTATCTCTACATAAATATAAAAGAGCAGAACCCACATGTGTTTAAACAGACACTCAAAAATGTTTCCACTTCAGGGAAACTTAAGAGATGTCCTAAAGATTCTCTCAGAGAAAGAAAACTTCAGAGCTCATTTATGCTGAATTGCAGAACACGCCCAGCTTTATAGCTTCATTCAAAGCTTTTTCATCCACACGAGGGTATAACTTGTGAGGGACATCTACAAATTTCAGAAACACTATGGTTTTCAAGTGATTTTTCCAAGCCCATTCTTCATCATATCCAATAGTCTGACTGAGAAACACTTTTTTTTTTTTTTGAGGAAGGATTCTAATTTTGGCAGTAGAAGAGTGACAACAGGATCTCCACTGATTGGACAGATCTTCTACACAAAAAAAATATATGTAGACTCTAGAGGGTTCTTTATGAAAGAATGAACTGAAAAGCAGGAAGGCCAGCGAGTGCAAAATAAACTTCATAGCATTTTTAATAACATAAAGGCAACAAGAATGTGAGCCTTTTCAGGAAGGAGGAAAGCAGAAGAAGGTAACTTAAATGAATCCGAACATTCTCAGAAATCCTAAGGTGAGAAGAAAAAAAAAAAAATCAAAGATTTCATCAAGGAATATGCTCACTTATTAAGGAACAAATAATTTTGAAGGGGGAGGTCTAATGTCCAGACAGCAGCTCAGCAGAACTTTGAGAGATCTCTGAATAAGACAAGAGACAATCATTGTCATTTGAGAGATAATTCTCTAAAGAGCCTTGAAGAGAAGAGATATTGACAGGAGATACAGACAGAAATCCTGCCACCAGAAACCACTCCAAAGCAGGGATATTTCCTCATCAAAATATTCAGAATAGTGCCATAAACTATGTGAGGGAACAGATTGACAGGCAGCACAGAGTCAAGATTGATGAGTCTCTAACCATCTATTTGCAGCTGAATATCTGAGTGCAGCAAATCACACCAAATATAGTGAATATAATCAAACACACTTCCTGGGCAGGGAAAATATCTCTCTGGTGCTCCTGTACATGCCTGGTTCCCAGATGAATCAGTCAAATTCCTGTTTCAAGCTTTCAAGACCCAGTCAGAGACGCTGTCTGTATGAGGGTAGCTATTCACAGAATTGCAAAGCCCATTTACCTGGGGTTGCTGGGCTCCTGCTGCCATGGCTGATCCATGGATGCAGTGTTAGGTAGGAGCAGAAACCTCACTGTGGGCTTTTTCAGCCTAAGTTTTCCCTGTACTGTTTTCTCCAGCAATCTGATCACCACCACGAGTCCCCCTCTCCCTCTGTGCCACCAAAACACAAGATATGGTCCTGGAAATGAGCCACAAATAACCTGGAAATAACTCTATAAATGCTGCCCCTTATTCAGGAGGAGTGAATGGCAGCACTGACATTGCCCTGGGGAGAGACAAAGCTCACACATTCTGACTGCTGATCCACACACACTGTAGCAAATTAAACTTGACATGCACTCCTATAAATCCAGCCTGGCAGTGGAAGAGCTGGATCCAGAGCTCTTCAGTAACATAATATAAAATAAATAATACAATATCAAAACCTGAAGATCTGGTAGCCCACCTGGAGAAGGAAGATGGAGTGGGACAAGACCACTTCTGCCATCTTCTCCCAAAGAAAGGAAAGAAACTTTCCTATTGCATAATTCAAGGAGTATCAGAGGGGTTAAAGGCAGCTTTATCTCCAGCCTAGCCATTGGCTTTGGGAACAAAACTGCCAAGAAACCACAATTTTATTGCCACAGTTTACAACACAGTGGTGAATGTTAAATGATGCCTGTTCACATTCAGGTGTCAAGAGAGTGCTTTAGGTACATTGCCTGTCTGTCCTTTCTAGGGAGCAAAGAAAAATAGATATAGGCAGTTACTTCTTTTTGTGCAAACATTCTCATTTCTGTTTCCCTGATATTCAGAGCATTTTAGAGCCATGCAATGGTTAGATTTATCCTAGAGGTATTCTGTCTACACTGGGCACACTCCTAAGGTGCTTCAACACTGTCTTGAACTCTGATCTTCAACAAGACTCACCATACCCTGGACGATCAAGGCACTATTATATTCAGTTCTTAATGCACATCTAAGGAGANTGATCAAGGCACTATTATATTATATATATTATATGGTTCTTAATGCACATCTAAGGAGACTGTTGGCAATAAGATTTGCTCTGACCCATGTGCAGCTCCAAGGTAGCCCTAATTATTGAAGAACCATAGCCCCTCTCTCACACAAAGAAAGAAACATTGAATTCTTTTCAGTTCCTCCTTAATTCTCATTTGTCAATGTTATAGACCACCCTCAGAAAAATTATTGCAAGACAAATATACACAGATGCAGTGATTTTATTTGCTACTGCACTATTTTATGAGTGTGTACTGCAGAGCCTAACTTCAAGGCAAGAAGATTTATGATGTAATTACTTTAGTATATTGTTGTACAATTTGCAACTAATGGAAAAGAAATTTACTGGCTACACTTCAGCTGTCAGAAAGTCTATCTGCAGAATAAGAGTGGAGGGAATATGTGCTTCTCCCCACGAGTGGAAATGTTAAATGACAGGCATCACTTAATCTGATCAAACATTTTAAACCTGATCAGCTACCCATATCACAATAAGTAAATTTTCCTGCAAAGAAAATTAATTATTCTTCATAAGGAAACAGAAGCTTGTGATATCAAGAAGCAAATAAAAAACTGCCCAGCACACTCACTCCCATGAGAGTCAAGCCCAGTCAATCAATTTTCTAGCCAAGTGTGAAAATTAAGAATTCCATGTCCTTTTTTAATTGCTTTAATTGGTGGTGTTTCCCAGTGGACTTTCATCTTTCACTTAGCCTTTTTTCTCCCAAGTTGAAAAAAAAGCATCTGATTAATAATCATGTAATTGGATTTCCAGTTGAATGTTTAATGTCTAACATCCCGTAATTAGGAAGAGCAAAAGCAGAGACTTGTCTTCACTTTTGACATAAGATCTTTTTGATGGAGAAAAAATCATTCATATCAAATGTTTTGCAACTTACATTTCTCAGCAGCTTGCCAAAGCTGTTCAAGTGAGTTGCCTGGTAGTAAACATTCCTTTCATCAGAAACACAGAAATTGGAGGCATGAAATTGAATGGAGGAGGATGGAAGAGTTCAGTCACAGTTTTCACTGGCCCTACTTAATTTAATTTAGAAGGAACCCAAACTCAAGTCCCTTGGAAATAAAATCAAAGTTTCCTGTTGCAGCAGAGATGAAAAAGCTGTTGCAATCTGATGGGTATCTAAAGTGAATTTAGCCTATATCAAATAGCAGTGAATGTGAAGATTTTTGTTTGATCTTTATATTTGGACACTTGGGTGCTCTCTGAAGCAGAGAGGCAGCTGTGGCTCTATCTGTTCCTTTCCCCATTTTCTACCTTTTGCTCACTATGACTACCATTGTTTGGAGAATTCTGATTGATAGTTCTGGACTCCTGTCACAGAGATAGTAACATAACATGCCTGCATCACAAAACTCCTCATTACACAATTAGAATTAGAGTTATTTTAAAAACCACCAAACACATTAAAATACAGAAATACCTTTTTTCCATATTGAAAATGTAATGAAACCAAGGAAAACTTGAAATGAAATGACAACAAATCAGGCTGCCATCCAGGATCATGCATAGTGGGCAGGTCTTCATATCCTCAACTTCAGCTTTTTTCCTGGCCAATTTAATGTAGTTATGAGGGTATTAAACAAATCTTGAAATAAGGCAGGCTATGAACCCCATAACCATGTCCATATCAGAAGGAAACTATGCCAAAGTTTCCAGTCCCAAATACTTCAAAAAAGCCTTTCAAGTCCCTTTAAACAGTCGGGTATCATCCTATCACCAGTTCAGATAACGGGAGCTGAAAACACTGAGATGCTGCCTTATTTTAAACTGAAGTATAATGGTGATGACCTGCTCCTTGATAAAGTCCTCACCATACACACTAGTTTTCAGTGAAAAAGGCAGTGAAGTGTTTGACTTCTTATTTCTTGTTCATCATTCTTCCAGTTTCTGATCCCTTCCCACCTATGAACTATCCAACAGCAATCCTCTGACCATGCCCTGAGCTGATGGACACACCTGCAGAGGCACAGAGGAACAGAGGCACTCTAAAAGGACTCATTGAGGAATTCAGTCAAGAAATCAGAGGTAAAATAATACCTGGTAATAACCATTAAAATAAAATGGATAATAATAACAAAATGTCTTTTTATTGTCTCTGAGCAATATTCTGTATTCCCTTAGAATATCCTGAAGGCTCATTTAATTGAGATACACAGAGGTGACTGTTCTCCAGCTTCTTGCCTCCTCCCAGTGTGAATTCAATTTCCAGGCACATTTCTGGGGCAGGATTATAGCTCATACAGAAGAAATCAAGGCAGTACAAAGGTACCTTACCCTGCAGTATGAGGCATGTGGATATTTAAGCATCTTTTAGTGTGCAGAGCACATTGCAGGCATAGGGCAGCCTGTGACCTGAGACAATCCAAAGCCCAAAGGACAGCCTGTTCTCTCATGCTTGGTCCTTTGGTCCTTTTCCTCTGCTCCTGTGGAACTCCAGGGTGCCCAGAACATTGGCCTCCAAGGTCACATCTGCCAGCATATCCCTCTCATCACTACTGCAACACAAATCAAAATAAGTAATTTAACCTCTTCCTTGACTGATCTTTCTTTTTACACAAAAAAGGCAATTGATATCTCTCTTCCAGAATAATGCAAAAACTCCCACTCAAATGTTTATGCAAAAAAAAAAAAAAAAAAAAAGAAAGAAATATTTTGGTAGTAAAATGGAAGATATTCTGTAGAAAAGACACTCTCATTATGTAAGCAAAAGGCAACCAAAAATTACAAGACCTTTGTGGAAAAGGCCTGAAACAGAAGAGCCAAATAATTTCTTAGCAATAACAGTCTTAACAATGGCTTAGGGAAAAGAATTTATGAACCAATTATAAGTCTCTATAGCTCTATAAACCTAACTGAGATGAGCATTGACTAACATACCAAATTCTTGGCAGGGACTGGATTGTTAATGTGGGCACCAAGATATGGCCACACCTTTCAGCACCCAGGCCTGTGAGCCTGTTGTGTGCTGCTTTTCCCTGAATTAGCTTCCACCTGTGTGCTTGGCTGGGTTTGGGAGAGGAGCTGTCTCTTTTTCATACACCACTGAGCTGGAGACAAAGAAATTACAATGAAGTTAGACCCTCCCAAAGGGTTACTTTTTTAAAAAACTGCAGATTGGCTGTGAGGCAGCCTTTTATATGTGCAGTCTTCTCTGCTTCCTATGAATTGAGATATGGCTTTTAAAAATAATGTGAGTTTAGAGGTGAGTAGATCTAATAATTTTGCCCTGATGCAATTATTTACATGACATTAGTCCATTCCTGAGCATTATACTAACAAGCAATGTGCAAAAATAGGGAAAATCTATGTATGACATATTGACCTGAATGCCAAATACCCGAGATTTCTACATTGACAGGCTGATGGGTCCTATTACAGCAATTATGTCAAATAAACCAAAGCTGACTTTGAAGGTCTGCCTACAAAATGAGGGCCAAGAACATAATCATTGATGAATCTGCAGCTGTGCTGAAGCTTATTCTGTATTAAACACCTCATATACTTTTATTTTGGTATGGCTTGTAGGATACTTCCAATACCAAAAGGTTCTGCTTGTCCCATGACTCAGAGCATTCTGGCTGGTAGAAATGGAAAGGCAAGCAAGGGGGACAATCTGTCCTTGGTTGTGGTCTTCATGCTGATGTAGCTTCTGAGCCAGATCTCAGGGGTACCCCTTGATGACCCCCTTTGCCAACACCTATCATTCACAAGTTTCCACATCTCCACAGTGAGGTTCACAAGACTTTTTCATACATGCTGCCTGCTGGATTAACCTGGGCTGTAAAACTCAGAGAGGGCATTTTCTACCTCAGGAGAGGAAGCAGCTGCCCTGGCTTCTTCTCATGAGCAGGCTGCCTGGGAAACCAGCACAGCCCTTGCACAAACCCCGCGAGACGAACCCTGGGGAGATGAAGAGTTAATAAATCTCCTGACCAGAGTGGCTATATCTCTTTAATGTAGTTGTACCCACCAGATAACACTGTGCTCCAGGAGGAGCAGCTTTTTTCTGCCCCATATCTGATCCAAGCTGACTTACCAGAATTGTTCTGACTCACACGTACCAACCAGCCTGCGCTCCTGCAGGAGCGAGGGATGAAGAAGACAAAGCTTCCCTCAGAAGTGTGTTGGTGGGATTGGAGCCACTTCAAAAAAATTGGGGTGCCAGAGACTGGCTATGTACTTTATCATCCTACATGCAGTTGTATTTTCATTTTCTGTCAATTATTCAGCCCAAACCCCACAGCAGCATACAGACTCTCCCCATGAAATTCAGGTTCCCCATTAGATTCCTGTAGCTTTACAAACAAAATCTGTCAACTAAAAATTATCAATTTTATCCTTTTTTATTATTATTTTGCTTTCCAGATTGCAATACTGAAGGCCATGCTGCTGCCTTTCTGTTTTATCTGTCCAGAGTGAGTCTGAAGTTAACAAATGCAATGCCCATCTATAAGAAGGGTTTGAAGGATGGTTCAGGGAACTACAGACCTGTCAGTCTGACCTCAGTCCCAGAGAAGGCTATGGAACAGATTCTCTTGTCTCTTTAGACTGGATATTAAAAAAACTTCTTCACCAAAGTGTTGGCAGGCATTAGAACAGGCTCTCCAGGGAACTGGTGGAGTCACCATCCCTGGGCAAGTTGATACGTAGATGTGGCACTTAAGGACGTATTTTAGTCCTTTACTTCTGTATATCAGGCTCTAGATTTGCTTTGTGCTATTCTGCTGCTGTCCAAGTGACATGAAGGCTACATTGTTTTCTACATTAGCTGTACCCTGGAGAATCTGATACACAGAAATGTAATTTAAAATCAGGCAAGAGGAATTCTTGATTGATATTCATCCCTCCTCTTTTGTCTGTACATTGCTTCAATTGCAAGTCTGGACATTGCCCAGTGTTACCAGGATCCCTGCAGATTTTCTTTACACATTTAATTGACAGAGACCAGATTCTAACAGAAGAAACAGCAGTATGCCATGTGTCACTCCACGAAGGACTTTGGGAAAGCAAGACATGTGAACTATATTCCCCAATAATTCAGCAAGACTGCACAATCTGTAACTTCCTGCTCTGTTCCAAACTCACTCCCTCTCATATATCTATCAACATCCATAATGAGCTCTGTGATACTTTATATAATAGGGGATGTTATACAAAGGGCTCAGTTGCATGTAGCTAGTTTATATCTCCAATTATTTTTCTTTTTCATTTTTTTTTACACACCAGCCTTCCCTCCCTTTTTACCACTGCTAAAACTGGTCAATATTAACACCACTGATGGTCAATGAACCCAGAATGATCTGAATTGGCAATCTCATTCACACAGACACAACAGCAAAACCACTGTCAGCCACCAGCCCATATTTCACAACATCCCCAAATCATTCAAGTCCCTCAAAACTCGAGCAGAAATTACATTTCCTAATGAAGTGAAGCCTATCAGTTATTTCTAGCAAAAAAATGCCCATGAGTCGCCATCTGTTGCTCATCCCTTCTCCCCACATCTCACTAAACTGTTCCTTCACATAGACTGAGAAATCTATCCCAGGTCAGAAGTATCACAAAGCTGGAAGAGAAGCACTGAATTTATTTTCCATGACAATTTAGGTGAAGGGCTGCTGTGGTATGTTTGCACAGCACTTTGTGTAGCAGAACCATGACCTATTTTAATCCCAGATGTATTGTGATCAAAAAGACAGGTGGCAAGACACAAAATATTTCTTGGATTTGCTAAGTTTTCCAGTCTGGTAACACAATACTATAGGAAACTCCTCTTCCTTCTGTTGGTTCTGTTGGTACCTCATATCTATAATTATGGGGTCAGTAACTGACAGGATACAAATTCACAAGAAAATAGGAAAGAGAATTTGCCTAATGCCTCTTTGCTCCAACTTGTCCAGATGCTATTGCTCTGATTTCTTCTTTACCTTCATAATACATCCCACTTGACATTAAATTGCAGTTTCTTCAAGACAATAAGCAAGACCTGTGGCTTTATTTCTGTACCAGCTACTCAGTACTACTGCTTTCCTATTCAAGACAGCTCCAAGAAAAGATCCCCCTTCATGTTGCCCTGTCATTAGTCCCTATCAATCAAAGCCCTGTCTGCACTGAGTGACCAGCACTGAATGCCTCAGAAAAGGTTACAAAACTTCCATAATTGGGTAATAATTCACCTTAGGGAAGTTTGTTCCTAGTGACAGGATGCTAGTGGGCAGCTTAAGCACTCATAGGCAGAGCTAATGGAATTAGAGGCTATCTGCAGTGTTTGGGAGGCAGCAGGCAGCACAGAGAAGGAAACAATGAGATGATTGAAAAGCATCTTGGACCACAGACACATTTTCTTGTTTTTAAGCAGTCATTCTGTTCCTTACAATAATTCATGCCAAGGTGATCAGAGTCCTCAGAATTTGTATAGCCAGAGATGAGGAGAGTTGTAACATGTACAATCTGAGCAACATAGACCAAGGTACTTATGTCCCCATAAAAGCTCCTGCTTTTCTCTTTCTGAAGCTGCCATATGCTGCCATCACGTGAGCTGACGGCCAAACTGGTTTGGAGAAATAGTCCATCTAACACAACAGGCTCTCACCAGCAACCTTGAAATTTCCCCAACACTCCTTCACAGCCTCTGGTAGTTTTGTCCTGAATGCACAAACACTTCCAGACCAAACAACACCTTACAGCCAGCAGTCCAACAGCAAAACTCCCCTGAACTTCATCAGCTTTGCTTCAGGTGATGATAGACAACTAAGCTAAGGCTTTCAAGGGAAATTTGTAAGGCTCAAATTACACACAAACTATAAAATGAGTAATATGCACTTACGCCTCTTAATAGGACTGCCAATGGTCAATTTGTTGCACTTTAGACCCCAGGTTTCACAGGCAGTTGAATATAAGTGTACTTCCCTGGAGAGTAATAACAACAAAAGAGGAATGACCAGGGATGAATCCTTTTCATCTGAGTCACTCAGTAACATGCAACTACTCTGTAAACATAACAGTAGGTGTTGCTTCATCAGTTCCTTCCAAGCTTATCTGCTGTAGAAAAGGTTAAGTATATTGACCAGGTGTTGCCTTTTGTGATATGTTTATTTTATTAGTGCATGTCCTTGAACTAATGCTGCATTTCATGTACCTGCCAGATAAGTGGCTGAAGGAACTCAGCATCTGGGAATAAGGGGAGGGAAATGGGTGCATTTCAGTACAGATAAGGAGGTCCAATTCTCATGCTCATGCAAATGACAGCGACAGAAGTGGCTCACCTTGTAGAGGACAGATTTGCAAACATTTTACTCTTCAAAACTGATCTTGGAGTACCAGGAATCAGGTCCCATTTCAAAATCTCCCTGTTTTTTCCCTAATAACGCTGCCATCTACTTTAGCCTGTGAGCTGTCTCTGTTAGGTGAGACATTTTGGGATAAAAAGACATACTGAGCCATCTCCCAAAGGCTTATCCATAGCCTAAGACAGACAGGTGAGTAAACCTGAGAACTCCTTTCTGTGAGAAGTCACCAGTGGTACTAATACCAGGCTGGTGGATCAGCCCTGATGGCTGAACCCTGCCATGGTCACTTCCTAGAGTAGACTGTTTTGCAGTCTGCACCCACCACCTTACATGGATTCACTGCTTCCAGAGGAGCCTTGGACTGACCTGGGCTCAGACACGTGCCTAGCCAAGCTTAGAGACAAAAGCTACTCTAGGATAGTGAAGACTTAATTAAGTTCTTAGCTGCCAAGTTGAAGCCTTAAAAAAGAGAATCAGAGACATTGAAAAGCATGTGCTTGGCACTGACCTCCCTGTCCTGTGGTCCCACTTTGACCCCCAAGGCACTGCTCTGAAAGGAATTCAGCATCCTCCACCAGCTGACAGGACTTCAGGTTCAACCTGGTAGTCAAAGACCAGATGGGTCCAGTCCCACACCAAGGGGCTCCCTGCAAGTCAGCTCTTTGTCCTCTTGCTCAAGACAGACTGCTTCTCTTTCACTCTTGACTTCTGCACCTTTCTTCCTTCAGGAATGCAGCCTCAGCAGCCCCATACAGCAATGATAACTGCAGCTCCCCCAGTCGTTTTTTCCCTTTTGTGTGTGTGTTGCATATGGAAGCAGAGCAAGGGAAACCTTCTCCTCACAGGTGTCACTGGACTCAAATTGCTGCTTTGTTCCAGAACTAGCAAATGTCTTTTATTTTAAGTAGCCTTTTTGTCAGGTACATATTTCAGAGGCCACTACAACACTTTGTGGTTTTAAACTATTTCCTTTGCACATGCCCACAGTTAGCCACTAGAGTGATTTTCTCCTTCCAATCCCTCCAGGTGCCCACAGCTACTGGCCTCATACAGATTCACTCTCACTTTTCTCTGAGGGCTTGGTTTCACAACTCTCCAACAAAAATTAAAACAGAGATTGAGCAGATCAGCTGGAAATTTCAGGATTTCTTGTTTTGCAGCAATTCACTTCTGTTAGAAGCGGGAGACAGAGATCACTAGCTCATCTCCTATCTGTAACTAAATGTCTCAGCAGGAAAATGTTCCCTAACAAGTGCTATGGAATTTATGGAATGTGTTCTCAGTTCATCTGAATGCAGATGCTGAGGTTTGATGCTCATTCTAAACCGAGCACAGTTAGCACACAGGCATCAGGTCTGTGATCCTGCAGCATCAATAACTCCACAGCTTCTCTCTGCTGTTCATCTCTTCTTTCTTCCTCTGCCTCCACACCATTTTCTTTTTCTTACACTTTCTCAAGCCCTAAAAGACCTCCTGTTTTTAGTATTTCTGTCTACTTTGGTTTTCTTCATCGGGGATTTGTCCTCCTTCTCTCGGTTGTCTTGGTGACTTTCCATTTTCCTTGTGTGAACCAAGAAACTCCTGACAGCTGCACTTCCCATCTTGTGTTTTGCCATCGTCCTCGTCGTGTTTGTGCGCGCATACGGAGAGCGCGAGAGGAACCCAGCCAGCCAGTGACACGGTTTGGATCCTGCAATAACTGCAGGTGGAGCTAAACACTCCATCCACCCTTACAGCAGCTGCTTCCCTGGAGAACGGCAGCCACAGCTCAGTGGCAAAGACCCAGCCCAGAGCCCCGGGAGCCCCTGGGGGAGCGCAGAGCCCCGCGCCTTGACACGCACATTTACCACCAGATTTGTTGAAGCCGTGCAGCTGCACTTCCCTCTGCACAGTTCTGCTGCTGCTCTGTGCTGGCTTTTTACTTTTATAGCAGACAGCTGTGCTCCATGAAGAGACTGGGCAGGATTTAATCAATAAATGTTAGAAAACTGACCAGTTTTTCCCTTATTCACTCTCCAGACTCTCAGCACAGCTTTCCCCCCCTACACGCACTGGCTGGTTTTTCAGTCTCTCTCTCTCCTGCCCTAAGACCTGCTCCAGCTGGCTGCTGTTGCTATGACAGGATCAGATGCTCCCCCACACTGGCCAGAAATTATAACTAACGGTGATCCTGGACAAGAAAGAATCATTTGTGATATATATCAATGATTTTGTACAAGGATAAATATCGAATCCTAAAAACTCTATCCCTTATCCACTACCTCTGAAACACCTCTCTCTTTATGATTCAGCATCTGGTAGTCAACTGAATCCAAACTTTTATAGCATTGCATTAAAGCCATCTTCAGAATGATTTCTTCATGTTCCTAGCATTGTATGAAACCACAGGAGCAGCCAAGTAAAATATGCAATAATTCATAGTTATCACAGCAACAATGGTAAAATACATGCTTCCTGCTTATTTTTTTTATTATTATTAAGAAAATGATTCACATGGCATCAGATGTTCGGAAAGAAATCCATCTTGTGGTTTGTTAATCAGAACAATATACTCTGGACTATTGAGAGAGAGAACTCTCAGGGCTGAAAGGCTCTGCCAGTTATTTCCTATAGGAAGATGATAAGACTCTGCATGCATTTGTAAGCCTGAAATTTATTGCTGCCTATCCATAAACATTTCCAACCTGAAAGCACTTAAACATATGGTTAATTTTAAGAATATAAGGAGTGACAAAAAACTCAAGCTGAGCACTTATGACCTGGAACACAAACTGGATGAGTTGCTGAAAACCCCCAAAGAAGCACAATGGCCAACACCTCTCAGAGATTTGGTTGGGAAGTTTTATATAGATTACTTTTTTTTCTCATCCTCTAATATTACACTAATATTTTGTTTTTACCATTAGCACATGCATGTGACATCCCCAAGCACTACAGTGCCTCTCTTGAGGAATGGCTGCATTTCAGCTGTCTCTGCATAACTTATCAATTTTGATGTTACTCTGAGGCTCCTGGTAAAGCTGTTCATAATGGTGTGATCTTGTCAATAATCCATTATAAATTACTCTTTGTCTGCACACAGGTAAGCAAATGTCTCACACCTTGCAGATGTTGTTAGCTGAGGTGAAAAATCACCAGCTGGCTGCTGGTTTTAGCAGAGCAATCAGCACAAAGCACCAAAAAGTGGCTATGTCCCTGCCCTACCATGTGGCGTGATCAGCTCGAGGCTGATGCATTTTTTAGGTATGTCCTTTGTTTAGCAAAATGAGACAGCTGAGGACAGGATGCAATCCTAGAGGCATGGTGAGAAGATCACATCTATCTTGTTCATCCATTTTTCCATCTTCTGAGAGATCCACTGGAACACAGTATCACCAGAAAGATACGTGTTTTATAAATAAGCAATGACAGGCAAAAAGCAATTGAATTAGATCCCCAAAGCTTTACTAAGACAGATGATCCTTGAAAGAACAGCTAGGATATTAACCATAGTGAAAGTATAATTCTTAATTTCTAGGCATCTGTGAGAATAATTACCATTCTTTTGGGAGCATTGTAGTGACTGTAGCTGGTAGATGTCTAAATGAGACAATATTTCCTTTTGATATTGCATCATTAAGATAACTGATTCCTATACCCAGACAAATGTTTCATATAACTCTTTCCTCCCTTTTCTTAATGTGTGCAATTGTGAAAGAGGAACACTATGGGGATTTAGAAGCTGTATCTCTTTATGAGTCTGAACTGTGACATGGAGAACTTGGTGACTTTATTGATTTTAATTTCTTATATTTGGGATTTATCTTCTCAGCTTTTACTTAACAGCTGAGAATACTCACAATGTTGATATAAAAGGCTGACTACCCAAGGGCAAATTTCAGATCGTCATTTCTCCACCTGTGTACTTATTTTTCTGCTCCTGGATGGATCCCAGCTGCCAGGCTTTGATCCAGACCTTGATCAAGAGTGGCTGATGGGTACACTCTGTGAGAGAGCATTCCTCCCTCTCAGCTTCCATAACCAGAGCTGAGAGCAGTGGGAGACCTTAAGCAGATTTCCATGAGTATCAGAGGGAAAGATCAGGCATTCCCTTTGAAGATCCTTTGTTGTTGAAATCTAGATTATGACCTCAGATTTGGCTTGAAAACCCTTAACTACAAGGCACACAGTACTTCTAGGGGGTAAAAGGGTCTGAAAGGCAGGGGTTGATAGCTGTAGGTGCCAAGACATTTATTTTGCCCAGGAAGACAGCCAGAATGGTCCTGAAAGCAGAGAAAACCTGATGAGAAATCCCCTTTCCAGGCTGTTACATAAGAACAGCCATCCTGCTTTGCAGTATTGAGGAAAAGTTTAGTTTTTGGTTTAAACCAGACTCAGCAATTCTCAGGCCATTTCAGTATAGGAAGGAGTGTTGAATTCAGTTGATTTCCTTACTAGACCATTTAAAGACCAAGGTAATACAAGCTTTATGACTGAGAAATCATGTGACAACATAGGAAAAGTAAAGAGATATGAAACAATATATGGAGCGTGTCTGTCATCCTCAGAAGAGGCATTTCCTTCTGTGTATCACTGAACTTTGGTGCCAGAAGGAGCAATACCTGACAATGATTTGTAGTTCCCCTTGCTCACTTAACTGTTCTTTTCCCCATGGCACCATTTTTTTCTTCTTCAACTTCCTTGAGGTCTATGAGGAAAGTATTTGTGCCCTTTCAAGTCTCTGCATTGCAGCACTCAGAGCCATTGTCTGGATGTTCCTACCACCTTAGGTATTGCTGCAAGAGAGAATTAATGGCCACAGGTTGCCAGGGGTAATGAACTCCAACGACTTCTCACTTGAGACTGCCTTGGTTCAGTAACACAGGGACTGATATAAGATTTTCTTTAAAAGGTATTTTACTTACGTGATTCCTCGTCTTCTTTGGTTGCTCCACCCTCCCTTCCTTTCCCTTCTCTCTGCCAGTACTGCCAGGCCTGGCAGACCATTATTGCTCTCTCTGTCTTCTACTTTGAGATGGGAGCAACACCAACCAGCCACAGGGCAAGGCTCTGCCCAAAGCCTTTTCCAGCTCTCCTGTGTGCAAAGGGCCAGCACACATTCATGCCCATTATGGTGCTACAGTGGACTCATTCATGGACTCACTTCTTCCTGCTGAGAGATTGCCTTGCCCCAGTGCTGTTTTCCTTGGCACAATCCATGAGACAAGAAGGAATTTTTACATCCAAATCACTCTGTCTCTGGGAAACATTTCCCCATGCACACATCCTAGCAAGAGATCTACTGCATCCATAATTGCACTCAGCACTTGGAATGTGGTGACGTGTCCACATTTCAAGACCAAACGTAGTGTTTGCCCTTTCCCAAAAGCAGAATAGGCTCTGCCAGCATTACCCTATGGTCCTTTATCTCCTGCTTTCGTCAGGCTCATTTTTGTGTTTGGAGGAAAGTTGTGTTGTCTGCTGCTATGATGCCCTGCTGCCTGGCAAAGGAGACTTTCTCTATTTGTGGTATTTCTGCCCTTGTCCTTTCAGCTTTTTAGGCAGCAGCAAGTCAGTGTTCTGCTTTGTGGTTCTCTCCTTCCCAATGCTTCTGGTATCATGAAAGACTTTTCTAAAATTCATGAATGCTCATTGCCAGCTGACCCATAAGAGTCTCAGTGCTCCAGCTTTCCTTTCTTCTGGGACAGTTTAAGTAAGGACAAGCCACTGTTTTATCTGGTAAGAGTATAATGCACAGGGGTGCAGTTCTACTACACAGTACTCAAGGCTGGATGCCACACCAGCTGAGACCAGCATCACAGTAAGTCTATTGTCAGAGGTGCCAGAATGCACTCCTTGTACAGTAGCTGCAGATTAATCCTGGTATTAGTGAGTCCTGAAAACAGCCACAGCAGGTTTCAGTCAGCCAAAGCACCAACAGTTCTCACCTAGGGTGGGAGGAGAAATGATGAGGGTGATTTCATCCCTTCATGTCTAATGCAGACTATGACAGATGGGGGAACCATGGAGCATACTAATGAAATGGATAGAAAGGAGAGCCTTCGTGGTGGGAACACCTGACTGCTGAGTTATGATTCACCCCAGGTACCTCTTGGGTATTTAACAGGAGTTACTTCATTTGCAGTCATGAGCACACACAGTTCCTCCCACAAACTGGTTGTGCACTGATTCCTGTCCAGCTCAGAGCTTATCACACACAGTGCCTTTCCTTTCAGGTGTCCCCACATTTAGTAGGGAGATTTCTATTTCCAGCAGCAGACTGGACATATTCACTGCCAATGGCTCTCTTACCCCTCTGTGTCCACAGCAAATAGACCTCACTGATTCAGTGAGAATGATGATTACACAGATGCAAACTACCCTTTTAGCACTGCAATTAGTAAAATCAGAATTAAGAAACAAGAGCTTTCACATTTTTTCTTTTTCCCCTACTCCACGAATAAAATCTATGGATATAAAATATGAATAAATCTATGGAGGGTGTTTGGTAAAAAATTAATAAATCCATGGAATTATGGGTTTATTCATTATAGTTTTTTGGTTTCTTCTGGAAAGTGTAGCTCAGCTTGAGTTTTGGATGAACATATTCGTTGCACCTACCAGACTAAGATTTGTCTCTGCTAATCTTCTAAAGGGGTAAATGAGCCATTTAGCAGCCCCATGGCAGCCTAGCTAAACTGCTTATTGTGCTGACTAAATTAATTATGGTTAGTTTGATAAATCTCCACTACATTGTGCAATATAAATATAACTCATGACAATGGAGCAGCACTACCCTTTAATAACTGCACTTGAATCAGATTGTAGGTGAGTTCATGAGCTGCAGTCCAGGAGAAGCAGTTTGCTCCAGGCATCTCTGCAGAGAGATGGAGGCTGAATATGAGAATAGAGGCAAATAATTCTGAAAGAGTTTTTAGAGGGGCTTCAGACAGAAGGAAGAGAAAGTTTGGTAGCAGAGAAGATGTGCAGGTGAGGGCTGAAAAAAGAGAAAGCAACCACTGTCAGGAACACTTCCACAGCCCAGCAGTCAGCATCAAAGCCCAGTCTCTTTTTCCACGCTCTCAAGACACTCCTAAAAAAGCAGCAGGGGCTGTGCACTGGCAGAGATGTTTCCCTGCCTGTGCCCTGCTTGAGCAGACCAAGGCCTGATCCCTGCACAGGGACTGAGCCTGCAACAAGGCTGGGGCAGCCCAGAGGTTGGAGTAGAGGAAATGTCCTACAGGGAAGGCTTTTCCCTGCACCACTAGATCAGACCAGCACTCATGCAGGAGGCATAATTAAAACACAGTGCATTGACAGATAGCTGCTTAATGAAAAAATTAACAAAGCAGCTCTGGAAGATACAAATCTGAGGAAAAACAAACAACATACTGGTTCCCAGCCTGACAGCCAGGCTACCACAAAGAATTGGTTTCATTATTTAACCATTGTTTTGTCCTTCCCAACACTTACTGTGCTGTGCATTTTTCCCATTTTTCAAGCAGTTTGCACCCTTGAAGACCAGCTCCATATTGTTTTGGGGAGAAATTTTTCAGTCCGGGTTCCATCTGCAGTGACAAAATAATGTTTCCAGGCAGAGGGGAGTAAAAGGTATACATTCCACTTTTCAGGTTCCTTACCTGCATCAGAAGAAAATCTAGAATAAAATGATGTGGGAGATGAGCTAAAATTGGAGATGAGAATTAGCATCATCTCACTGGGAAAGGAGATTTCCAGCTGGCCTATTGCAAACAAAGCCAGGGGTGAGTTCAACTCATTAACTCAGCATAAACTATCTACCTCTTTTCTGTTGTACTGGCTTTTCTGCCACATTAGTGAGCTAAAACAGCATAGAGAGGGTTCTACATGTGCCAGAGCTTGAATAAATGGTAGGATCTTAAATGTTGGACTGGAGAGAAAAGAAGCCTAGTGAGCAGTAGCATCAAGGAGAAGATCTTACCTCATCTAAGGGTACTGTTAATCTGTAAAATTGGTGAGACAGGGATTCAGCACTTCTGTGCACTTTTTGATCTGCACTTACATCTGTGGAAGACAGAATTTATAGTACAACCAGAATAAAGTATAAGCTGTGATGAACACACCACCACCTCTACATAGGAGTATAATATAATCTCTACAATATATTTGGTAGATGAGTGTGAAAAGAAGTGATGAAGGTTATGTACAGGAGCTGCTGTTCCTGCAGGACCAGTGACACTTGTGAATTGTGCATGGATTCTGAGAAGTTTGTTTAACATCTGGTGGGCTGGCTCCAGTTGAAGTACAAGCCATTGCCATTTTCTGCTCCTTTGGTTACAGCCAAGTGTACTGGACAGAGATCTCCAGCACTCACAGCCTCCAGGCTCCCTAGGACCAGCTCAGCAGGACTGTGCTGATCCTGGTCTCCTGCCTGCCAAGGGGAATGGCAGAGCCCCCTGCAAACACCCTCCCTTACTTACTGTACCTGTTGTCAGTGGGAGAGAGGTGCCTCGAAGGTGCCCAAAGGAGAACAGGCTGGCTCTTCAGAACCAGCTCGGCATTCTCACTCTGCCAAGCTGCCCTCCACTCTGTCCTGGGGTAGGTGCCACAGCCACACAGCCACTTGCATCATGAAACCAAACAGCCTCCTTGATGCCCCTCAGCCCTGGTCAGTCAGCAGTGAGTCCCAGCTGTGGCCATGGCTTTCCCTTGTTCCAGAGTCCCAGCATACACATTTGTCACTTGCTGACCATATGCTCAGAGATTTTCTTTTTCCTGGTTTTCTTTCTTTCTTTTTTTTTTTTTTTACAGGATAGTGAAGCTTATGGTGTATCTGATTAGCTAACATCTTCCTGGTGCCTGTGGGAATTACTATATCCCAGGCTTTTAGAGAAGGTATTCGTACCACTTTTACCTGCCACTCTCCATATTGATCAACTGCTGCTTTCAGGAATTTATTTCTACTGTATTACAAAGATCACCTTACCTCAAATCCACTCTGTCTCCTGGATACGTGTTAGCAGGAGAAGTATGGCTTGTGTTGCATTTTTTTAGACTATTATTCTATATTAAAAGAAGATTAATTATAATGACTTCGCTTAAAATGTCATGGTGCAGTGAGATGACTTTCAGTTCCCCTAATTTAAGGTACTTAAGGCTACTCCTCCTGTTGTGTCCTGTGTTTGCATTATTTATATTTTTCTTCTTCAGTAATTTTTCCTTCTGGTGAAGTCTGCTGGGTAAGAGCCCTGGAGCCTGCAGGCTCACATCTGCCAGCAGCTTTCCCTCACCAGTACTCTGAGGGTCCCCTGGGAAGGGCGACTGCCAAAGGAGCAGCCTCCAGGAGGAAAGCAAGGTGCTTTCTCCAGGTCCAGGACTGGCCCCCACCCCTGCCAGGCTTGGGCAGAGACACATGAGCAACCCAGCACTGGGAGAGAAATTCAAAATGAACCCTCTGCCAGGTAAAACGTTATAAAGAACAAATAATAAACAGTCTGCTCTCAAATATAAGAGAGTGAAGAATGCTTGTTTCTAATCTTGTCTGGTACAGAAATGATATAATATATAGTGTTATACTGTATGATATATAGGATATTTCAATGGGGTTTCAGTGTCTGGAAACAAAACTTTAAAAGAAGAACTGTTTTCCAGCACTTTGTGATGAACTACACTCTTCCCTTACAAGGTCCCCACAGCTAAAATCCAGATACTGGATCAAAAAGTATGGTGACTTTCATTCAAACCTTCTGCTTCTCAATGCATTCTCATACTAAAATTAATAAACTTCTGCTCATCCTTTTTTTACAAAATAATGAAAACCTGAAAGTCACCTAAGCACAGTCATTATTGCTTGGCTGCTTGCTGTTTTAGACAGAAATCTGTTCTGAAGAGAAGGCTTGAGCATTGCAGTCACACTAACAGGAGATATTTGTCCGTGGTGAAGACCTCCCTGAAGACAGCAGCAATACATCATTGGTAAATTTAATCTATTGCATCACTAGTTTGACACTCCCAGCAGGCACCTGCAGAGAGTTCCCAGGGACTCAGTGCTGACCCAATTCATCTCCTGCCTATATCCATGGTAGCATGCCAATCAAGGATGAAGTGGGAAGAAAGCTTGGGAAAATACCATCACATAAGTAGAAAACAATGGAAAATTCCTAGCTTGGGTTAATTTCAGAAATTGTCCAAGAATCTAATGTCAACAAGATTTCAACTTGATGATGAAGTTAAAGTAAAAAAATAAAAAAATTAAAAAATTCCTAGCTGATGGAAAGATATACATATATATACACATACAAAATAAAATTCACAGAGATATAGTAGCTTCCAAGTCAGTTACTGCCAATAAGGCGAGTGCTGCTTTCTGCAGAGTATCCAGGATATTTGTTTATATTAATGAAGAAAAAAAAATCCAACAAATTGGGAGCATGGTGCAGAGGGAAACTTCCTGGGTCATAAAGTCCAGACTACGAGTATCCCAGGCACCACATAATTGACTCCTTTTCATCTGAGTTATCTCTGGTCTCCTAGATTGATGTGGAAAGAATGTAAAACAGGAGATATTAGCAATCAGAAAGTAAGAAATGACTGTATCATAAACAAAGCCACACCAGCACTGAGAGCAGCCACAAACATAACAATGTGTAAGGCTCACATAGGTAAGGCAAAGACTAAATTGTAATGAAAAGTCTGATTGATTTTTGAAGAAATGCTCTGTGATCTCCATGCACCTGTAGCACAGGAGTGGCAGACGGGCTCCAGGGTGGGGCACAGAAGGAGGGACCACGGATGGGGGGCTGTTTGGTGCCTCACTCCCTCTGTGCTCCAGGCTTTCTCCCACTCCTACCTGATGGTGTGTGAACACTCTCTACTCACAGAATTTCAGCCCATGGTGATGAAATGCTCAGCTTAATACAACCAGAGGATAACAGGGATGGGAACACAGCTGTGTCCTGCAGGGATAAACCATGTCTCTGGCAAAAGATGTTCTGAGCTGCTGATTCACTGCTGTTGCCAAGTGGTTTACCATCACTGTAGCAGGCATCAGTGTCTGTTCGCTCTTCCCTGTCCCACAGGTGTCCACTGAGCTGCAGAGTTGTGTTTCCATTCAGTCTTCTTGCCTCCATCACCTTTAATCACCTCTAATTCACCTCTGTGAAAACTGAGATTTGGGACCTCAGTTCTCCTTGGGTAGAGGTGGAAATCAAAGCCTTTATCTTTTGTCAAATTAAAGCCTCATGTCTTTTACAGGAAGGGAAGGAAAGGGGAAAACAATAGCAAACTACATGAGGCAGAGGGAATTGATTGCAACCAGCCATATGTAATTGCATTGTGGAGGACATTTAATATTTCAACTTGATCTTTGCTGTATGAGGAGAGCAAAGAAAATCAACATATAAGGAAGAGAGAGGCTGCAATGTCTCTTGATTTGAATTGTAAATGCCCACAAGCAAAACCATGAGGTACTTTCAGACAATCTGTACTGCTGTTGACTGAATATATGTGACCCAGACTGCAGGGAGACCCAGAGAGCCACTGCACATGCTTGGAGGCAACAGTGGCCCTAAGCCATCATGGTAGGTCTCTAGCACAGCAGGTATTTAATCCAATTCTAGAAATGAATTTCTCTCTCCCCTTCCCTCCTGGGTAGCTACAAATACATTGGCAAAGGGCTCTCCTGCAAGGAGGAAAGAACTTTGCATCCTACAATTTTAAATGGCCCTACCCTCAAAGCCAGATCTTGTAACCCTGACTGGACCAACTTGCCTGTAACACTTTAGCCACCTACCACAGAGATGCAGCTCCCTGAGGTGGATCAGAGCTGACTTGAGCTTCAGTTTACATTGCAGAGAGAATAATTGCCCCAAGAGCTCCATACCCTCATCCTTTCCGACAGCCTAAAGCTGCCAAACACCTCTGTGTGCCTTGATCACTTCCACACTCAGCCAACTGCAATCCAGCTGTACATATTAATTATTGCAAAAGAGGGGGAGATTTACTCCAGATGATTAATCAGCTAGTCAGGCATAACACCACCCATGCTATTGTAATTGCAGTCAAATAATAATATTATATGTACTGCAATCACAGCTATCATCAAACACCAGAGGAGCCTCGTAATACAAGCAATGTCATCTGCTCACAGTATCTACAACCTGAACTATCTAGAATCGGGAATAAATTCTTAAAGAGAGCTCATGAGCTCAAGGTCTTGGTACAGAGGAAGACTGGAAATGGACCAGTGATGGAAGCCAAAACAAGAGAGGCTTTTTGGACAGGATGTGGGGACCAGGATGCAAATCCCTTTCAGTTCTGATTTTCCTGATCTGGTGGTACACATGTGCTGACAGGAGCTGGTCAAGAGGTCAGTGCACTACAAAATGCTGTGGCAAGCATTGCCCCACTCCCTGCTGTTGGCACACATTCCCCCAGCCCCAAGCATTCCGCTCACCCCAGGGTGTGAGGGTGGAAGCCACCCCTCTCCACCAAATGCAGAAGAGACAGGCAGGGCCAAGCTCACCAGCATTCCATGCAACCAAAATCTTATGTTGGGAGCAACCACCATAAAAGTGAACTGGAGAGAGAAGACAGATTTCTTGGCTGATTGCTCCCTTAAAATAAACCGCAGTCTTCCTTTTGTTATCCACTCTGGTTTTGAAGCAGCCTGTGAATAGCCAGGACAGGGAATTTGTTTAACAGAATTTACCAGCTTTGCATCCTTATTTATAGCTCTTCCTGGTTGGCTGAGTAAGTACCCCAGCCATTAGGTTACCTTCTCAGTAGTTCTCCATGCACAACTGGTCCTCTCATCTCACTGACCTTGTCACTCAACTTACTGCAGTGAAATGTCTCCACTATATTTCTGTTCATTCATTCTCTTCATTCAGATCTCAAACCAAAACCATAACAATATTACTATTTAGCCCCCAATCCTATTGTTCAGCAGCCACAATGTGCATTTTTTCTCTGCATTCTCCATTTCAAACAGGATCAACACCTCCTCCAACTTTCTAAACTAGTAAACTTCAGCGAAGGGATTGTAGTCTTGGATCCTGAAACTGGGCTGCAGTATGTACTGCCTATATATTCCTATGAGTAACCAAAGTATGTATTTACTGGGGAATGCAGGTGAGGATGCCCCAAATCCAAATCTTGCATAAACACAGTGACCAACAGTGCAGTCCCCAAAGCCATGCAAGCCATGCACACACACACAGAGTAGACAAGGGCACTGTCTACACAACTGTCTCAGCCCCCTCAGATTCCAAAGCTGCTTTAAAACACCTTATGCATTTACATAAAAGTCTTGAACTCATCATAAGTTTGGGCCAAGCACCTGACTTCACTGTCACCACTGTCTCACCACTCAAAATAGGCTCAACAAAGAATATCTGGCTGTCAGCCTTGTAGCACTACATCTTGCATCCTAGCACTGAAATGAAAAGACTTGATGATGTAGCCAGAGCCTAGAAGAAAGAATATAATGAAGAAGCAGCATGAGAACTTATAGTCATCTCAGCAGGTGTAAAAAAGTGTCTTTTGTGTTGTTACTCTTTTTTCCAGTGTGTATTTTGCCCAAGGCTGGTGGTATTCACTTGTTGAGCAGCTCTTTGGTGGTCTGCGGGAAGCTGATCGGTCTTCTCAGTGGGGCAGTTTTAGTTTGGAACAGATAATTTAAGACAAAGGCTATCAGCCTGTTGTCTGGCTTACAAACAGTGGCTGAGCCTGCTCAAGGCCTGCCTTCCGGTGGAACTGACACTGGGATCTTTTCTCAGCTAAGTAATGAGCTGTATTGATTTTCCTCAAAAAGAAAATTGGACTTTTACAAACAACACAACAAGCTGCTTGAGTCAGGATGTTGTTGAAGGGATCTTGTGACCACCAAAGGCTCTTGTGCTTATCATGAAAGAGAGAAAAAGAAACCTCAGCAGGTTTTCTCTGCAAGGGCAGGTTACACAGTGAAAAGCAAATCTGCCTCTAAATACCTTGGACAGGTACCAGACTAACATAGCCTGCAGAGGCAATTGACATTCACTCATTTGAAAACATCTGCATGAACAGCTTTGTGCTTGTTCTTGTGAGTCAAGGCCCAAAGACTGCACCAGGAGGCCACATCTCTCTCCAGCCTTTTCCCAGTCTCTTCCCAGTCTCAGGGAAATGCACCCACAGCTGGTTGGACAGTTCAGCAGCAAGGAGCACTGGGTCACACCATCTGGGCCACTTGGAGATCACTGCTGTTAATCTGGGCAAAATAACTCCAAGGGCTGAGCCCCTGTCAACATCTGCCTGCTCTTCTGTGAGCTGTTGAGCATTTTGGACCTTCTGAGGAAGTCTCATCACATGGCAGAACACATGGGATTGTCCTCTTCATTTACACCAGATTATTCAGGTCTGACCAGCATAGGTTCAGTTCTTACCTCCTAAAGCTAAAATTATTATCTATAATCTCCATTCCAATCTCCAAACCTACAGCATATTCCTGAAGCTGATCTGAAAGGAGAAGAACATTCAGCCAATATCTAAACAGTCAGTGGAATAAAACTCCTGCTCCAGTACCTCTCCAAAGGTTCTGGTGGCCTGGTACAGAGCACAGAGCTGCACACCCTGCACCTGGCTGTGTGCACCAGCTCGCTCAGGCTCACCTGGACACCTCTGTCCCCTCGCTCTGCTCCCCATCTGCCAGGACAGAGCACCCATCTCTCTTGCAGAGGGTGCACTCCCTGTGCACCTTTCCACCCAAGCCTGGGCACCCTAATACTCAAGCTTGCAACGGCAAATCCCCTTCTTCTACTGAAAGGGATCATTGCAGAGCATCTGAAAGAATAAACCTAACCATAACGTGACAAGCTGGTCTAGTGGGGTCAGGCTGCCCCCAGGAACCAAACCCCAGCAGGGTTCACATTGTGTCCCAGCCCCTGGGGCTGCCACATCCTCACATCGACACCAGTGCCACTTCCAGGTCCAGGCACGTGCTACAGTCCCCCAGGAGGCACCACCAGCACCCAGGCAGGCAGGAAGGCAGTGAGGGTATTCCCTGGACATCCCAATCCCAAGGCTTTGCCATGGAGTGCAGCCTCAGGCACCCACTGCTTCCAATGGCCCCAGAAGGCAGCAAGACACCCACACAAAGCAGGAGGCAGCTTCAGCCTTGCTCTCATCTGGTGATGAGGCAACCCCCAAGAGCCTGACTGTTAAAGGCCATGCCATCCAATTGTTCTTGGCACTTTGACTCAGAGAGCACATGACTCCTAGCTCTGTTTTAGTTTTGGACTCTGAAATTAAGCACTTATGGGCAATAATCTCCCTGACCAGGCACGGATACCTATAGAAACCTACAGAGAAAAAAAAAAAACCAAACTAATCAAAGTTTTCAAAATGAGAAAACTAAAGAAAAAAATCAATAGCAGTAAGCTCAGCAGGGACAAGAAGTGTTAATTTTGTCTTGGTAAATGGGAATTACAAGAAAATGGAAAAATACATAAAATGTAAATTCAAAGTCACAAAAAAAACCACAATTAAAAGAAGTAGCTGACACACTTACCTGGGCCAGAAAGGAACACAATTAAACCCACAAAATAGGCTTTTATAATATTTTCCATATCAGTCATTTTTGTGTATTATTTAGTGCATTATAAAATCTGGAGAAATATTAAAATCTCTCCAGTAAACCAATTATTATTTCATTTTAACACACGAGGGTAAGAAAGTTTTACAAGACCTCTGGCTTATAAAACAAAATGTCTTCCTTCCTAATGGGATAGAGATCATGGCAGTAAAAAATCTAGAAGTATCTATATCTGACCTAACTTGAAACACAAGAGCTTTGGTGATGCTTGTAAAGAAGATGAGCACCACGTTGTAGTGATGTGCTCAGGCCCCAGCTCTCTGCCTGACCCAGCTCCTGTATGGTGCATTTTCCCCAGGAACCAGGAGCAATTTGCTGCATCCAACTCCACTGGCAGCACGTTGAAAGGAGGGGTGGAAAGGCTGAGGTGATCACCAGCTCAGAGCAAGGCATAATAACCCCATTTTCCAAAGATTTACAATCCCTCTTCCCTTTAATATAGACTGTGTTGTTTTAATGATGAATGAGCTTCTTTTGACCTGGTTTTGGGAAGTAACAGGAGATCTCCAAAGCTCAGGCTAGCAATGCCTTTTGCAGAGAAAAAAAAAAAAATTAAAAAATAAAAACTTTGCTCCCTGTCTTAATATGAGATGCTGGTGTCACCTAACCAGATTCACACGACACCTGCTCTTCTTCCTAATAATGTATTAAAAGCAGCAAAATACCTCCTCTCCTGTTGTTATCATCCCTTCAATAACTGCAGAATTAGGCTGAATGCACTGATTATTTTCTATGTGCATTAATCATGGCTAAATCATGCTAGAGAAGAAAAATGTACAGCCTGCTGTTCCTTCTCAGCATCCTCCTCTCAGCCTGCTCTCAGAACAGTCTCAGCCCGGAGGGCATCCTGCCAGTGTGATTAACAGTGTGAACTGGGGAAGGGAAAGAGACGGGAAGATGAAGGAAAAAGACCTTTCCTTAAAACTTGGACATTTCATTTGGCTTGTGAGAGCAACAAACCCATCAGAGCATCATGTACCTGCACCCACGAGCTTCCTCAGCCCATGAAATCCAGACATGATGGACTGCTGTCATCTTCTGCAGTCTCCTTCCAGGTCATGTCCAGAGCCCCACTCCAAACTTACATATCCTAACATGAGACTCATGAGAAATGCCTCCCAAGCTTTTCTCTTTTTCCTCTGCGGCTATGCTTATTAAAATATTCAGGAAAGGTTTAATAAATTATGAAGAGCTGCGAATGGTCAGCCTCTTGCAGTAGAGTTGCATGGAGCCCACCAGGACAAAGGGTAGAAGGAAAGCACTTCATTCCCTTCTTGGCCAGATTTCTCTCTCCCGGGGTTGCAGCTCTAGAGGAAGCATTTTCCCAGAGCTGGCCAGGAGGTTCCCTTCACCATGGACCAAGAGAAAGTGAGTGTTCAGGGTGACTCAGCTTGTGTTAATGCAAGCATTTAAACAGGCTGAATCTATTAAGTCCTGGACTGGCAGGTCACTGCACTGAGGAAGTTCCTAGACTACATTTTGGCAAGCATTGGAAGACACATTCACCTGCTTGGGCTGGATTCTGGAGTCAAAGCGAAACTGCACATATCTAATTAGAGCTGTGAATGTCACATTTCAAGCTTGATTTGGCTACCACCTCTCCCCTGCAGAGAGGCAGCTTGTGCTACCAAGCAGGGAGAGAAGCACAAGCTCTGATCCTCAGCCTGTAAACTCCTCCAAAGAGGATTCCTGCTGCTGGCTCTCCTCCACGGCAGCTGCTGCTGTGTCAGAAGAATGGGTCCTGCCAGGAAGATTTTTCCATTTTGCTTTTCTTTTGGAAAAATCCTTGAGGGCACTGTCACATAAAAAAAATTGTGTCCAAAAGAAATCAGATTTGAAGTGGAGACGACCTGGCAGAAGGAATGGATGACAAGGCCAGGAAGTGAGCAGTTAGTGCTGGGCCCTTTCCAGAGGTACGGTGGTCATGCCACAGATTAATAAGTTGTGACAGACATAAAGATGGGAAAACATCAGCCTACAAACCTGCTTCATCCATAGATACAGAGGAAGAGATAGAGAAGCTTGGAAGAAGGTTTAGTCCCTGTCTTTGCAGAGCAAGGCTAGAGAGTGGGGATCCAGAATAGAGGAAACCCAGAGTTGAATTATAAAGCCTCCAAAGGCTGTTGATGCAGCTGGGGATGGAGAAACACGCTCAAGTTTCATGTACCATGGCAAAAGGATTAAGGTGCATGTCAGAGCACTTAGTGCTCAGTGCCTGTGTTTTTCCCAGGCAAATGCAAATGTCTCCCCTCTTGCAGAGTCTCAGAGAGACAAAAGCAGGGCCTTGCAAAGTGTTTTTGGTGCAGGATGTTCTTTTTCCTCTGGCCTGGAAATCCAAATCCTCTAAGTCTTTTCACATGAGATTTACATTCTGTATTACAACTGTTTCACACTTACAGCATAATGTTTTGAGTTGCATCCAAAATACGCTGAAAATTTTGCACTGTGAGGTGGATCAGATAGCAGAAGGCATGGAACACGACCTGAAATCTCAGATTTAAAATGGTTTTGTTCTCTGGGAACAGAGAGACATGCAGCAATCTGCTGTGACAGCAGGTGGCTTGAGGAGTACTTACTGAAAGATGGATTTTCCTCCCCATCATGCCCAGAGCAACGCAGTCAGGCAAAACAAAGAGATCACAGAAACTGCACACAGTGACAGAACCAAAACATGTCACAAGAAAAACACCTTCTGGTGTTGATTTTGTTTTGAGTGGGTCATCCCAGTTGGGTACTGAAAAGCTCCCAACATGAATGAATCAGTCATTCAATCAGTTTCAAAACAGGTCAAAGAAATATTGCAGCTTTGTCCCAGTGATAGTCCAGGCACAGTCTGGGCTGAAGTAGCCCCTCTTTTTAGTAGTGAGGACTTGAAGCCATCCAGCTTGCAGGACATGGGATGTTCCAGCTTGTAGGGTCTATTTAAGTCCCACATGTGGTTTTGGGCAAGTCATCTTGGAGACAAGGCTACCAAGCAAGGGCAAAGAGGGTGCTCTGAGTTTGCAAGGTGGAGACTTTGCTCACTACCCTCAGTCCAAGGGATGTGGTATACAACTGTCTGGCCCTCCCTGTGCCACCTGACAGCTCTCCTGGCCTTAGGCATCATGCCAAAGGATTTGTCTAATGGGCTAACAAAGGTGAGAGCAGCTGAGGAACCCCCTAGGGAAGTACAGCTGACACCTACTGACCTTTTCCATTAGATCACCTATTGCTGACTCCTGGTGTGATCTTGGCCTCTCAGTCCCATCATGACATCATCTACTTTTTCATACAGACAGAGGCAGATGAATTAAATCCCTTTAAGGAGATCTAAGGGAAAATTTTCCCTCCAGAGACATTCTCTGATTCATACTTAGGAAAGGTCCAGTGCTATGCAATACTAATGCTCACAGACTGGTGGTCTCAGGGCTTTATCATTGTGTTCTTCACAGACACTGGTCATAAAGCAAACAGGCAGGCCTTTCCCCAGCATACATTGCAAAGGTCAGGTGAAGCCATCAGGCAGGGCTGGAGAACTGTGCACTCGGTAGGGTGCATGTCCCTGTACCCCTGCCTGAGGCAGAGTGCTCTGATCAGTATTTTTCATTTCTCATTTCAAACAAAACACACTCACATTCATCAGCTCCAAAGGAAGAAAATACTTCTTGCAAGCTTTCCACAGAAGGGCCAGAGGACGGCTGGATCAGTGCTTGGAAAGGGCAAAGTTGGAGCAGAGCTTAATATTAGATTAGTGAGAAGTCTATGAAAACACTCCAAAACTGCTTGTATGCTGTCTGTGTTAGTACTGAAGGGTACCCTGAAGGTTTTCAATCATTTGCAAGGCTTTGGCACTGGCACCAATGTTTGCAACCTGAATTCACTTTGAACACAGTGTTCTCAGCTGCTGGCTGATGAAAAAATCTGCTCGAGACGCTGAGGCAAAGACGTGTAAAAAGAAGAGAAACCTACCTTGCTGCTTCTACAAGATTCTCAGGAACAGTGCACCAGAGGGGCAAGGACAGCCAAAAAGGGCCTGAAATAGTTGAACAGAAAGACAGCTCTGATGTGGCCTGTCTCGCTTGCAAGGACCATTCCTTCTCCTACCCCATCCTTTGATATTGCTGCTGCTTCTACTTAGAAAATTAAAACCACCAGAAGTTAACAGTGGGCTACTCCTTTTCTTACGTGAATGCCATTGCTGATGGAAAAGCATGGCCATCCACATGCCATTCTCCTGATGCTCAGAAACTCTCACATACTCTCAAAAATCTTCCCAGAGCCATGACTGAAGATGGCTGCCAACACAGCAAAGTGTGAACCTGCAATTCAGCAGCCCGTAGGCAAATGCTGCTTGTTCCCATCCACGTTTCCTTCCAAAGCTGTGCTTTGGATTCCACACAGTCTGGTTTCTGCTGTGTCTCTGAGCCTGCAAGCACACCCCCTGCCTCCAATGAGAGGCCTCCATCCCTCCTGCTCTGAAATGACAGGCTGCATTAGACCGTTCAGAATCACATTTGGTTCTCATTTTCAAACAGACATCCAAGATATTATTTTTAGAAGAAGCTATACTGGTATTTGCAAAAAATAGCCTTCTTTGCTTTTATCCCAAATGGGGTCTTTTCCAAGTTTCTTTTCCTACTTTAGTCATATCTCTAAAGCTGTTTGCATTAAACAATCCAATTCCAGAAGCACATTAATCAGACCTTTTTGGGCTCCTATTGCGTGTGCCTTTCTCTGTGTCACAAAGCAAAAATACAATCAGCTCAGCTATCATCTAATTCTCTTCCCTAGCAGAGGAAGTCCCAATTTGAGGGCCATATATGAGTGATAGCAGGTCCATTCAGCATTGGCCTGACATTCATAAATAAAGAGGGCAGCCTACCAAGGCCTGTGCCCAGCTGTGGGGTGTTGGCCATCACCAGTCCCTCAGAGTTAAAAATGCAGATCAAGATCCTGGTGCAATTCACCAAAAGGAGAGGAGAGCTGCCAGCAAGGGCTGGCTTTCCCAGGTGCTGACCTGCCTGCCTGGCTGTGGTCCTGTGGGAGCCCTCAGAAATCTGCTCTGGAAATGGTTTTCTCTGCTTGGCTATGTTTATGGCTCTGAGCAAACCTGGCAGGAAAAGTGAAAAGACACCCCTGATGGGTATGGGGGTTCTGCTGCCTGCTGGCAATGAAAACCAAGGCAATTCAGCAGCACAGGGATAAGCCATAAAAACAAAGACAGGTTTGTTTGGGTTTTCTTCAGCAGATTCCTAGAAAAAGACCTGGACTTAATGAGGTATTGCTGCAGTATGCAGAGGCAAGGCACACACAGAGTGCTGGTGTTTGCAAACAGACTGCCAGTCAGCCTGCAGCCACAGCAACAGGAGGGCAGAGGGAGCCCCACAGTCTGGCTCCTTCCCCAGGGGTCTGCAGGTGCCTCTCAGGTGATGCTGTGAGCACTGGGGATGCACCTACCTCAAGCAAGCACCATCATCATGGGCCTCTGTGACCTTGGAATCCAGGCTCCCTCACCCACCACCAGCAAACTGCAGAGCTGCCTTTCCCAGGCACCATGGGCAGCATGGACTCACAAGCCCACCCAGACCAGAGATGCCCTTTCCCAGCAGGAAACCAAAAGGGACCCTATAGACACCAAAGGACACAGAGAACAATTGCCACCACACCAAACACAAATCTGCCATCCCCAAGCAGCCTCTGAGAACTGCAGTGAGATTGGTAATGGGGTGGGCAGACATGCCCACACAGCATGAGACCCCTCCCAGAGGTCCTCAACATCCCACACCTCCTGCCAGAAGGCTGGCTAGGCACTGCCTCACACCAAGCTGAATGAGATCAGCTTTCTGGTCCTGTTAGGCTTCATCAGCTGGCCCATGTTGAATTATTTAAAACCATCTTTTATTAATCTACCACAGCTTTTTTTCACTCAACCTCTAGCAAGTCACTTAACCACTCTGAATGGGTTGCACTGGCTTCACTCCCATGCAGTGATGCTGGCAGAGGTGAGAGGGACAAGCCATTACTCTGCTGCTGCTTCTGAAATATTCCAGCAGACCAAAGTGGTCTGTTGGACAACAAGAGCACTGAATTCTCCTTTACTCTTGATGGGAGGTCTTCTCTAAACACACAAGTCCTTTTGCTGTGTTATGACAATACTTTTGTTTAGAAAACTGCTAGGATAGCGAACATACTTTTAAAACAAGCTCAATGTAGCCAAAACCAAGCAAATTCTGGCTACAGTACGGCCTGTGCCAGCACAGGGGCCAAACACCAGCACTAGAAATTGGGCACTGAAGGAAAGGTATCCCCAGCCCCACCCCTCCCAGTGTCCATCATCACTTGAGCCCGGGACACATGACAGGCAGGCAGGGACTGTAACTCCAAGCCATCATTGGTTGGACCAAACCAAGGGGGATTTTTGCAGTCTCCACTCACTGGCAGATGGATTTTGACAGCAAGACTATTTCTAGTGAAGCATTTACCACCAAGGCAAAGTAGCTGATTTCTGACTTGGGGGCAGTGCTCCCACTCCTGCTCTGGTGAGGAATACACAGCATCAGCCTGCACAACTGGTGAGGAATTAGCTGCCCTCACTCAGGCAAGATGCAGTTTTTTCACATTTTCTTCCTCAGGAACGTAATTAATCTGTATGAAGCAATGTTGTTTTCTCCTCACTTTGTGTCCACTGCCCTGATAAATGAGAAACATGGGAGAAAATCCTTCCCCATGGGGCCTCTTTCCCCACTGAAGATGAATGTGGCAGGAGAATAGGGTGACAGCCTGCACTGAAGTGGCACCTGAAGTCCCAGCAGGTCGTTGCTCAATAACCCCAGAGGAAGGAATACCGTGTTCCCACATGGGCTGCCAAAGACAAGGATCCAAGAGAAATTCAATTCAAATCCACAGATGATATTCCCATGTAACTCTGATCTTTGAACATGTTCTGACATTCAGATGTTCTAGCTTTACTGCCCACATAAACATCCACAGGGGCTGCTATGTGGGGGGAAGAGGGATCTAAATATTTAACTTCAGTCTATTTCATCAAATATTTAATCTATTTAATATTAATTAAATCTTGGTCTGAATAAACAACAGCTAAAAATTCACCTCTTCCTCCAAACATCTGATAACTGGAAGATGTCAGCCTATGCAATCCCAAGTGAGATGTCAATTAATAAGAGGGGAGGGTCCTATCTTTATGTTCTCAGTTGCTGGAATTGCTGTGGTGCATTGCTTGCCTCCCATAGCATTTCAGGCTGAATCCTTTTGCAGATGGGTGTACAGTAGCATCATCTGGTTTACACCAACCATTTCCACACTCAGCTTCACTGTGTCTCTGATTCTCCACAGACTTTATTTGTACATCCCCCAAGTGTGTGCCTCATCCCACTCCCAGTCACTGCTACATCCTCAGCAGTGGGAATCCATGAAGCTAAGGTGATGAAAACAGCAATTGGACTTAGGGCAAATAAAACCCAGGCCCCCTCATGGGTGGACATCCCTGGTGTGAATCCTTTCCCAGTCCTTGACCACCCTCCTGGCACAGTTGCACATCTCTGACATCACCCAGCAGCATGGTCAGGAACAGGCACTTCTGGGAGCAGTGAGCAACAGCTACAACAGGAGCAGATCATTTCCAAAACAAAGGTTTAAGCCAATAAACACTGGGCTTTAAAGGCTGTTGCCACCATTGCATCTGTTGCTACAAACACCTTATTTTACTAAAGAAAACCCTGTTTGGACCAAATCCTATCCATACCAGTCACACCAGCCAGAACACATTCTCTAATTAGCCCCCACAGAGCCAGCAGTGATGAAAGATTGCCCTACATCCAACACTGCTTACCTTGCTCTCCTCAGTGCGTGCCCAACTCAGCAGAGCAGCATTTAGCTTCTCTTTTCCTGCTGCACTGTTTAAAAGCCATCTCACCCAAACACTGACTGGTGTTGATGAAAGCAATTATACTGCTTCACAAAATGTATTGGATGTATCTTCATTATCCTGAGACAGCAGTGCCAAAGGCCCTAGATGGTAAATCTGTCAAAGTAAGAAAGTCAGGTGACTTCATTTGAACTGGACATTTTAACTCTTCTGTCCCCACTAAATTTTGAGGCTGGTTTAAAGCCAGAAGATATTTGTTTTAAAATAATAAATGCAGGATTACTTTTAACTAACATCTCTGAAGTATAAATCTTTGGGTTGTGCTTAGGTTACAGGTCAAACCCACAACCAAGAGAAAAAACAGAGAAACTCCAGTCCCTTTTCATGTTGGCCATGTGGCTGACTGGGGTCATGGCACTTCTCTGTGTTTTGGGTACTCCCTGGGGAAAAGAAGAGCTCAGTGCTGCATTTGGTGTCCCCTGTGGAAGTGTGCCCTGTCTGGGTAACAGCACAGCAGAGACAACGAGCATGGAGAGCTGTTTGTGCCAAGGAAAGGCTGCCTAAATTAACAAGAACTTCATTCTGGCAAACCCTGTTCAAGGAGCCATTTCAGGTCAAGTATCTGCATCATGGAACCAAGAACAAATTCAGCCTTACACAGAGAGGACTTATCGTTAGATTATCCAGGAATTGTGACTGCAGCAATGAACTGGGAAAGGGGGGACTCCAGCAGGGTGTAAATCAGCATCCCAGCAGCCAAGCTGCCAGACCTGCCACACTCAGAGTCCAACCCTGCATGGTTTGGTCTGCAAGAGGAACAGTTTGTCCAAATTTTTCTAGTGCCAAAAGTTATCCTGGTAGCAGAAGACCAGAATTCAGCTTTTCACTCTTCAGAAAAGTTCAGTCAGTTCAGAAAATAAGTTTGGGTGCAGTGTCCTAAATATTTATCTATACATTTATTTCATTTTTTGCTTGGGGAATCTTTCAGTAACATGTTAAGGTGTCAAATTTAAGATGAATACTTTGCAGCAATGCCACATGCACAGATGAAGAAAAGGCAGCCTTTACCAGAAATTATTTTATCAGAGATGTCCAGTGGTGAGAAGCTTGTTCTTTTCTTTTTTTCTGTGGAGAGCAATTGAAAAACAAGCAAGGAAAAAGGCCATAAAGTCATGGTCCAGCAGAACACAACTGTTTCAAACAGCAACAGAGCAATCTATTCCTCCATGTAGCAGCTGACTTAAAGCAAATGTTTCTCATGTCTGGGAGTGAACCCTGCAGCAGGTCACAGAGCTCTGGAGGACCTCAAGGCTGCTCCTGCAAATGCAATATCCTGCCCTGTGCCCAAACCAATTTGGGCCAAAGGCTGCAGGCACTGCCCACAGGAAAGCAGGGATGCTCAGGTCAGCTCATCTCACCTCCTGATAAAGCCCATTCACCCCTTACCCTCACACAAACCCAACTGCTGCCTTTGGACTCAAACATGTTTTTGAAAGCCATCCAGATCTCCTGCTGCAAAGCACTGCTGACAGGAAACACATGTCAGTGGAATTTCTTCACTACTGCAAAAAGCACTGCTGGCCCCAGGAAATCCCAGAGCACCTAATGACCCCTGAGTCTCCTGGGAAGGGTCTTTGCTCTTCACTATTCCCTAAAATCTGCTACAGGCCACTCTCAGAGCCACAGAAGCAAAGCAGCACCTTAGATCCAAGCCAGCACGGGTGCTCTCTCCAAACTTAGCCAAGCTGGAATTGATGATCACACTAACAGACTCAACTAGAGCCAGCTTAAGCAGTTTTAAGCCAGTTTAAGCCAACAAGTTTATACCTTGTTGATGACACCAATGTTCAAGTGAGGGAGTTTTCTTCCTGCTCCCTTTTATGGTCTATCCTCATGTCTTTGTTGGATTTGGGTGCTGAGACCCACCTCACAGCCCCATACTCCCGGATGCGAGACAATGTCCTCAATATTTGTGATCCACCTTGGGAAATGAGCTCTCCTAGGGAAACTGAAATGGCCCAGAAGGTCTCCCAAGATGGAAGAATGTTGAATGGACAGTTCAAACATCAGTATCTCCATTCGACACCTCCCTCCTGGGACTAGCCATGGTCTGACACAAAAAAAGGCATGGATTTTTGTGCCCTCCACAGCCCTGTTCATCATCCCCTCTGCTCAGCCTTGAGGGTATTTGGGATTGTGCTGTAGCCTCCCTGCACTGTGCATTCCTGCACTGTGACCCCCAGATGGAATTTAACCTGGGCTTCCCAGACTACGACACTTTCTGTTCCCAGAGGGGTTGGGACCTGGTCCCAAGCATTTGTGAGCTGAGTACCAGTGGCTACTGCAGGGGTTGGGCTGACGCAAATTCTGTTCTCTCTGCACTCCATTTCTACAACTTGAGATAAGGCACAGAAATCACAGCTACTACAAACACTTCACAAGTCACAGAGATGTTCCTATAAACCAGCTGCAAAGAGCAGTTCGTAACAGAGATGATGAGAGCTGCAAGTGGAGCTGTCTGCCAGGGCACTGGCTGTAATAAAGGAGCAATCTCAACAGACTTTGAACTTTTCCAAAGAACAGGGATGTTAAGAAATAAGACAAAGAGCTTCAAGTGGTGAAAGCTGCATAGGCAGCAGGGCCACCACCCAACCCATGGGGAGCCTTCCCCTGGGCAAGGGGATGCAGGGTGGGACTGGAGGTACAGCATGGGAAGGATGATGGACATTGTCTGAAATCCACCAAGGCTCCTCTGGGTCTGGGAAACTCATTTTGTGTGAGCAGAGTGACTCAGGCCAAGTCCCTCCCTCACTGGAAAGAGGCTCCTGTATGTGACCAGCTCCTTGGCCCCTGAGAATGGGGACCAAAACCCCATGGAAACAAATGAATACATCAGTAGTTCTGAGGGGATCAGGGACTAGCCCTGGGCAGGCAGCCACAAGTCTCTGCAAGGGCAATCCTGCTGCTCATGCAGCTCCCCCCAGAAACATTTTAGGACATTTGCTCCACCAGACCAACTCACCTGAGCCCCTCCTGCACATCTCTTGTCAGGCACCTTGGTACCTTTCTCGGGGGTCCCCCCACGTGCAGGGTCACCCCACAGAGGAAAGTGGTGGAGAAACATCTCCCAGGGCAGAGCTGGCAGTGGCATCTCTGCCTGGTGTTTGCTGTGCCAGCCTGGCTGGCTCCCACCCAGCTGGGGAGACAGGTCCCACTCCCTCCCCTCCCACCATTAACCTTTCAGCCCCAAAATAAAATGTTATAAAAAACAATCAAAGTTCATTACATCCCTTAATGCGTCATTTGCAAGGGAATGACCTGGAAGCAACAATGGGGAGGGAGTCAGGAGGGGGAAGAGCCTCAGTCTCCCAGCCCCAAACCCACCAAAATACTCTACTGTCCACACTAGAGATTTGGCAGCAAGGACAACTGATGGCCAGAGGGGTGGAGCAAGAGCAATCAATGGCTCTGGATCATCTCGTGTCCCGGAAACTGACCCAGAGTCTCCCACAGGATCTGCTCTGTAAAACCCTCCAAGGCCATCAGGGTCAGCCAAGATCAGAGTGGAAGCAGGACACTCTACCCAAACCAAGTTCCCCTGGTCTGCAAAGGCCACCACAAGGTGAGCAAGATGTTCATCTCTGGGCCACCATCAGGTGCCCTACACCCAGCAGCGATGCTGCCTGCACACCCTGGCCCCCAACCACCTTGCCAAGCTCCTCCAGCTGCAACCCCAGGGCACTGGCAGAGTGGGGCCACTGGACCAGCAGCCCCTCCACGGGGCTCTGGTCATTTATTGTCTCACCAGAAGCAGTTGCACATTCGGTGGGAGAACGTTCCCCCATCACCTCCTTCAGGGAGGGCCTTGGCAGCACTGGTGGAAGGGCAAGCAAGCTCTAGCTCCTAGGGGCTGGAAACAAAGGCCCACTCGGGTGGACATACCTGCATATATCACAAAATGTTGCCTTAGTTGTTTCTCATCCCATTGGCAAACTGATTATTAAAAACAAGAGCTGCAAACGCCACGCCTGGCAGGCGTCCCCAGCAGAAGTGCCAGGCTGCACTCCCAGGGTGCAAATCACACCCTCAAACCCTTCACTCTTTTCTTTAACAAACACATTAATGCCCTTACTGTGGCACAAAGAGGGGGGGTGGAAATACCCAAGAAATATAAGGGACTCATTTGTTATTATGCCACTGCACAATGAACAGAGCCATTGTTCCTGGCTAACCTGGGCTAACAATCCCTTGTTGGCAACACGAGTGCTTTTCCCAGTGTGTTCTTCAAAAAATGGCAAGACCAGAGCTACCTGTGGTTTAGTGAACAGTTCAGAAAATAAAATACAATAAAACAAAATAAGACAGCTAACATTATTCAGAAGATTTTCACACTTGATCTGTAAACGCTCTTTTATTTAATAAAAATAATCATCCATTATAGCAACTCCTGCTTGTGGTTTGGTTTTGTTTTTTGTTTTGTTTTTTTTTACATTAAAGCACAGTTTATTTGCTTTCCTCACCTCTTGAGGATTCAGTTCTGAAAATGCAAGTGAATGTAAACACTGCTCTCCAAGTCCCAAGATGCATCCAGGGACACTTGGAGTTAATTAGAAAGTCAAAAGAGACAGCAAAATCAACAAAACACTTCTCAAAAGTAAAAACGTAATTTTAAAGTCTCTTCCTGTGAAGACCATACAACTCCAGAGAAGGCAAATTCATTTATACATTCAACGTATACAAACTTTGCTTTCTCCAAACCCTTTCTGTGACTTGTCAGCATTTGACAAAGCTGTTTTCCTTACACTAAAAACTTGCAGACTCATTTACTTATTGTGATAAACCAAAAGTTTTTCCTATAAATGTTCTCCAGAAATTTATTCATGGCACAAGGATGTTAGATTTGTTCTGTCCATTTTTGCTTTGGGTTTGTTTTTTTTTTTTTAGCACAAAGAGCTGAAAGCCATTTCAGGAAAAAGTGTAAAAGCTGTATTAACTCTCTCTCCTGCTCCAATCTCATAATATTTACACTTTAATTAAAAAAAAGAAAAAGAAAGAAAAGCTTAATTACACTATAAAATAATGGAGAAACTGGAAGTTAAGTTTCCCATTTCAGAGTTTTGCCTTGTATAAGACTGAAAGAGGAATGCTTCCCTATTTCCTAGGAAAGATGAGACTGGCAGGTTAAAAACGGAACTCTTTCTTAATTGAGAAAGACAAATGGCCACTGTGCACAAACCCCTTCCTCTCTGCAGGAAATCCTGCAGGAGTTAAACCATCACAAATCAGCACAGATGAGATAACACGATATGCAGAGCCCTGCTGTTTGCTTTGAAACATGACCTATTTACAGTTGAGGTGGAGGAAGCAAGTGAGCATCGGACACATTTCAGTGCTGCAGAGTGGTATAATATCAAACAAGATTAACTCGTGGGGAGCTTGGCAGGGTCCCAAGGCTCACGTTGCAAGGGAGACAGTCTCTGTTGCCTGGGACATCCCTGCCTGCACAGCAGAGCCACTGCTCTGTCGGGCTCTGCTCTCATGAGTAACGAGATGGTAGTTGCCATCTCAGCTGTGTAGTGTCACAGGCAACACAGAAATTAAACAGAAACAGGTATGATATAAAAAAATAGCAACAAAAATAGCCCATTGGGTGAGGTCTGTGATGCTAAGCTTTACAGCCAAAACAAACAAAAAAAAAAACAAAAACAAAAACAAACAAAAAAAAACCAACAAAAAAAAAAGAATTTGGGAATTTTAATAATATTAAAAAACTGTCAAGTAGGGGGATGGTTCTAGTTGTTCAGTGGTTTTGAGTGGGGGGCTTTGCAGGGGGTAGGAAAAGAAAGACTTTTAAGGTATCAAACATAATTAGATAATTAAAGCATTCACAGTTTCAAAGCTGCTTGCCTTACAAAAATTAAGACATTCAAATTCAGGATTACAATATTGTATTTTACAAGGGAGTCAAAATTCATTACATATACAACAGGGGGGGAAAAAGACACAGCAAAATAAAAAAGCCAACACCTCTGGTGTGGCATACTCCCTCTTTGTTGTTCATCTCACAGAGCTGCACGATGTTTGCCTTTTAAGAGTCAAACTGAGCAGTCATGAGAATATCCACTGAGAGATTCTGGCAAAAGAAGAAAAAAAAAACCTAGCAAAATAAACCAAGCAAGTCAAAGGCCATCCTCCCCTGGCAAGCCGAATGCCATGGCTCAGACCTCCACTTGCCTGCTGCTCCTCACTGCTGCTGCCCGGTGCTCCCACAGGCTCATCTCAGCTTTTAAAGGCTTCCTGCTCACGAGCTGAAGGAAACCATCCCATGCAAGCACAGCCCGAGAGAGACACACTTTACACTCCTACAAAGTCTTGATTAGCAAAGGGTCCTTCAAACACTCCTTTTCCTCTCTATCCTGCAGAGGATCCTTTTGAAGGCCCGTCTGAAGTCATGGTTGAAAATGGTATAGATGACAGGGTTCAAGGAGCTATTGCAGTAACCGAACCAGAAGAAGAACTTGAAGAGGGTGTCGGGCACGGAGCAGCTCTCGCAGACGGCCGTCAGCGTGTAGGTGAAGAAGAAGGGGAACCAGCAGATGACAAAGACCCCGATCACCACGGCAAGCACAAAGGTGAAGCGTTTCTCCCGGTTCTGCCTGCCTCTCCAGCGGGACCCTTTGGTGTTCCTCTCCTCCTCTGTCTTCCTGGGCAAACTGTCCCCGGGCTTAATTTGGCTCAGCTTAGTCTTGGTCTTTCCTCTCGACGGTCTCTCTGACTTCTTACACTGGTTGTTCTCCTGGTGCTCGGAGGAAGACGTCTCCTCCATGTCTATGCCATTGACCTCTCCCTCTTGCCCACCACTGCCTCCTGCTGCCTTCTCCCCGTTGAGCTGTGCTGTGGCTGGCAGGTCCTCCTTGTCAGTCAAGCCATTCTGCTTCTTCTCGGGGCGCTCTGCCCGCTTGTTTGGCGGGACCCTTGTTCTCCTCTTGGCTATCTGGTAGATGCGCATGTAGACCAGGATCATGATGAGGCAGGGGGCAAAGAAGGAGCCGATGCTAGAAGAGATGATGTACCACTTCTCATCGTTGATCTTGCACCCTGCCACCCCCTGGTCAGCCTGCTGCCCGCTCTTCTTCTCGATGGAGATGAGTGGTGGGAAGGAGATGACAGCCGAGATGACCCAGACGATGAAGATGATGCATTTGATGCGCCGTGGGGTACGCTTGAGGTTGTACTCGATGGCTTGTGTGATGGACCAGTACCGGTCCAGGCTGATGGCACAGAGGTGCACAATGGAGGAGGTGCAGAACAGCACATCCAAGGCCAGGTAGATCTCACACCAGACTTTACCGAAGTACCAGTACCCCATCACCTCATTTGCCAGCGAGAAGGGGATGACCAGCGTGGCCACCAGGATGTCAGCTGAGGCTAAGGAGACCAGGAAGAGGTTCTGGGGGGCTTTGAGCGCCCGGCTGGTGAAGACAGCGATGATGACCAGGACGTTGCCAAAGACGGTGAAGAGCATGAGCAAGCCGGCCAGGCTGATGAGAGTGATGGTGGTGTGCAGAGGGTATGGCGTGCCCCAGCCCGGCCCAGTCCCGCTGTCGTTGAAGGTCCCATTGGTGCCGGGAGGGGGGTAGCCCTCCTCCTCCTCCAGCTGCCGCTGGTACTCCATGGAGGAGAAGAAGTGGCCCCTCTCCGTGAACGGGCGCTCCAGGTTAAACATCAACCCCGGCTGCGCGGACACCCCCGCCCTTCGCCCCGGCTCCACCCGCGCCGCGCCCGGCTCCGCGCGGCTCCTCCGCGTCCTACTGCGCGGCCGGCCGGGGCGGAGCGGC